>NW_010729134.1:2526819-2552927 GCF_000365185.1 Nelumbo nucifera | reverse complement strand
GGTAATTAATGTCAGCCCAAGTCCAATGTAAGTCGGTTCACCTTCAACCGACTTCATCTAGTATAAATAGACCTCTGTACTGGTTCGATACATCAGAGAGAAAAATCAGAATACTACAAAACCTTTCTCTCGTTCAATCAAGTTCTACTCTGTTTTTTTCTATCTTATTTTTTTTTACAGTATTTGTTGTTACTATCATTATCAACCATCAGTATAGTTGGTGGGAAACCTCAAAGCATCGGTCCGAGGCTCTTGACACTTGTACGACATAGGAACCTTCGTGGTGTCGCAAAGGCACACTAACTCTGTGTCGGTGATGACATCAAAAGAGCCACCTTTGCCTTGCGACACAGGCACAGGAGGCTAGAAGTCCCTCCCACCATCAATGGCCATGGCCACCTCCTTCTCTACCAATAACGATGTGGTGTCGACTTGCCTAATGAAGCCAGTAAAGAAGGAATTAGGACTTCCTTGACGAGCGGCCATGAAAATAGATGGAGTAAACATTGAAAACAGAAAGCGAGAAGGAAGGAAAAGAGCCTTTCAACAGAACCTCAAGATTAAAAGCACAGATAACAACAAGAGCTGAAGAAGATACAAAGCGGTCACTCTTTCACACTTTATAGTGACCTCCCACTTCTGCACACGCAGGAACCAAACGATGCCGAAGAAGACGATGAGACATCTGCGCAGTACCCGAAATGATGCTTAGCAGATAAGAAAGCAAATAAAATTACCCAAATATCCTTCCCAGAGCAGGACAGTGACGCACATTTAATTTAAATGAATCACCACGTGAGTAACCCCCACCAAATTGTATCAAATATCGAATTTGCCCACACGTACATTTGAACTGCAATGATTTCGAAACAACAATTGATAGGCTACCACTAGTGAGCGCCACGTGGATGTCCCTAAAACAAACTCCTCGTCCTAATCGAATACCAAATGCATCATTCAACCAAATCATGTACTCTCGATATCAAGGTAAACAAAGTAGTGATTTGACCGCCCAACACAAAAGGCCCTCACCCACATGCTCTGTCCGCCTCGATACGTTAGTAATCCGATAAGGACTAATGGCATAATAACCATATACATATTGGTTAGTGAAGCCGAGACCACGAAATCCGATCAAACCCATACTAAAGCCACTCCCCCACCACACACAATACAAAGACAGTAAATTAAACAAACTGGACTACATAAAAAACTCTTTGATTTCATTCCAAAAAAATTGCTTTACATCATTACAAAAAATATATGACAAACAAAATATAGTATTCACGGAGCAGTCCACTCGTTTCTCGTTGCTTCTATGTCCCCAAGCAGAGGTTCCCGAGCCGCATACGCTATGAGCTCACCTATCTCCGCCTCACACTCTTCTACCATTCGACATTGATGAGTACACTGCGCCTCGAGGGCTGCAAGGCTTCTTGTAGCTTCAGACAACCTTGCTTCCGCTGCCTCCACATGACGACGCACGTCCACTAGAGATCGTAAACCAACGACGAGTCCCCAAGCCTAGCCCTCCAGAATACGTGCGCCAATAGAATGATGTGTTCCTCAATCTCTACGACATAAAAACCGATTGTCGATAAACTCTCGCAAGTCCTCAGTCACTGCATGAGGACCGGCCATGACATTTGGTCGTGAGGGAGGTTCATAATCTCCAACATCACCGTTGCGAGCATATTCAATGCCCAATGATGACGGTGAAGGGATGGAAGATCCATCATATGGATGGCCGAACCATGTAGGGTGGCTGGGCGAATTTTCAAAATTTTCTTTCTCCTATCCGGGAATCATATTCCCTAATTTAGAAAAACTACATTTTTCAATGTTCTTTCTTGAAACAAACTGGACCAGATCTGAAACCAAAAGAAAGAGGGGGTATATCTGATACAGAATGTAAGTAACTCTCTATGTAGGTGTTCATGCCCAAAGAGGTCACCAAAACTCACCTCCACTGAAGATGACACAACTTATGGTGAGGTAGGATCAACAAGGAGGTTCTTTAGCAAGAACCCTAATTCTTCAGCAAAAATCATGCAAGGGGTTGTGAACACAACTTCAGATTGTTTCTTCCAGCAAGAAACAATATCAAGATCGAATCTTGATCAATTCCAAGAATGGAGATCGAACTGGGTAGGGGCGGCAAGAGCTGAGGGAGAAAACTACAAAAGAAGAATTCACCTACTGAGCAATTTGCCCCTTATTTATAACCCCTTTACGATCAACTTTCTAATCCAATTAGGAAGGAGTTTCTTGATCCAAATCTGTATTTGGATCTGGACTCTTAAGTTGATAAGACTTATCTTATCCTGTAGTTGATCTTGATCAGATTATAAACCTTAATTCGCCCTATTTAATTAAATCACTTAAGCCCCGTTCAAAATGGGCTTTAAGCCCATTAAGTCATATGGCTCACTTTCCCTTTTAAATGCTAGCTAGTTTGGCTCTCTTTGTATGGCATGGGACCCTAGCATTGATCTCCACAAAAGTCATATCGGTTCATCCTAGCTTCTGTTACAAGGCCTAGCCGAATTCACTGCTGAAGACAATGAACCCCTGAGCCCATCAATATGGGTTCTTAGTAGGCCCAACATTTACACTAAGTGGTCATTGAGTCCAACCACCTTATGAAGGCCTATGTGAGATTAGCCCATCAGGTATAACCCTAAATGATCTTACACTTAACCTCTCAACCCATAACGATCAAACACTGCCCGACAAGAGAATACCTCTCCCTTAATTGCAAGGTATAGTGTTGCACTCTCTACTCACAAGGATCCTGGGAATTAAAACATTTTTGCAAACATTTTGTAAAGCCATAATATATATGTACATCTCTATATAAATTGCAAAAACAAATCTCAACAAGTTTGAAATCAACTGCCGGCAGTTTAGGTTTCTATCAGAGAGAGTGCATTCCCCGATCATTCACTTTGTCCGACAAAGGGGTTGATTCTATCACTATGATCGCCCACTCAAATGAATTCTCAGACTACTCCAACATACCCAGGTTTTGACCCCCTCTAAGGATCTACTGATTGGCATATCAAAAATAGCCCAATCCAACACCTAATGCAGTATCATAATCGAGTCTAGGGGTCRGGTGTAAATTTTCAGTTTTTCCCATCTGTCTCCAAGGTCCATGGCATAACTAGAAAATGGTCCAGTTTAGAGTTTCAATCAAACCCACACTACATGTGCTTCAGGTCTCACCCTGGTAGCTGAGACAAGCCACCCCAACCTTCTTGGCAGCACATTAGTGTTAGCCTTGGCAGGATAAACCTTCATAGGTCTATCCAACGGTTGTGAAGATTCTAAACTAACACGAGTCTCACAAGTGTCTAGTTTAAGGGTATTGCACAGAAACACACCAGATATAACATGAATCAATTATATACTTTTATTCATTTACAATAAATGTCAAATGTACATCAATCTGATTGGAGCTAAGGGCATACACTGTCTAACAGACGGAGGGCAACTCGATGGAGGCAGCCAGCCAAATCGAATAGCTGCTTGTGCAAAACTTGCCACTTCCCTTGTTACTAGAAACCTGTCACCCGGACAGGAACCCCGTTGACAGGTTCATACCCCAAGGGGGCGATGGAATTCTCCTCACAATGCCGCCTAAGCAGCTGATGAACCATGGCATACTCCAAACAAGGCCGACCCTGTTGGAGACAATGAAATAGAACCCACAGATTCATTAACGACCATCTGTGCATCGTTTCGATTAAGAGCCATCTCCAACCAAAAATAGCAAAATAGAAGATACACCAAAATAGGAAAGAGAGATTGCACAAACAGTGATACGAAATAGGACACACTGCACCCTTTTATACACACCCTACGGCCCAGTAGTAGGAGACTTGAAAAGACTCATCTAGTCAAACCGTCGCCAAAAGCAGCTTAGGATAGGTAATTAATTCTATCCCTTGAAAAGACGGGTTACTAACAAGTAAATATCTAGATGTAATGACGTAGTTCAAGCCGTCACTGCAACACTAATCACCCAGGGCCGCATAGGGTATCCATCACATTAGATATGTGAAACAATGATCACGGATGCATTACTTCGCCATCGGCCCAGTGCCCGCATGGATACCCATTACGAACAAACGACGACAACAACCACCTAATGCTGAAAGGCCATGACCATACACCAAAGTATATAGTGTCTTTTGGCGATTTCCTTCCATCAGTCAAGGGGGCTAAAACATACCACTAACGAACAACACTGACTGTTGCCACAAAACAAATCACCAAAAGATAGGGGCTAAGCCTTAGAGCATAATGAGCCACCAAACATGAGCACAAGGTACATGCGATTTATACAAAACCACAAAGTAGGAAAAAACGCAAGACCCAACACACAAAGGCAAAATTACGGCAAAACTCAAAAACAACAGGGGCAATATGCTTATCGATAAGCTCCCAATTACCAATAGGCAGGGGGGCTAATGTAGGTATGTACAACTCACTCAAACCCTCAAAAAACACCCAGATGCTAAGAATAACGCCATAGAAGCACTTACAAGCAGCTTACAATTAACCCCCACGCTACGATGAACCCACGGTTCATCACCATCTCTGTGATGAACTCGCAACATGTTAAGCAAAGATGTGACAAACTCGTGGTCTACCGAATCCAATCAACGCCCAACCCTAAACAAACCTCAGAAAGACTCGTCCAAAAGACCCAAGTACACTTGAGTGCACGTTGAAGCCATACCCACCATGACCTGCGATGAACTCACCGCTTGCGAACCCGTTTCGGATAGCGAGTCGGGAAGGATAGTAGGCCGAGCCCATAGCAAGGCTCGTGCGTGTCCAGACACATGCGAACCCACGACAGCAAAGCACTTTGCGAACCGCCATAAGGCATTGACGAAATACCGGCCTTTGGATGATGACATTATCATTTCCATGTAGGATTAGTCATGGCACGCAAAAGGGTAGTAGTACACGTGAGTAATGAAAGATCTTGAGGATAAGGAAAGCCGATCCTTGAGAATATCTTCATGGGACATGTGAAGATACTCTAGTAGTGCATCAAATGATTGCCAACAAGCCAAATATTCCCTTCCCCGATACGGAGCGAATATCCTCATCTCCTACCTTTTAGGATCTTGGGACCTTCTCCATAAATAGAGGGTCCTTCTCATGTTGGATATCATTGGGTCCCAAGCATTTGTTACGGATGCTCTCGGGTTCCCCACAACTCTCTCACCTCTTCACCCCTTTATCAAAAGATCTTCACTCCTCTGAGAGGCTTCTTCTTCGTCTTTCAAAGAGACCACCTCTCAACCGAGCCTTACCCCCAATCCTACGGAAGGGATTATTCTATTTATCCATCTATATATCAAACTAGCCAAACCACAACTCAACTGGTCAATTCATGAATTGGGTCTTTTCCATTCAATGTGGGTCCCAATTCTCAAAGCATTGTAACGTAATATATACACACATAAAAGAAAAGAAAAAGGATTTCTAGTTGTATGAGTTATAAGCAATGTTTTCAAAATCAGGCCAGATGGGACGGTCAGAATGAAAAAAATCGGGAACCGATCACCTGATCAATTCTGTTTCACCCAAAACTGGCCAAAAACTGTTAATTTAGTCAACATACCATTGACTTGGGTGGTTGAACTATTCAAACCGTTAATCTAAACAACCGTTTTGACCATTTTTTTTATTTTTTAATTTATTATCAGAACAAGGTGTCTGTTCAATTCGAACGATCAAACTATTCGATCCAAAAACCAGACCCTGAACGATTCGTTGTCCGGTTCGATTTTAAAAACCTTAAATACAGGTATTAACAACATGCAACCAATCCTTGAATATCAGTCCATAAATCAAGTACCAGTAGATTGTAGAAACCTCTAATCTATATTTTATGTACACCTCTCCGTCTCCAATTAAATGGTTTGTCACCAACATTTTTCTTGGTGAAGTTTGACTTTCAAAACTTCTGAAAACGACAGATTCTCACATCTACCTTCACTTTAATGCAGCGCATGTGAACGACGCAACAATTTTTAGGTCTTTCCATTAAAGCAGAGATATATATAAAGGAACACCTGCCTCTCACAGAGAGAGGAGATTCATATAACAGTCCAAGGCCTCCAATCCCCACTGGCCACCAATGGAATCACAATTTGTTTCCTACCTCCTCTGTCATGGCACGTTACCTTAACTGAATTTAAAACCCACCGAGAACAATTAAAGCTCCTCTGCAGAATTACCTTGAGCCATAGCCAAACACAGACCCGAAACTCTCTAGTGATGCAGGCATGGAGAATTCTGGAAATGAAGTTTTCAGGGAAGAAAACAATGAAGCGAAGATCAAGCAAATCCGTCTAGAGATAGAGATAGCTTTGACGAAGATGAGAAGATCACTAGGTTTGTTGTGGCGAAAGATATGGAGGGTTGGTCGAGAAGATCCACGGAGAGTCATTCACTCTTTGAAAGTTGGGTTGGCGTTGACGCTAGTCTCCTTTCTATATCTGATGGAGCCACTGTTTAAAGGAGTTGGACAAAATGCAATCTGGGCTGTCATGACTGTGGTTGTGGTGCTTGAGTTCACTGCTGGTAAGTTCTACTACTGCTTGTGACTTGTGAGTGGGAACTCTTATAAGTTTGGCTGATAATCTAATGGTTCCTTTTGGTATAAATCTTAGGGGCAACTCTGTGCAAAGGACTGAATAGAGGAGTTGGGACTCTCTGTGCCGGGTCGTTAGCCTTTTTCATTGAATATATTGCAAATGAGTCGAGCCACATATTCCGAGCTGTTTTCATCGGATTTGCAGTCTTTCTGATCGGTATTATTTCTCTATTTTGACAAGAAACTTAGAGCCTTGACCATTGTAGTTCATGAATTCTGTGTAAATATGCAGTACTCACAGTAAGCTTTAATACCCTAATTATAAGTGGAAAGTATTGTGCAGGTGCTGCAGCTACATACATGAGGTTCTTTCCAAATATAAAGAAGAACTACGACTATGGTGTTGTGATATTCCTCTTAACCTTCAATCTAATAACGGTGTCAAGCTACCGGGTTCATAATGTATTCCGCATCGCACACGAACGCTTCTATACCATCGCGATCGGTTGTGTTATCTGCCTTTTCATGAGTCTGATTTTTCCAAACTGGTCTCGAGAAGATCTCCATAATTCCATTGTGTTGAAGCTTGAAGGGCTAGCCAGATCAATAGAAGGTATGTGAATATATAGCAATTCTACACAAAATTGGAAATTAAAACTTGAGAAGCACAAACTCATTGCCCCCCCCCTCCCTCTTAATGTGCAGCTAATTAAGTAGTTGCAGCTATATACATAGAGACCCCATTCCTTTTTTCAAGAAGCTACTATTTATCCATGTTCATGATTGTTTTAATCATAAAAAAACCATTATTAAAAGGGGCATTTTTGTTCTATCCAAGTATAAAATTACTTACCCATGTGGGAGATTATCATTTACCTAGGTAAGTGATACCTACAGATAGACCAGGCAAATGGGTTGTGTGGGTCGGGTTCGGGTTGGGTCAAGACACTTCGGGTTGATTTGGGTCAGGTTTAGGGTTGACCCATGGGTCAATTCGGGTCATCCCAAAAATAACTGAAATTTAAAAACATAAAGAAAAAATATATGAAAAATGCCAAAATTAAAGAAATTAACCTTAAAATTCCAAATATAAAATAAAAAAAAAAACTTGAACATTTAACAATTCAAAGAGTAAACAATAAAGAGTAAAGACTAAATAGAAAAAATTAAAGAGTGTAAACTTCTAACAAAGCATAAATAGTCCCAATTAGACCTGACAATCGGGTCAGCAGGTTGACCCATGACCCAATTCAACCCAACCCAGTTTTTTTTGAGTTGGGTCTGGTCGAATCATTCTCCCATTCATGTAGCTAAATATGAGACCCTAACCCTGTTTTTTCAGGTTGGATTGGGTCGGATTTGCGGGTTGAGTCAACTTTTTGCCAGGTCTTCATACAGAAACCATAGACCCCATATAAATCTAAGAAAAAAACATGGGTATCTCTGTCAATAAACTAAAATCTCACTTACTTTTCCCCCTTTCAAAACCTGAAAAACGAACGGGCCCAGAATGTCACACTATGCAATTAATTCCCATCGAGAAACCATCATTGTATTACTATCCATGAGCTTATGAGGGTTTACTGTGCAGCTTGTGTTAAGGAATACTTCCAAGATGAGGAGATTAAAGCTGTTGAAGACAACGAGGAATCATCAGAGGATCACATTTACAATGGGTATAAGGAAGTTTTGGACTCCAAATCCAGTGATGAGACCCTAGTAATTCTTTTCTCTTCCCTGGTTTATATATTTAAATTTAATAAGGCCTAGTTAGCACTAAAGTGTGTTATCATCCTCTGTTCTTTTAGGCTGCATTTGGTTAAGGCTGTTAAAAACTTCGTGTTCATAGGGGCATTTTTACTGCAAAAAGGAGAAAAGTCATTAAAATAAGGAAGGCCAGATGCAGGCTTAATTAGTCTTCATGGGATAAGATAAATCATGAACTTACTAATGTTTTCAACCCCTCATTGACCTGATTAGTTGGACCAGTGACGCATCCTACTGCAAAAAGTTTTTACAAAACAGAAAATCATAAATTTAACAAAAAATATTATGGTACCCGAAATCATGTACATATCAATCTTAGTATATGTTTGGCATTGATGCTGCAGGTGCTGCTGATGTGTGGGTTGGAAGCACGTTTTCTGAGAAAACGTTGTATTTTTTTCTGTTTGGAAACGTTGCTGCCAGGTAGGACGTTTCTTGCAGCAACAGCAACACTTTCTGTTTGGTACCCGTGCTCTATATCTGTTTTCAGCATTGGTACCCATTATAAGAAATCCACATCATTGCCACATCATGTCCTCGGTAGCAGCAACGATTGCAATCTCAGAAAACATCAAATTTGGAATTGCTCTAAACTACACCTTCTTGATTTCCAAGATGTAGCTTGAAGCACCATTTTTTATGAAAAAACAGATCCAAATATGTTAACATTTCCTGAGGCACCGTTTTTTCTGATGTGACACTAATGTATCACCGTTTTCTGAAACAACGGCATCAATGCCAAACAGACGCTTACTGCAGCCCCAAAAAAGAAACAATAGTAATATAGTATTGAATCCAAAGAAATTGGGGTGCGGGCAGTTTGGGCTGGATTTAATGTCAATTTAGGCCCAATTCTTATTGGGCCTAAGGTAGTCTGTTTATTATATTCTAGGCCCAGTCCATAATGAAATTTGGTTTACTCAGGTTTGCTTGGTCTTAGCTAGGCGGTTGAGTTTGATTAACCGGCCGCAATTAAATTTGGAAATTATGTGTCTATATATGTATATATAGTCGGGCCACTCAGTTGGATTAGGCTTGAGTTATTTAAGGGCTCAGGTTGGGTTGCCCAAATTGCACCCTTATTAAAAAAAATAATAATGTATCTAAAAGGAAAAACGAAAAACCTTAAAAATTAAAGAGTTGATTGTTAAAAAAAATGAAGAAAATAACAAATAATTGTTAAAATAAGGGACCCATAACAAATCACGCTGATGGTAACCTGATCAAACTTAAATGAGGAGATGAGAACATGAACGATGATTGAGTTCATAGAGATAGGAGTTTGAAAAAGTTGTTTCCCTTCTTTAATTTTGTTAAATGAACAAGATCAAGTATAATGGAGAAAAGAGTTATGACAAGATAAGAATATAGAGCAAAAGAGTTATCTTTGGTTTCTGTTATGTTTTCATTATGTTGATTTTCTATAGAAATGAATGATTAATAAAGAATTGTTTATTATTACATAATATAGTAAATATTAGAGCCTATAAGTTATAAACCTTGGAACCAAAATAGTGGATCAAAATTTTCTTAGATAATAGGATTTACTTAATAATAAAGGGGCCCTATTGCCCTATTGCCCTATTGTGTGTTGATGATTGAACATTAGTATTTGAGTTATAGATAATGAGAATAACAATTAATTCTGAGTGGATGGATTAGGCACTACATGCAAGTTGGGAGCCAAGGCATTCAAGGCACTGTCATCGTTACCCATGGCAACAGTATGTAAAATTGGGAGCTGCTCTTCGACATTTTGGCCATACAGCTGTGGCTCTACACGGATGTCTGCAATCAGAAATTCAGGTAATTAATTAAGAGATTAGACTTCATTTTGTTTTAATATGTTGTTTTGTTACAAATATAAATTTGTAGAGTGAAAAATTTTGTATTTTGTATGTATTTATAATATATATATATTTGTGTTTTTATTCTTTCCAAAACGAGTTTAAGGCCTTATTCGTTTTTCAAAAAGCCACTTGAGTAAATATTTTCTAGATAAAATTTGCTTACCCATGTTCTTTTGATTCTGAGGTAAATTATATAATAACTTTGATTTTTTTATCCATAAAAAACCCAATACTAAAATGGATAAACTTGTTCCATTATATTCTATAAACCATATAAATCTTGTTAACATATGAACATTGAACCATCATTGATATTTGGATAATTTCTAGACCCCACATTCTGTTCGAGCTTTGTTCAAAGATCCGTGCATCCGAGTAGCCAGGGAAGTATCGAAGGTACTCATAGAACTAGCCGACAGCATTAGGGAACGTCGCTGCTTCTCTCCGGAGGTTCTCTCTGATCATCTTCATGAAGCTTTACAAGACCTCAACAGTTCCATCAGGTCCCAACCTAGACTGCTGCTTGGCTCCAGCCGTAACAAAACCAGAAACATGCTCACCACAGCTGCTACAGTTGCCAAACAGAACCCCACCAAGGACTCTGGGGTTTCCTTATCCTTCGCCAGAACTGATCCTTCAGCTTTCCTAGAGTGGCGAACTAATCGGGTTATTGATCAGTCTAGGGAGTCAGAGACGAGACTGTTAAGGCCAGCGCTGAGTAAATTCTCGACTTCGAGTTTTGAATTCTCTGAAGCACTTCCATTTGCTGCCTTTGCTTCTTTGCTAGTTGAGACAGTGGCGAGGCTCGGTCTTATCATTGAAGAAGTTGAACAACTAGGAAGGCAAGCAAGATTCAGAGAGGTAAAGCCTCGTGAAGAACAAGAGCAGATTAAAGTGACGTGTGAAAGACCACCAAGAAGAGTTAATGCTGTAGAACTGCAACCACATTTGGATGCCAGGGGAATAGAATGAATGGAGGTGGTTTTGGAAACTGATTGCTGCCAACCCAGTAAAGCACCATCTCTTTGGTACCATTGTGTTCTGTACATAAGAAGACTATGTACGATTGAGCTTGAGCTTTCAGAACGAATTAGAGGAACTAATGAAACTTGGTTTTGATTGATTTCTTTATCCATCAATAAAAACTGTCATGTCAATCTTTTCTTATTTGATAATTTTTGCCTCACCAGTAAATTCTACATTGGTTAAATTACTTTGGTGTTTGGCTGTTTAGTTTTCTTTTGGTGAATGATTTGGGTGCTTCTAATTTTGAAAGTTGTACAAATATTTAGGGAAAGTTCCCGATTAAGACTCTATATTTTGGGCCTAGTGCCACTTTGGTTCCCAAATTTTAAAACGTGACAATTCAGTATCAGAACTTTCAAAATGTGTCAATCCAGTTCCTATCGTTAACCAATCTGTTAACTAGCCATGATATTTGAAAAGACACTAATGCCCTTTGAGTGTCATCTAATTTTCTTTATCAACCATTCACGTGTTGATAAAAATGAACAGTCTCAAATCTTTGTCTCTTCTATTCAAGAAAGTTGTGGTTACATCTCAACGGGCATGTTAGCGACCCCAACTTTCCTGAACAGAAGAGGCAAAGATTTGGGACTATTCATTTTTTGTAAATGTTTGGATGGTTGATAAAGATAATTAAATAACGCTTGAAGGATACTTGTGTCTTTTTAAATGGCACTTAACGGCTGATTAACAGGCTGATTAATAGCAGGTACTAGATTGTTAAATTTTGAAAGTTCGGATACTAAACAGTCACCTTTTAAAATTCAGGAACCAAAATGGCACTATACCCAAAGCACAGGATACTAATCTGAAATTTTTCCTAATATTTATACAATCAAACTTTTAATGCATAGTTAAACACAGTCTGTAGTGTATACAATCAAACACTTACCTGTAAAGTGGTAAAAACATCATCATCGTCATTGTTGGGAAAAGACTAACAAACCCAAGAACAAGATAAAAATCATTGGCAAGTAGAGAAACATAAGAAAAACATAAAACAGAGCAACCAATATTTGTGAAAATGGGCCCTGATCGCTGATCCTAAAACCCAAGAGATGCTTCTGAAAATGAGCGACCTACAACCAATGTTTCTGGCTACTTTGTCTGATAAACATAAATCAGGCCAATAGTTTCTGGCTAGGCCTCAGGTCCTAAGCCCATCGAGCCCAGGAAGATTCCTTATTAAGATATTTTGATTTCTCATCAATTTATTTGATTTTTCTGTTGATTAATTGCCATCAATTGATCTCAGAAACAGTTTGGTCTGATATATATGATGAATACAACCCAATAGAAGAACACCACATGTCACTATTTCTTTTTAAAGAGTTGAAATTACGGATAAGGTATGTTTTTATGGCCTTGTGGGGACATGGACATTGGTGAACTTCCATCCATCTTCGTAATCTTCGCAATCTTTCCAATCTTCCAAATCCCAAAATGAATTCAGCTTAGCCATCTCAATTCTCAGGGATGGCTTGTCTGTCAAACTCTATCTCCCCGAGGTGGAACAAGAGTCCATCAAGCTTCTTTGATTGGAACAGAGGCAAGAAAAGAAGTGAAGACAGGCCACAACCCAAGTACCATGACATTGATCTTCCCTTCTCCCCCTCTCTGCTAGACAAGACGTTCTTACGAGGTTCTCTCTGTCTGTCTGTCTCTGTGATTTTCGTCTGTGAGTTTTCTAACGTTGTGGAATGATGGTTGTTAGCAGGCAGGGAGCTAAAGTGCTGTTACAGGGCCTCCATTGATGGGTTTAGTGCAACGAACTTCCACCTCTGCAGCGACTTCAAGGGGCCTTGTGTGGTGATCGGCTACACCAACAAATCTTTCAAGTTCGGGGCTTTCAATCCAGAAGGTTACCGGAGCACCGACGATTACTATGACACATTTGATGCATTCCTCTTCTATTGGAAAGACAATGAGGAGCTTCAACCGATTATCCTGCCCAAGGTTGGAGGCAGTGGCGCTGCTCTCTTCGACTATGCCAGAGGAGGACCCCAATTTGGAGCTGACGGACTAATCATCGGCCCTCCGCTGGCACCTGTTATGGGTGGGTTCGCCGGGCCTGATACCAACTCTGGTGTTGGTGACCTAACGCAAGCCAAATCCAGATTGGGGTTGTCATATGCCAAGAGGGAGGATGGGAAAGAGTCCTTGTTTGGGGATGAGTCAAGGGCGACTTTGGAAGAAGTGCTTGTCTTCTGTAGTCCACAAATTGCAAGCTTGTATTAAGATCAAGAAATAATACTTATCAGTGGTGGATAGAAAATGAAACTGAAATTCTTAAAGGTGTCTGGAAGTTGCAGAACCAAAGGAAGAGAATTTTAGGACTTTTGTGTCTCTTTAGTTCACTTCAACTGGCCAACGATGTTTGTAAGTATGCTGCCAAGGATTTCATCTCCAGGGTTTGGTCTCATGGGTTTCTGTTTATTTTTGGATCAAGCTTAATTATAGCAGAACAGAACAAGCTGTTCTTTTCTTATTCCTGTTCAATGTACTTCGACCTTCACAGGATAGTTTGAACTTGTTGAACACACACCACTTGATGCCAAGAAAAGATAACAAGGACCAGACTATTTGAACGTTTCATTACCATAATGGGAAAGGAATGGTGGCTTATGTGCATCCACTTTCATAAGTTCATTATTCTAATATGTAAAGTAGGTAAAAGATTATTTCTGTCCAATTTCTGATACTTAATGGATTAATACGAATCCATTTTAGGTTTATAGGTAAGCATGGTGATACTATAGTTTTTTTTTTTTCTTTTCAAAAACAAAAAGAAAAATATTTTATTAATGATCATAAAAAGGGGCATAAAACCTGACCCACAAAACTATACAAGGAGCAGCAACCCTACCAAAAAAGGAACAAAACAAAATCAAGCATAATGGGGATGGTAACCTTTGTTTGTTCTTGACAATATACTTCAAGCATAATTGAGAGGTCTTCTAGACCTCCTTAGACTTGAAATTGTTTTTCCGCTCTTATTCCCCATTCTTGATTTGGGTCATTATTTTTCTCCCCAAATGTATAATTTTTTTCAATTGGATTATCACCAATGTGGTTGCCTATTCTCGCAATGGTGGTTATATATTCAGTATCAGTTTTGTATGTATCACTTCAGGGTGATGGGATATGCTCCTCACAAATGGGCGCCTCACAGGCATATCCACCGTGCATTGGGAATATCTCCCATGAATTATAACTAGTAAATACGGGAAATGTTTCCAATGCATGATAGGATGTCCATGTGAGGCACCAGGTGTGAGGAGCAGATCCGGTCTCCACTTTAGGGCCCCTTTATACTTTGTAATGACAAAAGCTACTAATTTAATCTTGTACCTTTTTTTTTTCCAACACCAACTATCAAATCATCATAGTAAAATTTTGCGCCGTGGGTCAAACAAATTTCAGCCTTTAGCCACCTACCTGCATCGATCCACTTTGTTCTTTTGTTTCTTAATTTTGAATGGGTTTGTCTTCATTAAGAACAATTGGGACCTCAATCGCCTTAGAACTTCCTTCACATATAGCAACATCTTTTCTATGTTTTGGTCTTTCTATCCCTTTTTTGACACTATGTTGGCATTTCTTGGAACACCTTTTAGGCTTTCACAATGTACCAGATCAGCTTTGGGAATTTCACCATCATCCCAAATAATAATGGTATTTTCAACCTTGGGTGAATCAACTACTTCAACCATAGTAGTGGTATGATCAACCAAAACTACAACCTCATGTTCCAAGGTGTTTGTTACTGCTCCTCTTGATTAGGTTACTTGTAAGCACTTCCTTACAAGGTTCCTCACAATGTACCAGATCAGCCTTGGGAATTTCACCATCATCCCCAATAATAATGGTATTTTCAACCTTAGGTGAATCAACTACTTCAACCATAGTAGTGGTCTGATCAACCAAAACTACAACCTCATGCTAATCAACCTGAACCTTATTGTTAAAGGATCCTTACACAGTGAGGAAAATTTTAAATTTTTATTGTGGCAGTTATGTTAAAACCACAATGAAAATGTTTTTAATAATAAAAACATGCCCCCTCCTATTATTATTATAGACAAGGCTCAAAATGAGATAAGAGTTGTTATCCCAGTTAGATGGGTTAGTGTTGAGATGGAATCAATTAAAATAAACTTTGACACCTCCTACATTAATTATAAGTGTACCATTGCTTGCGTAGCTAAAATTTAGGCCAAATTCTGGACCTCAAAGCTTACAAGATTGGTGAAACCACTATCAATGTGGCTGAACCATGGGCTGCTGGGAAATCCATAATGTGATGCTGAATTTCTTCAACAAGAATATCACTATTGAGGGTGAATCCAAACTGGTTATTGACTGTCTGAAAAACCCTGTAAATCCCCATCGAGAGTGAAATTGATCAACGAGGACTGCATGTCTTTATTCAAGAGATTAAAAGGCAAAGTGGAATCTCGTCACATCTACAGAGAAGGCAACATTGCGGCAGATTGGTTAGCTAACTTTGTGCACTCCAATGATGTATCTGATTCTTTCATACCAAGACCCTCAAGTGTGATTGGTTGTTTTGATTTTTTGGGACGTGCTACCCCCCATTCTGTGTAGCCCATTTTCTTGATCTATAAAAAAAAATGGAACTATGCTCGTTCAGAGAATATGATTGAAAAGAGTTTTCCCTTCTCTCTGTTCTGTTTATTCCTTTTTAATTTTTCACATAAGTAATAAAACCAAATGTGCCACATTGGCCAAACTCAGATGGGAAATCAAACTGCATCAATTCAAGGTCCAAAAGGCTTAACTTCTGGATCAACTGCCAGGATGAAAAATCAGAAACAATCCATATTGCAAAATCAAAATATAGCGACCATATACAAACCCAATAACAATATTGAATCCAATAGAGAGCTTCCATAGACCAACTCTCATATTTCTACCATGCGAAAGGTGATGTGGCTAATCAAACCAAGCCACTGTCCATGTAGGATTTCCCATCCGTGCAGTCAAGCAGTTCACATCAGCCCATGTAGGCTCAGGAGTAGGACCTTACCTATAGCATGCATTACAGAGGACTGGGGGCGGGGGAAGCCCACTGGCTATAGAATGGAGAGCAGCATGCGGATTTATCTGGACATCACTCGTAGCATCTGATATAGGTAAAGGAGAATAGATGCTGGAACTCTCAAAAACTAATTAGTAATACATAATTATACCAATAACAGCTATTTAGCATTCCTTGGTATAGGGTCCAATGTATAATGGCCAAGTCTACCAGTCCTATACAAATTAAGTAGCTTCAAAGCTACTCTATGATTAATATCCTTAGCTGATCCCAGAGGAATATGAAAAGCCTCCTGCAATGCAATGAATTGAACTTTAATCAGCTTAGACAGCTCTTTTTCATCTTCAAGATTTCCCTTGAAAGATGAAATAGACTCAAAAAGGGTTCGACGAACATCCCGCACAATGAAATCCTGTAAAAAATACCATTTTAAAGGAGAAAAGAAAACAAGGAAAGAGAAGATGGCAAAGTCAATCCTGATATATTTATTTTTGGTAAGAAAATAATCTCCAATAGCCAATAAGTTACGGAGGAATTCAATAAAATGATAATTATCTTTGATGGTTTATATCCTTTATGGTACATGAGCATAAAAGCACGTACTGTGCACATACAAGTAAAAATACAAACATAAAAGGATGAGAAGACTATCTAGATTTTGGAACTTTGCTACTGTACTAAAACTCAGTGACTAGATTTAAAGATTAAAATATTTGGACAACCACTACTTGCAAGCACTGATATTATATGATACTATTAATACATTCTAATTTAACTGTTATGCATGGATTTGAAATACTGAAACCAAGCAAAGCAAGTATAGGCATTATATAGTAAAGATTTCAAAAGCTTTGCTTAGAGAAAGTATACATTCATGTAACTCTTAGCAGAAAAAAATGAAATTTGCACAAAAATCATGTTAAACCTTTATTTTCGAAACATATGTAACTTAAAATTTTAGCAATACAAAACACCTTAAGCTTAATTTCTACAGAATATAGTATGACATAATACACTATCAATGGCCATATCCTCTGACAAATTTGAGCCATCAAATTTTTGCTCACTTCAATTTGTTGCCTTTAAGCCTACCCTTGGTGGTTTTAGAACCCTTGACCCACATCAGACCAATCTTTACTGCTGCAGTATGTGGTCTTTCAAGCACATTACTAAATCATTCCATTTAAAAATCATTGTATTAGAATCTTTATCTTTCACTCTTAAAATAAAATAATATTTTCATTGAAAAATCTTCAGGTAAAATATGTAACATTTTTTCCAAAAGAAGCTAAGGTTTTCATCTGCCCTTTGGTTTGGGAGAATCTTCTTTTTTTTAATAAAAAAAAGGTAGACAGAAAACTAGGGACCATGTGGGACGTTTTAAATTCAACTATTAGAAGTAGACAGAAAACTAGGGATACTAGAAAGATGGGTACTGTAGTCATGAGTATTTCTTAGGAGGGAGAACGAAAGTTTCCAATTATTATTTGCTCCAAGCATGTCATGCATGAATAAATTCTCTAACCATAATCCTCACACGAAAAAGGAAATTTTATGACAAGAAGCCCTAATGAGGGTATATCCTGACCTCGTTGAATGTAGGATTTCTTGTGTATAAGTGGTCAATTATAAACATTAGTACAAGTTCTCTAACACATATGGCATACACTTACCAAAAAAAAACATATATATGACATTCACTTTTTTACCAATAAAGATAATCCAACCATTTTAGAACAAATACGTTATCTGTTCCTCCAAAAATCATCTCACAAAGTGCTGATCTTAGCTATCTCATCTTATTGCATGTCTTGGTATGGGAAGTGAGATCCTAAATAAAAAGGCCCTCATGGTTATTTTTGAATCAATTATCAGGATGATTTTTTTATATGAATTTTACTGCAAATCTGCAATATATTCCAGTACCCCCATAAGGGTTGAGCAGTAGTCCTATGATCAGAATCTACCAGTGGTTGGTGCCTGGTGCCTTGAGTGATCTGGCGACATTTGTCATAAGGAGTTGCTTCATACCTGTGTGTGATCTGTAAGATATTGCTTTCTTCTTCTCAACTCTACCTCAAGGTTACCACCAAAATTTGTTTTGTGGTCTCGAGATGATTCTTCATCCTCTTTAGCAAGCAAGTTCTCCCAGTGCTTGTACTCATTACTTGTATTTAGGATAGACAGAAAATATTCAGCAATTTCACATTCCTCAACCAAACTATCACTAATAGCCCCTGCGCTTCAGAGAACAAAATATATCAAATAATGCAATCTTATTGTAGGGAAACCTGAAGCTTGGAATTATTGGACCAAATATAGATATTGATACCAGCAAACCTAGTGGCTTAAAATAACTAGAATGGAAGAGAATTAAGCATGCCATGCAAAGGGTTGGAATGTGCAAGTCAGAATATTCTGTCAAACCCAACATTTGGCTCAGCAGGACAAGAAAGTGGACTAACCTGCTGAGCTGTGATAACCAAAAATATCCATTTGTCATAACATGGGTGTACTACTAAATATGCGTCAGACCCACCAAATCAGTATTTTAGTTTTCCAACTCCAAGATAGATTTGGTACAAGACAAAGGATCTGAATATGAACCAAATATTAACTATTAATTGTTTGCGTTTAATTATTATTGCAGTTCAAAGTTGAACGTTGACTGCATGCAAATATGCAATGCTCAATTAGGGCTGTCAATGAATTGGATATTAATCCAATTTGAATTCAATTCCATTTGAGTAAGCTAGACTAGGATATCCACAAAGGTTAACTGGATTTAATCCAGATCAGGAATATATGATCTGTTTACAATTAGATCAAATTTGAATATATGCCAATCTGATTAAACAAAGATCCCATTTGATTATCTACGTATAAAAAGTGTATATTTTATATATTACTAGTGTAAGAGCATGTGCTATGCATGTGTGCATGTAACTATTAACCAGATACGATATACAGCATTTGGATTTAACTTTTATGACTTGTACAGAACCCAAGGCAAATAGGCAATTATCCAATTTATATAATAATAGATATGTATGGTTATTTGCAAGACATTCATACCCTCCTGTTCATACTTAGTACTTGATTTAAAAGTTTAAAGGTTAAAATTCTAAAACTGAAAGGCAAAATATACATCTTACAACTCAAACCATATTAGAATGTAATTCCATCTCTAAGAAAGGAGGTGGCTAGTATTTTCTTTAGGACCAAAGCCCTAATTGACAATAAGAGTACAACTTGAAGAACTCATTCAAACATGCTGCAACTCAAAACCAAATCAGTTGCATGGATAGATTTCAGCAAGTATCTTCTTCATTTTCTCCAATTAATTCCAAAAATATCTCCCCAGTCCATTACAAGATATGAACAACAAAAGGAGCAATAGCCAAAAAATATACAACTCGTACCTTATTTGTCTCTATACTCTTTCTCCAAAAAATACATTCTTCCTCTTCTTCATTTTTTTTCCATAATTTTTATTTGGTTTTTCTGTGAACGTCCAGCAGTTAAATGATTAAAGCTTTTATGAAGAAAGGAAAGATACTTGTTTTTCTCTTTCTTTTTATGATGAGTTGGTTCTCACTTACGTTCTGTAGTTCTTCTGTGCTGTAAATTGTTTGAAGAAATAATAGCTCATTTTGTCAAAACTTGAATTCTTTATTTGTTTTGCATAAATTTCTTAGTTAATTTTTTTAAGTTCTTTAGCTAATTTTATTGCAGTCACTGTACCAAAAGATAATGCAAGATATCTGTTTGCTTCTATAGCTGTTTCTCTTTTTTATTATCTATATTGAATGTAATATGAACACACTTCTAATAATTTTTACAAAATTAAATCAAATAAAAATACCAGTAATTGAGAACCTCTTTTTATCAGTAAAACAGAGAACATTTTTTTTTTATCAATAATTGAGAACCTTTGGATAACAAATAGAATACAAACATCAGTTAATCTGTATCAAGAACCTTAGAATAGATATTGTACTATCTGGATTGCATACATAATTTTCTTCTTAGTTTTTAATTGTCTTGCAAGCTCATTTGTTGCCCTCTTTATCAATATTCAATAAGAGAATGCACCTAAAATATTAAATATCGCTGCTTGTATGATTGTAAACTAAATATTTCTCCTCTAACATGTTATATGTCCTTATGCTCATACTAATTGAAAGACCAATATTAGGTAGGTTACTGTATTCTGAGATTGTGGTTTCAGATAGACTAGAATCCTAGAAAAATACCCACATCAGAACTTGTGTAACTCATAGCTTGACCCTTAGCATGCCTTGCAAAATCATTATTACCGTATACATAAAAAGAAGATTTATTCATGAAACAAACTGTACCTGTTAAAACAAGTTTAGAACCCATCTCAACATCAAGAATTGAGGGATGTAACACACCAGGTGTATCCAAAACATAAATGTTGGGATGACTTCCAATCTGCATATTAGAAATTTACTCTTAGTTTTACTTTTATGACATAAAAGAATGCAAAGTTTCAGCATCTGTTAGATAAAAGTAACTAAGCCATGCTGCTTGGAAACATCTACATTAAGGATGATAATGGGCCAGGCCAGGGTGGGTTTTTACAGGGTGGAAACAACATTTAGGGCATCCCAGGCCTGATTGTCCAGGCCGGGAATCCAGGCTTGTCCTATAAGTTAAAAAAATTATATTTTTAAAATTAAAATTTTAATCTAAGTTTATAATCAATATTAGAGAATATGTATTTATAATAGATTATTATTAATACATATATAATAAACATTATTTATATTAACTTCTGGGTCAGGATGGACTTCCTAGGCCTAGGATTTTGGGGCCTGGGCATAGCCCGCATAATGTGCAAGCCTGGGCCAGGCAATGCAGGCCCAGGCAGATATGATCAACCCTAATATACATATACCTCAATGCAACCACAGTGTTAGTTCTGTGGAATGCAGACATTTCTACCCTTTTGATCTATGTGGAGAAATTGAGATATCAATTGTGTGGCATCTCCATGCACATAGAATACACTTTTATATGCTCACAATTTTTTTTAGTATCTATTTAAATTATTTCTACCACCTTAAAAGTGGGAAAAAATAGTTAAAGGAAAGAAAGAGAACCAAAAATCAATACCTTCAAACTACTGATATCTTTTGTCTCCCCAGGCAGTGGACTCACAATTGTGTGCTTCAGCTTTCCCTTCTCTTGCATTTAATATGTTAGACATGGTGTGCCATTAGATAATTAAGCTTAATCTCCATTAATTATTATAATCTTTTTAGATCTAGGCAAGCAAAAAAATGATTTAACCTAAGATATATACCTGCAGCACTGATCCGACCAATTTGGTGCAAAGAGTTGGCAAGGGATGATTTACCAACATTAGGAATTCCAACAAGCATTATGGTCGTGGTATACTTGAGCTGATCGTCTTTCTTCAATTCTCTGACTCTAGCTTGTATGAAGTTCAGAAACTACAAAGCAAGACCTACCATTATATGCCACTAGTTGTTAATAAAGAAGACCAAGGTTACCTGTCAAATGACCCATCAGAAAGACCTCTACAGAACCACCAGTTCCATGCAGAAATAAAGGAAGATGGAACTAAAATTACATCAACTTAGGTAGTTTCCCATGCCATAAAGAAATTTGCAAAGAGTACAGGAGGGCATCAATCAAAAAACGAGAATACAGGAGGGCAGTCAAATCTGCTGGCTTTAGCAAGTTTTGACTTGGCAAAGATCAAAAACATGGACTGGAGGACTTGAGAAAAATAATTAATTATTGTAAACAATGGGGCATCTTGCAAGAGTCTTGTGACGTTTGTTAAGACTGGATGCTGCTTCTACTTTCCAGGCTTTTCCAGCTTTGTTGGGTTCCTCCGTGTTCTGTTGCCAATCTACTTTCTGGGTGGAGAGATGGCTGTTTCTTAGCCAAAGGATGCTTCCTTTGGAACACCCTTCCATTTGCGCTATGCTAGTTAGTCTGGAAGGAATGAAATCAAAGAGTTTTTCAGTCAAAGTCTGAGCCAGTGGAGGCCATTATAGGCAAGGTGGAAAGGGTTCTGAAAAGCTGGGCTGTCTGCTTGAAATTTTTTGTGGGTGTTCCCACCAATTTCTTTAATGATCACTGGTGGTCTATCATTTTCTGAGTTGTTATGTAAAGGTTTTCATTGTATATGGTCTATGCATACATAGGCACACTTTTATATATGATTTGAGGGTTTCTTGCCCTCCTTTTCGATTCTTAATACAAAACTGTACCACTTGTCAAAAATAAAGACTTGATGCTTCTTCTCATTATCCAAAAGAATAAGAACATCAAACAATCATATGTCTGAAACCATGGAACAATAGGCCCTTCAGTCATCCCCGTGCACCACATGAAACAATGCTATAGTGGACATACAACAGAAAATTTATTTCCTTACATTAAATGACTGCCGATCCATAACAAAGTACCATTGGAAATCCAAAACAAGGGAAGACATATATAAACCAACATCCACATACCATAGTTTGCTAGAAAAGTCACCTAGAAAAAAAAGCTCTTTCTCATGAAGATTCAGTGTAAAAACCTCTGCCATGAAGAATAAGAGACCTCTTTCCCTTTCTTCTTGGATTTTCTTTTTATTATATATTTGATACATCAATAGTTTGTATAGTTGAGACAAGACTTAGATGATAATGATGATGATGAACAGCTTGTATTAGCTGGATAAAGAATTGACAATATGTATTAATTACAAAAACAAAAGTGCAAAAGTGAGGCTTCAATATGTCGTAGGTTATGCATTTAAGCCATGGTGAACCCAGTGATGTTTGATGAACTATCCAATCAACTTTACTGATTGATGATATAATCCTTTCATGGATGAAAAAGGAGAGGTTGTCTGAGAAGAGATATAGATGACCTATTTAAACAGCCTTTTGTAAACCATAGGATTGAATGACTAACGAACTGCTTAATGCAACTATCCAAGGATATCCTAAAAAAATTATTAACATGACAAGCAACTTACCTCCTTGATATTATCTTTGTTATGAGAGTTGATTCCATAACAAACACAGCTTTGTTCCTCAAAATATCTCAACCATTCCTACAAGTAAAATGATATGTACTTAAATAAAAAATGAAATAATCAAGCAACATGCAATGTGTATCACATCACATCACATTACACATACACACACACACTGATAAAGCCCAGCATGAAGAACCAGATCCAGTCCAGGCCCATACTATAACCAAAGCATGCAATGAGCAGGACTCTACCTGATGTATAGGAAGGCTATACATAGCCAGTTCGAGATCTGAATAACAGATGAGATATCAGAAGTTCCTCTCTCTCAGCAGATGCAGGCATGTCTTTTATGGTTTGATTGCAGCTAGCTACATTTATTCTTTTCTAAAATCCAGTGACATCCAAAGCACACAATCACATGCATATGCCTATTTATGTATAGCCATTCCCGTATTTCTAGATTTGAAGAACTTGTCGTGTTCAACATCCCATGTCCAGGTTGAAGCATCAAGCATGACAGGTGCATGTGTCCAATATCACAGCATTACTATGTGTGTGTATTGTAACCTTTGCATTATATTAGTCTACACTGTGGTCCTACTTTTAAAATCTAGTAGGTGGATTTATTCAATACCAGTTAATAAATAATGTTAATTCTCTGTCTTTACTTAAAATAAAAAAGAAGCTAGTCATCCTTTTCATATTTTTTATCTCAAATTAATTCTTGACTCATGGACTTCTATCAACCTTGTCATTGTAATAGGAAATAATATGTGTTAGCGTAGGGGTATTTCTGTCTTTTTACCTAGATTAATGTTGCTGATCTGTAATGTTGTGTTGGAACCAGTGCTCCTAACTTAAATAAGGGCACATATGTCTTTTCAATTAGTTTTAATAATATAAGTTTTGTCTGGCCAACTGGGAGAATGTTATGTTGACACTTCTAGTTCGAACCAGAATTTTGCCCTTCTCACTTTCTCTCTTTCTTCCACCTTTCTACCTCTTTCTACCTAACCGATCTCAAACAAATAGAATTCTAAGGAAGGCCGAATCATAACAATATGAAATCTTCAAAAGAAAAAGAAAAAGAAAAAGAGAACTAAGTGGCAAACTAAATCAGTAACATTTTTTAAATAGGACAATATATTATTAAAGATGAAATAGAGATATAGGGACTGTTAGTGTTCGGTCTGCCTGTTATAACAGTCAAGGAAGTGAGAGAGAAGAGAGGAGAGAAAGAGAGAAAGGAGAAGAACAAAAGAGAAACAAGGAGAAAAGATTCTGGTTCGAATGAGAGAAAAAGCACTCTCCCATTCGGCCAAATGTATTTTATATTACTAAAATAATGTGGAAAAGTCACATATGCCCCTACTTAAGTTAGGGACGTTAAATCTAACATAAACTTACACATCAACACCTAAACACAAGCACAAAGACAGAAATACCCCTACATACTCGACACTAACACTCCCCCTCAAGCTAGAGAGTATATATCATATAATCCCAGTTTGTTATATATGTAGTCCACTCTCCCCCGACTCAACCCTTTAGTAAACAAATCTGCCCACTGGTTCCCTGTGTTGACATATGCAGTGTCTATCACTCCACTCAGCACCTTCTCTCTAACAAAGTGACAGTCAACCTCTATGTGTTTGGTTCTCTCATGAAACACCAGATTAGAGGAAATGTGAACTGCAGCCTGATTGTCACAGTAGAGCTTCATTGGAGTATCAACAGTGTATCCCATCTCCTGTAGAAGGTTCCTTAGCCACACTAATTCACAAGTAGTATGTGCCATAGCTCTATATTATGCCTCTGCACTGCTTCTTGCCACAACTGTTTGCTTCTTGCTTTTCCATGTCACCAGATTACCCCCAAGAAAAGTGCAATAGCCTATGGTAGATCTCTTATCAGATACAGAACCGACCCAATCAGCATCAGTATATCCTTCTATTTCAAGTTTTCCACCACTTCTATATATCAAACCACGACCAAGAGCCCCCTTTAGATACCTCACAATCCTTATAACCGCATCCCAATGTGGAACCAAAGGTTTCTGCATGAACTGACTTACCACACTAACTGCGAATGAAGTGTCTGGCCGAGTGATGGTTAGGTAGTTCAGTTTACCTACCAGCCACCGGTATCTGTTAGGGTCTTCAAACACTTCACCCATATCACTACTCAGCTTAGTATTTGTTTCCATAGGAGTTTCAGTTGGTTTAGCACCTAACAAACCTGTTTCTTCAAGCAAATCAAGAACATATTTCCTCTGACATAGGTTAATACCATGCTTGGACCTTGCTACTTCTATCCCCAAGAAATACTTCAATTTACCAAGGTCCTTTGTCTGAAAATGTTCCTGTAGAAAGATCTTCAACCTGTCAATGCCCATTTTATCATTCCCGGTAATGACAATATCATCTACATACACCACTAATAGGATCTTCCCTACCTAAGAGTCATGACTGAAGACGGAATGATCAACTTGGCACTATTTCATACCAAACTTCTTTACTACCTCACTAAATCTGCCAAACCATGCTCGATGAGACTGTTTAAGCCCATAAATGGCCTTCAGTAGTCGGCACACCTTACCATCCTCCCCCTGATCAACATTGCTCCATATAGGCCTCCTCGAGCAAATCACCATGCAAGAAGGCATTCTTGATATCAAGCTGATAGAGGGGCCAATCATACATCGCAGCAAGAGAAATCACAACACGGACTAAACCAATCTTAGCAACC
>NW_010729134.1:2474927-2522720 GCF_000365185.1 Nelumbo nucifera | reverse complement strand
GGAAATGTGAACTGCAGCCTGATTGTCACAGTAGAGCTTCATTGGAGTATCAACAGTGTATCCCATCTCCTGTAGAAGGTTCCTTAGCCACACTAATTCACAAGTAGTATGTGCCATAGCTCTATATTATGCCTCTGCACTGCTTCTTGCCACAACTGTTTGCTTCTTGCTTTTCCATGTCACCAGATTACCCCCAAGAAAAGTGCAATAGCCTATGGTAGATCTCTTATCAGATACAGAACCGACCCAATCAGCATCAGTATATCCTTCTATTTCAAGTTTTCCACCACTTCTATATATCAAACCACGACCAAGAGCCCCCTTTAGATACCTCACAATCCTTATAACCGCATCCCAATGTGGAACCAAAGGTTTCTGCATGAACTGACTTACCACACTAACTGCGAATGAAGTGTCTGGCCGAGTGATGGTTAGGTAGTTCAGTTTACCTACCAGCCACCGGTATCTGTTAGGGTCTTCAAACACTTCACCCATATCACTACTCAGCTTAGTATTTGTTTCCATAGGAGTTTCAGTTGGTTTAGCACCTAACAAACCTGTTTCTTCAAGCAAATCAAGAACATATTTCCTCTGACATAGGTTAATACCATGCTTGGACCTTGCTACTTCTATCCCCAAGAAATACTTCAATTTACCAAGGTCCTTTGTCTGAAAATGTTCCTGTAGAAAGATCTTCAACCTGTCAATGCCCATTTTATCATTCCCGGTAATGACAATATCATCTACATACACCACTAATAGGATCTTCCCTACCTAAGAGTCATGACTGAAGACGGAATGATCAACTTGGCACTATTTCATACCAAACTTCTTTACTACCTCACTAAATCTGCCAAACCATGCTCGATGAGACTGTTTAAGCCCATAAATGGCCTTCAGTAGTCGGCACACCTTACCATCCTCCCCCTGATCAACATTGCTCCATATAGGCCTCCTCGAGCAAATCACCATGCAAGAAGGCATTCTTGATATCAAGCTGATAGAGGGGCCAATCATACATCGCAGCAAGAGAAATCACAACACGGACTAAACCAATCTTAGCAACCAAGGAGAAAGTCTTTGTGTAATCAGCCGCTTTACACTACCATCAGGTAAGTACTTAACCGTATAAACCCACTTACAACCAACAGCCTGCTTACCAGGAGGAAGAGTGATGAGTTCTCATGTATGATTATGAGCCAGAGCTGAGAGTTCTTCTTCCATCGCATGACACCATCCTGGAGAGGTAAGGGCTTCCTAGACATCCTTAGGTATAACAACAAAGAGATAAACTAGCGATGGGAAGTGGAAAGGTGAGTCAGTGAAACATAATTAGAAATAGGATGAAGGGTACAACTGCGTTTACCTTTCCGCAAGGCAATGGGAAGATCAAGATCAGATACTGGGGTCAGGGCTGGTGTAGTAACAGCTACCGGATCTATCGACGATGATGAAGCTGGAGGTGTCGGTACACGTGGGTGATGTGTATACACATGATGGATCGATGGTCATTCAACAAGTGGTGGCACCAGAGGCAAAGACTTGGTCACTGCGGGAACAAGGGGAACAGAGTCCACAACTGGAAGAGGAAGGGGAGGAGGTGATGAGGAGGAAGAAACATCATCGGACCCCAAGAAAAATGGAGTAGACTTAAAGAAAGTAACATCAGCACATACAAAGGAACGTCGAGAGATAGGGTGATAACACTTATACCCTTTTTGAGTCTGGGAATAGCCAAGGAAGATGCACTTAATAGACCGTGCATCTAATTTGTCCATTCCTGGCCCCAGATTATAAACAAAACAAACACATCCAAAAACTCAAGGAGAGAAAGGAAACAAAGACAAAGTAGGAAATAATGTGGTGAATGGGGAATGATAATCAAGGATAGACGTGGACATCCGGTTAACCAAGAAGCAGGAAGTAAGCACTGCATCACTCCAAAAGGATTTGGGAACATTCATGTGATGCATGAGGGACAGAGCTATTTCCAAGAGGTGAAGATTCTTTCTCTCAGCCACCCCATTTTGCTGTGGGGTGTAAGTACATGAACTCTAATGGATAATGCCATGTTGGTCTAGGTAGTCTTGAAATGATAAAGAGAGATATTCACGGCCATTATTAGAATGAAAAATTTTAATGTGAACACCAAATTGGTTGCGAATCTTAGCATAGAACTTTTGGAAAATGGTAAACAATTCACTTCTTTCTTTCATTAAATAGAGCCACGTCATCCTTGAATAATCATCGACAAAAATGACAAAATATTTATATCCATTGTATGACATCACTTTATAAGGACCCCAAACATTTGAATGAACCAAAGAAAAAGGACTTGATGCATGATTATCAACTCTAGGACTAAAGGGAACACGATGATGTTTCCCCAACCGACACGACTCACAATCCAAAACAGAAAGATGACTCAATGAAGAAACCAAAGACTTCTAAACTTTCAATGAAGGATGACCAAATCGACAGTGCCACTGGAGAGGAGAGAGGGACGATTGGAGAGCAATTGACGTACTTCCACCACCATCAAGATAATACAATCCACCAGCTTCATGCCCTCCACCAATCTTCATCCCCGTCTTGAGATCCTAAAAAACACACGAAGAGGGGTAAAAGGTAATGGAGCAATTAAGAGACTTGGTCAACTTACTAACAGACAAAATTAAAAGGAAATTTAGGGACATACAAAACTGAGGATAGGGATACAAGGTCCAGGTCAATATTACCAACACCACAAATGGAGGATGTGGAACCATTAGCAAGGGTAACAGATTGTGATGTTGGGCAATGAGAGAGCGAAGAAAACACACCTGGAGTTCCAGTCATGTGATCGGAGGCTCCAGAAGCAATAATCTAGGGATGGGGTGTGGATGCCAGACAAGCCATACCTGAGTGTGCAAGAGTGGTTGTGTTCTGCTGAGATGTGGCCTGTACTAACCTCTCATACTCATCACAGGGAATACTCATCATCTCCTTCCCAGTAACATCTGTGAATGTAGGAGGTACATGATCAACTGAATGGCTCTCCTGTCTGAAGCTACCGTCACTGGTCACGACATGATTGGCCCAAGTTGAAGGTGGACCATGCAAGTCATAGCAATAATTAATGGTATGTCCATCCATACCATAATGTGTACACCTCCCTGGACCCGAACTACGTCATCTGCCACGGGCTCCCCCTGAATCTCAACCTCCAGTACGACCACCACCACGGTTATATGTAGGTCTACCACCACCACGGTTATATGTAGGTCTACTACCACCACTCCGGCCATATGTCGGTCTACTACTACCACTACGGCCAGATTGAGCTCCCCGAGCTCCACCTCTAACACCATGGCCTCTGGATACTGCTAGGGCTGATCTATCGGAAATATTAGGATTCTCGGTAGATCCAATGAAAATCCTCCTGAGTCGAGAAAACACCTCTTCTAAGGAAGGGAAAGCTGACCCTCCTAGTATCTGAGCCCGCACTAGTTCATATTCAAATTTCAGCCCCACCAAAAACCGAGTCACATCAAGTTGTTCTCTCTGTTATTGCTGAATTTTGACATCAAAAGTGAGGGGGTGATAAACATTCAATTCATTACGAATGTTTCTCATACTAACATAGTACTCTTCAAGACTCTGATTACCCTGTTGTAGATTAAAGTATTCTGGTACAACTAATATGCTCTAGTTGTGTTGTCTTGACCCGAATATAGCTTCTTAGCATGGTCCCACACTTCTTTGGCAGTATCAAGGAATATGAAATTTACACTAATCTTGGGTTCCATACTATTCCATAACCATGTGATGATCTATGCATCTACCTACTCCCAATCATCATACTCATGAGAATCAGTGGAAGGTTTTTTGTCCCTTATGTGCTTCACTTTCTTCTTTGCCTTAAGAAAGACTTCTACAAATTTGGCCCAAGGTACATAATTTTCTCCATTCAACTTAATGGAGGTCATTTGAACATTCAAGTAGTCAGTAGGGACCATCACACAAGTCTTGCTATCACTGTTGTCTCCCATTGCTGAATTCGGAAAACTGCACACTAGATCACACTACACACTTATTTCAACACTTACTACTGCTGCAAATTGCACTCTTTACACCACAAACCCAACTCCACGACTGCCTGAAACTTCACAACACTATTTGAGGAATTGCACTCTTTACACTACAAACCCAACTCCACGTCTGCCTGAAACTTCACAACACTGTTTGAGGAACACCCCCCCTTCGAATCACACTGAAGGGTGCACAAACCCTAGCACACTACAATCTGAAATCCCACCATACAGTCTGAAATAGACTTCTCATTTGATTCACACCAAGAAAAAATGCATAAAACCTCTTACCTGATCACCCGAAAATCAAACCACACAAGACACCCACTGCACCACACGAATCAGCCCTCTTCTCTTCATCGATTAGGGGAGGGCTTCTTAGAAACTGCAGCAACCGACCACAAACACCACAACTAGAGGCATAGAAACCTCCAAGGGAAGAGGGCGATCACTCCTTTTCAGCCCTTTCCCTTATCTCTAGCTGATGGTGAAGAAAACAAGAGAAAACCCTAGGCTGGGTGTGCAGATAACAGAATTCTGGGCAGATCCGATTTGCTCAGTTCAGCTTTGATACCATGTTAGTGTTCGGTTTGCCTGTTAGACTGATAACAATCAAGGATGAGAGAGAGAAGAGAGAAGGAGAAAAAGAGAGAAAGGAGAAGAGCAGAAGAGAAACAAAGAGAAAAGATTCTGGTTCAAATGAGAGAAAAAGCACTCTCCCATTCGGCCAAATGTATTTTATTACTAAAATAATGTGGAAAAGTCACATATGCCCCTACTTAAGTTAGGGACATTAAATCTAACATAAACTTACACATCAGCACCTAAACACAAGCACAAAGACAGAAATACCCCTACATACTCGACACTAACAGGGACGAAAGACTCACTAGGACATTTCTTATCCAATAAAATGAGACCTTGTAAATTAAAGGCACAGAATGCAAAACTTACACCCTAAACAAGATTTTAGAAGAAAGAATGGATTGAACAGAGGTCTTTAAAACTTTTACCCACCACAATCCATAACCTAGGAAAGGACTTTCCCTAAGGCACAGTTCAATATCTCATCTTCTTGAAAGATTTTACTCTCAAATGCTCTCCTGTTCCTTTCCATCCACACTATCCAAATCACTGCATCTAGGATGAAATTCCAAATGAGCTTGCCCTTCTGGTTTAAGTTTCTCATCCTCCAACTTTCCAGCAGCTCCTTAAGTGATTTTAGGATGGTGCAGTATAAATTGATAGAAAAAAGAAAATCAGTCCAGATTTTATATGCCACAGAACAATGTTTAAGTTGATCAGAAGTCTCTATTATTCTACTAGTTTGAACAAGAGAGAGAACAAAAGAATTCAGGGGTGTCAATATAAGATATGTACAATTACAAGAAAGCCCTTACAAGGATAAAAGAAGAAAAATAAAAGAATATAAGTAAGGTAAAAGATACAAAAGGGAATATACAAGTACAATACATCAAAACTCTCTACACTCCCCGACAAATTGAAGTCAGGTCATAAGCATTAGCTTGCTCACAAGAAAGAGATGTTTAGATCTCGTCATAGCCTTAGGAAAAATATGGCAATCTACATATTTGAGGCCACATGAAAAATATGGCAATCCACCTCAATTTGTTTATTTATCTTGTAAAAAGCTAGATTAGAAGCAATCTTGATGGCACTAGTGTTGTCAACATAGAGAGGAAGATGAACACCAAGATCCTCAAAGAGAGATTGTAGACAAACAATCTCACTACAAATAGATGACATAACCCTACACTCCACTTTGTAGATGACTTGGAGACTGTTTGTCATTTCTTGCATTTCCAAGAGATGAGGGAATATCACCCATAAAGACACACCACCCCATAGTAGAATGTTGGCTGTCAGAGCAACCTACCCAATCAACATCAGCATATGCCCTTAAATGACTTGGAGACTGTTTGTCGTTTCTTGCATTTCCAAGAGATGAGGGAATCACCCATAAAGACACACCACTCCATAGTAGAATGCTATGTGTCAGGGCAACCTGCCCAATTAGCCTCAACATATGCCCTTAAGTGAATGGAAGAGGAAGAAAAGAACAATCCCTGTGATAATGTGCCACAAACATACCAAATAATTCGATGAACAACAGTCCAGTGAGATTGATGGACGGAAAAGACAAACTGACTAACAACTTGAACCGCATGAGAGATGTCAGGAGAAGTCATACTAAGATAAATGAGAGACCCTACAAGTTGTTGATGGAGTGTGACATTAGGAAGCAATGAACCTTTTGACTTTGATAACTTAACATTCAACCCAAAAGGAGTATCAACCTATGTCATCAATAAGACCGGCTAACATGACAAGATTAGAAGCATACTTGTGTTGACAAGTGAAGTATCCTCAATCAATTCATTGGACCTCAAGTCCTAGAAATAGGTGAGAGAACCCAAGTCCTTCATATGAAACAAGCTATGAAGAAAGAAATTTAAGTTCTCCAATTCCCTCTTCATTATCCCCACTTAATAACATATCATCAACATACAGGAGGAGAATTGTGATATTGTAAGGTTTTCTACAAACAAATAGATAATAATCAGATGAACTCTAGCTATACCCAACAACAATAAAGACATTACAAAATTTCTCAAACTAAGCTCGAGGGGCCTATTTGAGACCATATAAAGATTTCTTCAGCCTACAGACAGGGGAATGATCACTACAATACCTAGGAGGAGGTTTTATATACATTGTCTCCTTTAGCTGGCCATGAAGGAAATCATATTCCACATTCAATTGACAAATGGACCAAGAATGCACAATAGATAAAGCCAAAAGAACACCAATTATAGTAATCTTGGCAACTGGGGAAACATCTCTTCATAATCTATACTATGTTCCTACGTGTGCCCCTAGGAAACAAGACATGTTTAGTATCGGTCTAGAGAGCCATTACACTTCAAATTGATAGTGTAAACCCATCTATTCCCAATAATAGAGGCATCTAAAGGTGCAAACACAAGATCCCAAGTGTCATTCTCATGTATAGCATGAATCTCTGCATTCATGGCTTCCCAAGTGTCCCTTGTAGTCAAGATAATAACCTATAAATGCACACATGGTAGATTGTGTAGACAATTTAAAAGGTTCACGAGAGGGAAGATGAAGAAAACACACACATCCAAAAACATGAAGCATAAATAAATCCGGAGGACAACAATCAACTTCTGAAAGGGAGACATATTACTAGGAACTCTGTTTGAATTTTTTTCGAAGCTCTTTACCACCCTCCCAACAATTGGAATGAGGGAAATAACATATACTGGTAAATTGGTAAGTGTACTTTTGACCAGTCACCTTTTCCAATGCCATTTTATTATTACAAAAGAAAATACACTGGTAAATACACTTTCTGTTCACAGTTTCCTAATCATTGGTAATCATCTTTTGTTCCTAACTCCAAATAATTTAGTTTACTACGATGTAGGTTAAGTTTCAATATTTCAGTTGAAATTATGAAGAGCTAAACTTCAAGAATAAAGTAAAAAAATCATTTCTATTATTGTGTAAAAGAATCAGGTTTCTACTGCAATCATGCCCTCCCCAAAGAAAAAACCATCCTTTTTATACACTCTTATTTCTTATATTGCTTACATATTCTCTAATTATCCCATATTATCCTATTATATCATCTCTATTTTGCACAGAATTGAAACAAATTTTATCGTTAAGGCTCAGTTTGGAAAGAGTACAAATACAAATATGTACAGTACAAAAACATACAAAATACAAGGTTTTGCACTCTACATATTTGCATTTGTACTCCTTCCAAACTGAGCCTAATAGATCCGAATATCTGATTACCCTCCACCAACGTCATCCTTGATTTTTGAGAAAAGACTATCATAGTTTATGTCCATTCTCCTCTTACCAAATATTGGCATTTAAGCGCTGTAGTATCACAATCATGATCTTGCACATTCAACCTCATTGGATTATTTTATTAAGGAAATATTGGTATTTTCTCCCATCACTAAGAGTTCTCTTGACAATTAGATAACTATGCTTCATTAACTTTTAGATAAAAACATATAACTAAAAAGGAACATGATTCAAAATGACAAGGAACTGAAGAAGTGTAAAGTACCTTTGTTTGCCTACGATCTGCAAGGTCTGTCTTGTTCAAGACTATGATACGCCTTGAAGAGGGTGGGAAGTCTCTGAGATCTTCATAGGCAGACGAAATTGGAATCTAAAAACGAATATGTAAATAAAAGCATTCAATCAATAAATGGTAACAATCATGCATTCAATTTAAAAGCCAAAGGTATAGAAAACCTTAGGTTCCTTAAATAAATTGTAGCATTTTGGGAGAACTTTAAATAAATTATGCCATGGGTATAGAATATATTAAGTTCTTTATAATTCCATGCTTGGGTTGTTCTTCGGGCTGAATCAGTCAGAAATTTTAGCGAACAATTTAAAAGCTAGAGGATAGTAGTGGGGATGGCATTACCCTTGCATCTCTGATTTCGAGGGTAAAATCAACCAAAGGAATTCGCTCCAAAATGGCTCGAGAAGCTGCTGCCATGTGGGAGCTATACCATCCCGACCCTTTCTTCGCTCCAGCATCCTTCACCGAAGCGCCCAAACGCCTAGCTAATGCAGCCGTAGCCATTAACAAGTATTTAGTGAGAGACTAATGACCAGAAGTTAAAGCTCAGCAGAGCTTCGCGCCTGCGCCTTTTCTTTTCTGTTCTGCGAAACGAATGCAATTGCCATGTACAAAATGACCAAAACATCCTCCCACCCCACACCCACACGGCCACACGCCTTGATTTGAAGTTGAAAGGACGAAAGGCTGATTAAGCATGTGCGAGTGAACACAGTCGACAGAACAGGAGTGCAACTTGGGTCGGGTTGGGAATTTGTTGTATTTTCAATGGACCCAAAACCTAACCCGAACCCGATGTAATTGAAATTCTTCTTCAAATCGAAAACCCGGGTTGCAGCAGTGTGAAACTGCGAACCTTGCCCTCAAATGTCAATGCATCTCAGAGAAAATGAACATGATAAATATGTCAAGTTTACATCCATAAATTGTAATACAGGTCTCATGGGCTTTCTCCAATATGACTGGAATTAGATCTGGCTATATAATAAAATGAAACAAACAACTCCACTTTTTTACGTGTTTAACCCTAGTTGACCGGTTAACCCTATCGCGTCTGGATCTCCTATCCACACAAACTCTGTTCACGTTTATTGCAGTCACACATGGAGAACATCACAACCTTTACATAGTATTATGCAAGGAGAGATGTTCCTAATTCACAGGGTAGTGTATTGTGGGTAAATGCGGGCAGAGTTCTCATGGGCAAGATGTTGTGGATGCATTCGTGGGAAGAATTACCGCCGCCGGCAGCAGTAGTAAGGGGGGCCCACACAGCAGCTTATCTTGCCATGTCAGCTCTTCTTGCCAGTTCGCCAATAGTTTACTTATTCCAGTTCTGTTCTTACTTCTCTAGTTTTGTTCTACTTATCTATTAGAGATAGGAACTGAGTTCTGTTAGAAGTAGGAGTTTTGTTCTTACTTATCTAGTTCTTACTTATCTATTAGAGATAGGAACTGAGTTCTGTTAGAAGTCTGCTAGAAGTAGGAGTTTTGTTCTTATTTATCTAGTTCTGTTCTTACTTATCTATTAGAGATAAGAACTGAGTTCTGTTAGAAGTCTGTTAGAAGTAGGAGTTTGATTTAAAGTTGGATTGTCCTAACTTAGTCAAATGGAGTAAGGAGTCTCCTCTTGTAATCTCCTATTTAAGGAGCTGTGATTTGGGAATAAAGTATTCAGTTTCAGTCAAGAGAAGAGTGAGGAGAGTTCGGGTGGTCTCTTGGACAAATCACCCATTCGGTTTTTCACAATAGGATCTGCACGCAAAGGAAGGCGCAAGGGGAAGCAAGAGGTTCTCCCCGTGGACCGACCCATGACGAGATCCTACGCCTGGGCCCATAACACAGGATATCCAGAATCGACCCCTAAATAGTTGGAATAGAGGTTGAGTTGAGTTGATTAGAATACATTGGTGGTTGCAAATTTCTAGTCATTTTAGGGAGAATTGTAAGGGTTATGCCACTATGGTTAGAGAAAAGGGAGAGAATCTAGTTAACCAATGTTTCACTCCCCATGTGCGCACTACAACCATCCCCTCCATGATTTGGTAACATCTTCTCATGACAAGCATAAGAGAGGTTCCCAATGGACGGGGACGGGTGGAGCGCTTGTGGGGAGATCGGATTTGCTCCTCACACGCACATCCTATCATGTATTGGAAACATCTCCTATACTTGTTAATTATTATTCATGGGAGATATTTTCAATGCACGGTGGATGTACCTATAAGGTGCCCTTTTGTGAGGAGCAGATCCTGTCTCGCTTGTGGGTAGGGTAGTAAATAAAATACAGGTGTAAATTACATCGTGCTAGGCCGGTATGGTATGACCCATGTGTAGCCTGTGCAAATTTCGGGTGTGCTGTGTTAATCCACGGGCTGAACCGTACTTTCCTCTGGCTTGGCCTGGCATGACCCACAATGCGAGCCTGCACGGACCTATGTGGTGTCGTGGATCGGGCTGGTCTGCAGGCTAGGCCACAAATTGGGCCAAGTCATATTTTTTTAAAATTAAAAAAAAAATTGAAAATTTTAACATAAATTAAAAAATAGGCAAAATTAAAAAAGATCTTAAAATTTTATTTTATGTGAATTTTGATGTGTACAATTGTTTATATATGCAATAATAAAATGAAATAATTAATAAAATTGAAAATAAAATTATAATATATATATATATATATTATATAATATATATGGGCCACAGGTCAGGCCGGGCCGACACTTGAGCTATGGGCAGCACGACCCACTTGGTCATGTCGTGCCACGCTGACCCATGAACCTAAAACCCCAAACCCAACATGGCTTGCAATCTATTGTGTCGTGGCAAGCAGCACGTCCCAATTTATACCTTTACGATTAGATCTAATTTGAATCTAAATCCGATCCGGTAAGGGTCGGATTCCGTACACCTTTGATCCTAATAAATCGGATCAAGTCATAAAAGTTGATCCATTTTGTTGACGGATCGGATCAAACTAAATATAGCCCAATCTGATCCGGCACAACCCCAATCCTATCTATTAATTATGAAATATTATATTATATATACTGTGTATATTCTATATATATATTACTTATATTATATCATCAAGTGTTTTTTATTACAATTCAAATCAATCAGATATTCACAATATATTCAAATTTGTATCAAAATATAATGAATTCTTATTGGATTCAGATCAGGTTAGAGTCAGGTATATTCGGCTTTAGGGTTGGGTTAGGCTTTGATTCTTTGACCTAAGTCGAGTTCGGGTTTTGGTTAACCTGCCCCACCGAGTCATAATACCTTCCATATATATAAGTATTCTTACAATTTTTTAACTTCTAACTTTATAATCTTAAATTTTATGATTTATTAAATGTTGATTTTGATTTTCCTCTTTTTTTAAATGGAAAAAGTAACACTTTAGAATCTATAAAACAATTTCCAAACTTAAATTAATGTATTTTAGGTCTTCAAAACATGTTGAAATGCTATGGGTAGAGTTGGGTCAGAATCGGGTTAAGCCGGGTCGGGTCAGGGGTGAGGCAAACACGTGCCGAACCCAACCCATTGACATCCCTAAATGGGAGGACACTAAAGTGGTATTAATATTAGGAAATCTTGAAAGTTCAAGAGTGTAGTTCCTTTATTACGTGGTTTTCAAACCATCGTTGATCCGGTTGATCGATCGGACTGTTTAGTCCAAAAATCATTCAGGCAACTAGTTTTGCTAGAAACTGTTGATCTGTTCAATGACCCATTGACCCGAATGGTCGAACCATCAACTCATTCCAGCTGGACACCGATTTTGTCTTATTCTATTTTAATTATTTTTTTATTTCTAAATTATAACGAATCATCTGTTCAGACCAGACAGTTGAACTGCTGACCCAAAAACCAGTGGTCAAAGCGGTTTTGGTTCCAATTCGGTTTTTAAAACATTATTTTATTAAGATTCTTTTAGAAAAAAGGAGGTAGGTGAGAAGAACGGGTGTTCTTTTCCTTGGAAATCTAAACAAAGAAAAAAATACGAAGAAGTACAGATACACCCAATGCAGAATTCTGAATTCCAGCCCCCTCTACTACTAGGCCTCTCCCCCTATAAACCACATCCTGCACATGAATTTGGCATCAATTTACGGTCAGGATACATTCCCCTGTACTATGGGGATATATATATATATATATATTATTTAATAAAAAAATTCCTGAGAATACCTATAAATAGATATATCAACATTTAAAGATATAATACGATACACCCCGTATCAGATGTATCATGAGTGCTGCCAAGAGTTTAAGCATTTAGCATTCACATAAAACTTATCAAACACTTTGTATATGGTGGTACCAACATTCACCTTTCACCACCAGTCCAATATTCCATTCACCTTTCGCCACTAGTCAATCAAGGGCCAAGGCTGGACACCATGTGCAAGAGTTGCTTGGTGTTGGTCTTATTTTTTGGCATTACACCAATTTTACCTTTATCTCACTCAAGTAAATTCAAATTGGCATTGCAATGATGTAGGTTTTTTCCCCACTCATTAAAAATCTTGTAAAACATTATATTTTCTCCAACTAGTATATGTCTAGGGTAAGGCTACGTACATCTGTCCCTCCTAGACCCTGCATTAGTAGAGCCTCTACAAAAAATAGGATATGTACTTATGCAATTAAGAATAAATAATAGAGACAATAGTGTCTAACCCAAGATAATTTTATTATTATTACACAAGAACTGAGATGACAAGGTGTGTAGACCTTGCAATGAAAACAAATCCAATAGCAATCTTTACAAGGTGATTGTTATTGGGGATTTTTATTTGTACTTAAGGCTGCATTTGGAATCGAGTGCAAAAATGAATCAGAGTGCAAATTTACCCTGAACCGGGATTTACAGTCCATTTACATCGTTTCCAAACAGCAGCTTAAAGATTACTAGAAGAAGAAGTTCTTTTAAACTATTACTCCAAGTCCAAGAACAAACATTAAAAGGTGTTGCCCTAGAGATCCCACTCCAAGACCAACTGTTATTTTCAATTCCATAATCAAATACCAGCATATCTAAGCATAAAAACTTCTACTTAGTTAGACCTTTGCATTACAACACTGCGAAAAATATGACTTGTCAAATTAATCTGCCAATGGCAAGATGTTGACAAGGAAAAAGAGAATACAACTTTCAAGTTTCAAGTGGTTCTCTGATAGTCTGATTACTATTACATAGGAACATAGACTATAGGCTGTTCACATTTGTCATAGAGACTTGGGGACATTTGCTTAGATACTAGAAGGGGTGGTACTTGGAATTTTCTGCTCCAAGAAAAATCATTAAAAGGCGATGTCTTGGAGATCCAACTCCAGATTATTAACTACTGTAGTAGTAAACCCGTAACTAGACACCAGGATAAACTAGTAGGCGCCAACCTCTTTTAAGGTTAGGCTCTTAAATCACAATCGCCAAGTTGTCCTCGTGCAACCATAGACTACTTGGATCCCATAAAGACCCATCTCCGCTGCTTTGTCTGCAAATTGGAGCTGGGTTCCAAGCTTCTAGACCTGCAATATTTAAAGGAAAAAAAAAGCTTCAAATATCTTTATAATCACTCTCATTAGAAAATGTTGTATATAGTGTCACACCATTGATCAATGGGTATGGACTTAGTAAATTTGTCTGCTCAAAGCTCTGATATGTCATTTCCTCATCTCCATACAATCCCATGTATTTTGTGGGCTCAGTATATGACGACAGACAGCTAATTCCACCAAAATCTTCTATTGGCTCAACTTCCTCTATGAAGTTAGAGTACAATGAAGTGGGAGAAATTCCTGCAGAACCAGACTGGTGACATGGCGATATTGAGCCTTGCAAGTCAGTGTGAGGAAAAAAATCAGCTACAACTTGTGCCTGTTGGTAATCCTGTACGAAAAGATGGACAAGTTGAAGAAAATTTATATAAAGTATATTGTTAATTTGGCCTTCGAAGTTGTTTCCTGTGGAAGTCTAGTACCTTTGAGGAGTCTAAAATTAGATCAGGTGAGATCCAGATGTTCATTGGATTGATCTTGTTCAAATTTTCTGAACTGAACTCTTTCATTGTTGGAATTTCACAAGGGGACATAACAGGGTTTGAAGAACTAGTGTTGCTCAAGAGACCATTCAACAACCTTGTGGGAGTGATTTTTCCAGTGACAGAAGTTTCTCCCACCTTCTTGCCTCTGGGTTCTCCTTGGAGATCTCCCTTATTCTTCAGTCCCTGATCATTCTTCTTAACTACACGGCACAAAGCAAAACCTCCCTGGAGAATTTAATAAGCGTATGTATTAATATGTCAAAATTAAGACTTGTAAACTGGGTATCTGATACTGTCTCAATGTGTGACAGTTCTGAGTATACCTGAAAACTGAATGTTCCCTGATGAGAAGGATCATCAGAGAGTCGATATTCATGCATCACCCAATCTGTCCTATCTCCCAGAGGGGCCCGTCCACGATAAAAAACTAGGGTCTTCCGGAGACCTGTCACAGCAGACTGGCATACTACTTTCCGGTCTTTGCCAGTTGCTTTCCAATATCCAGACACAGTGACTCTATTTGTACGTGAGCCATTAGGATACTTCCGATCCCTGGGACAGAAGAAGAACCACTCCATATCCCGTTTTGGGAGGAATGACTTGTCTGCAGCACAGTAGATCATTTGTTATATTATCCTCCAGGAATGAATCAAAAGCAAAAAAGATATTATTAATGGAAAAAGGTTCTGTTTGTAGTTTCCTTTTCGTTTTCATGGAATTTATTATGGATAAAATATGTGAAACAATTTTTTTAAAAGTAAAGGTGAGATGCCCATGCCCACAAAAGAGCTAATTGTCAATTGGTTTATTAACAGAGAGAAGAAAAGCCACAAGTAGAACCTTTTTGGCACAAAATATATATCCCAACTCAGATTCCCACTGATATTATTCCTGAACCACTTCTGACTGAGTTGTTCAGGACTGTTTATCTGATTAAGGAGTGATTCTTAGGCTAACCAGAAGGTTGAATATATCAACCTTTGAAGTCGATCATTACTACCAAATCAAAAGTCAGCTTCTGTTTTATGGATTGAATAACTTAGCATGACTCAGAATGAGTTACTCAGCCATGAGGGAAATTTCATCCTTGTGGTGAATAACTAAACTAATCCATATGGTTTATCACCATCAGAGGACCAAGTTGTTCTCTCCTACCATTTGTAGCAGGATACTGATGTGCAGAATCCAGTCCTATATATACTTTTTGATTAAGACAGTCAGTAGGTTAGCTACTGGAGACAGAACAAGTAACACTTGCTAAGTTTTAACAACTAAATTAGCATTATCTTCAGTTGCCATTACCATAGTTTATGAAAAAGAGCTGAAAAGAATGAAGAACAGTTGGTAAATTATTTACTTTCTGAGCACCCAAAAGGTTTAAAGATTACCTGGTAATTCCCATGGATCAAACTTATACAAATCGATCACTGGGATTACTTCAAGTTCGAATTCCAGTCCCTCTATCTTCCTCTTTAAGTAATACCCCACTAACTCCTCATCAGTGGGATGGAACCTAAAGCCAGGCGGCAGCGATGTTCCTCCCATTTTCTAATTGTACAAACAGTCTGACTCTCAGAAAACAGCAAAAAGAGCAAGAGTGGACGCAGCTAGAAGAACCAAATTTCCAAAAGCTTAACCTTAAGTCTCCAGGCTGTATCTATTGAAGATTTGGAAGATCCAAAAATAATAGATTTTGTCGACGCAGAACTTCTTCTCAAGAACAGAGTAGAACTTCCAGAGGATGCACCCCTTGTACGACAGAATCATTCTTCCCAGATTCAACTTCGTCCTTATAATCAGAAGTTTCTCCCACCCACCCAAACAATCAATCAACCCTTAGAAAAAATATGAAACTGCTGAAGGAACCCAGAACCCAAAGCTTTCAGAAGTTAGAAAGCAGTTACAGAAGAAAACAACACCTAACAAGAAGCCCACCAGTAAAAGCAGTTAGTACTTTCAAAAATGGAATCTCTTACGATTCCAAGAAACTAAAACCACCCAAAATCTCATAAAACTTGGTAAATTCGAGTGGATGACTGTCTGAAAACCAAGCCACTGAGAAGTCTTAAAAGAAGGCCGTCAATTAATGTAGTACAGTGAAGAACTAATTGGGTAGAGCAGAACGGAGGGAGTCGTGACAGTTATATAAGGTTTCGAGGGGTTCTTCAGGCCAGACACTGAACACCGAAAGTTCGAGTGTGATTGTGCGAAGGGAACCCAAAATTCCAAAGGAGTGGCCCACCAAGCACGAAAAGCTGTTCACACAAGTCCAACTTCCCGCCAAATTGTTAATTACCGTTAATGGGGTATTCCTTGTTCATGTCCCACCAGTCCAATCCTGTCCACGTCACCATGAGTCGGACAAAATACTTTACTTTATTTATTAACGATGCTACTGGTCCATACTCTTTCTTCAGAAAAGGTATTATTCAACTTTCTTTTTTCTTTGTTTTCGATTTTCTATGTATTATTCATCTTTCAAATATTGTATTGCACCTCCTTGAATTAGAATTATATTACCAAAGAGCCCTTTCAGTCAAAGTTTTTAAATTCACAAAAATAATTAGGGATGACAATTTTGTAAGAATTTTTAGGTATGAAGTAATTATCAAAACTCTACATGTATGTCTGTAAAGTTTGAATTTTGACCTTATGGTACCCAATGTGCATTTCTTTTATGAAATATGATATTCCCATGGAAAATTAAAAGCTAGTAATTAAGGGTCTTATGTCCTTTGAATTTAGTTTTATTTACTTTTTGACTTATATTATTCTGTTTTGTTCTTTTATTCGAAAGAATTTTGTGTAATATCAAATGTATTGTAGTTTTATGTTGATTTTTATTGAACGTTGTTGATTGATTAATAATAATAATAGACTTGAAGTATTTTTTTTCTCTATTGAAGCTTTGCTATGTATGTTAAATTCTAAACAATGAACTAGCCTTTTTTTAATGACTTTTTTTGGTACTATCCAATTGATCCATTTAATCTCACCCAATTAAATGATAATTGGTTAAGATCTAGGATCATAACGGGTTTGAAAATTTTGGAGGAAAGTTAAACAGATCTAGGACCAGGGGTGTTTAAGTAAGTTTAGGAACAGGAAAGACAATTTTTGCAGGTATTCTACCTGTAACCATGCATATATATTCCACTCAACAAAGTCTTGTCATTTGGGATCACCTATCAAGGACTCCTATATACTGTCATTTAAAAGAAAGTATAAATTTGGTATTTGTTTGCTTTATTCCAAAATAATTGGATTTTTTTAGCCAAAAGGCAACTTTTTAGGTTTTTGATCACAAACAAATTTGAAACCAAGAAAAGTGTTTTGCAGAGACCTGGTCAAACATTTTTTTTTTTTTTTTATTGAAACATCTACTTTCACATCCTTCCAAGATGGTAACTTTTATTCTCAAAGAAATATAGTAGCCGGAACGATATATAAAAGATTGGAAGTTCCCACAGTTATGAGCACTACTTTCCGGCTTGGAAGCAAGCCTAAAATGCAAATGGGTTCGACTATGATATGGAAAAGATATGATATGGGAAAAATAACTGACCAATAAACTGAATCACAAATGCCGGAGCAAATAGGGTGTTATTTATCAAAATTCATGGATGGATTTTGATTGGTCAAAACTCTTTCTATATCATATCTCTTATGCAAATTAAGGCAAGCGGAGCCAACTTGACATCCTCATTTTAGGCCCCCACGAGCTGAAATTAAGCCAACCTCCTCATTTTTGGCGGGCTTCCTGAGTAAGTTTTTATTTCATAACTAGGGCTATCAATGGATTGGGCCTGTCCGATGCACCTGAACCGATCGGATCAATTATAACAGTTTTGGTTCCATGATTTTGTACCAATTAGTAATTGGGGCAATTCCAGTTCTTGTCTTCTGGAGCTGATTATTATATATATATATATATAATATTTTCTTAATTTTCTTATAATTTTTATCTTATTTTATGTTTGAAATAATAAATTTGATAGATAATAAATATGATAATATTAGTTAAAATATTTAATTTATTATTAACATATAAATAATTTAGTATTTTTGTATTATTTTCATTTAAGGTTATATTATCAAAATTTAAATTTTAAATAGTTATTTAAATAAACAAATTTAATCAAATGATTTTGTCTCAATTAATAATTAATTGAGACTATTTTAAATAGTCATTTAAGGTCTACTATTTTTTTCCTTTTAAAATCATTTTGAGACTGGTTCTACCTAGACCCGATCCATTGACACTTGTATCCCTGACACATCCCATCACGTGAAAGTCCATTGATTTGAAACATGAACAAACACCGACCCAATGAATACTTAATGGTTAAACCTTGATCAAATAGGACTCTCATACCATGTCAAGAAACCATTCAAATTCATTTAATAAGTCCGTAAGTGATGTACAAGAAATTTAGTAGTCCATTAGAGAGAGTATATATATGTAAAATGTTATGGTATTTGATTAATGCGCCTCATTGTTCTAAGTCTAGGATTTGACCTGACCCACGTACCTTATCTAGTTGCTGTTGGTCCCTCTGCTTTCAGTCCTTTTAATTTTGTCCATGGTGCCGTATATCCCCCACGAGCCAACCAATTAATGGATTAGAGACCTTATTGGTGGCTCGGAGTTCCACATAATTATTATTATCATTCATATGGTTGTCGTAATTTGCAATTGAAAATGACTGTATGAATAGAGATGGTAATTTTTTCCATTTTTTCAATATTCGTGGGGATCCGTCTCAATCAGGGCGGGGATGGGAATGGGAATGATTTTCTCCTGCAGGAACGGGGATGAAGAAATTTTCATCTCCATTAATGGTGATAGGGCGGGAATAGAGATAATACTCCCCACCTCGCAAGAACCCCGATCTCCACCCATGAGATTCCCACTAATATATATGTATATATATATATATGCATACGTTATATAGGTATATATACGTCTATATATTAATATTTTAAAAATATAATTGAATATATTTAAGTCTTTTTTAATATATTGTAAATTTTAATTATTTTATTATTATTTTTAATAAAATAAAAAATAAAAACAAAATTATTAACATTATAAAAAATTATGAGAAATGGGGATCCCCGTGGGGATGGAGATGGGGATAATCTTATCCTCGTTAACGGGGATGAGAATAGGAACGGAGACGGAGATGGGGATTTCATGAAGACAGGGATGGAGAGAGGCTCCCTGTCCCCGCCCCGCCCCATGCCACCATTGATGTCAATTGTCAACAGCTAAGCTAGCACACTGTTTTAGTCTTGGAATGGAAAGCCTTCTGTCTCCTCCTAATAAGTCGTTGTTCTCATCAATGGGCCAAAAGCTTCTCAAACACTTTCTAATCGCCAAAAACCAAAGAAAAAGCTAGAAGCCACATAAATCCAAATTAATAAAGGGATCCTTGGCTGCGTTCTTGTTTGTACAATATTAATTATTGAAGATGTCCCCCTCAATTGTTCATTTCCATCTTACAATTTCCTCCCACTCATGAAAAGCGTTTGAACCAACTCAACTAAATTGATGTCACTCACAATATCTATGTATGTATGTACAATGATGGGTCAGATGAACTCCGTCAAGGCTCATGAGATCACGGTAGTAGGATGATATATAAGTGTTTGAATCGAGGGAATTCGGATTTACTCTTCACAGAGTGCACCTCACGCGACATCACAATTGTGCATTAGAAATATCTTCCCCTAAGGGTGTTTACGCGAGGGGTTGAATGTTTGTAGGTGCTATTAAGGGTGTTCACGTAATCGAACTGTAAGCCTTTTTTGTAATCAAACCGGTAGTATCAGTTTTTAGAAAGCCGATAACCGAAACTGAATCGAAATCAATCGGTTAATCGGTTAACCGGTCGGTTAACTATCGGTTTGGTTTTTTAAGTTTTATAATATATATTATAAATATATATTCATATATATAATGCATATTTATTAATTTATAATATATAAAATATATAGAAATATATGTATATCGGTTGGTTCAGCTAACCATCATTTTTCTATATTAGTTAATCAAAAATGAACCAGTACCTTTGCTTTTTTAAAAGTACCAAACCAAAACTAAACTGATAGATTCGATTAACTGATTTTTCGGTTCAATTTTTAATTTTTTTTCTCACCCCTAAGTGCTATGTATTTTTTAACTGATGTGAAACATAATCATTGGTTCCACAGCCCGCCACATAGCTAAAACATTGAGCTAATCTGGATTCGAATGATAACATTAAAAGAACTGCAGTGCACAACCTTAATTACTCCTCTAGAGGTTACTTTCAACATTTAAACCCTCCCTGATCACCCGGATTGCAACGAAGCAACCCAACCATTGTGTCGAGGCCCACCGGGGTTGTTTATCTGCATAATCTAATTCTCTTATGATAATTAAAAAGAAAAGCTAAATTGGCTTTAACTTTTAACAACCAGTATCAATACTTTTAGTTTAAAGTAGAAAAGCTGATTATATTTATATAAATCAAAGGTAACCGACGGTTTGTAAGATAAATATTAATTGAGCTGCAAGTAGTACTACTTTTATACACGTAGATTCCTTCAATTAAACATGCAAATGGGATAAACCAATGTTTTTAATCTGCTCGTTTATTCGGATGGTCAGGTTGTTTCGCCCGAGAATCATTCAAGTAATCAATTCCATTTTAGGCCAAAAAATTGTTGAATTGGCTAATGATCTTTTGACCCGAATGATCAAACTGTTGATTCATTTGATCCATGGTTTTTATTTTAATTAGATTTTTAATTTTTTGTTAAAATAGACCGTTCATTAGAATCTGACAATCGTACCATTAACCCAAAAATCGATTGCCAGAACGATTCAAATTTCAGGTCGGATTTTAAAATATTGGTATAGACTCAGACCCTACAACCAAGATGGTAGACCTTGTGCATACCAAGATGGAAAGATTTATCCAACATCCTTTTTTTATTTCTTTTTTTATTCCTTTAGAGTGGGGGTTGTAGTCTTTTTTGTTGCGATCTGATGCTATCCAATCAATTAATAATCCACCGGATTCAAACGTTGAATGCAAGGAGGAATCATCTAGCTGTAATCAATGCTCAAAACGATTCAACAAGGACCCACACTTCTATCTAGCCTAAGGTTCCAACATAAATGTACTTTTTGTTAACATTTCATACACAAATATTGAATCATCATCACTAGCTTAGTATAAACAATGCATTGATAATCGAATATATATAAGGACGACTGTCATCTTTGGATTATTTAATGACCAAATTGACCTCTTCTTTAGAGTACTGTTTCTATGCTACAGAAGAGGTTTTCTTTTATGGGCGGCATAAAGTAATTGCATCAAATTGTATTATCCTAAACGGATATTCAAATTGCAATACCTAAATTCAAATTCGATTAGAAAATCTGATATTTGAATTTGATTTGATATCTAACAGATATTAAAAATTAATATTTGAATTTGAATTCAATCAATTAAATTATTTTATTTATATAAAATATATAAATATATAAATTATTTATATAATTTAATTATTATATATAAATTATATAAAATATTTAAATATTTTATATAAGAATTAAATAGTTAATTAAATTTCAATATTTTTTGAATCGAATAATCATATTCGAATTCAATTCGATTATATCGAATCTCGAATTCAAAATCAAATTTTTGAATACCATTGACGCCCGATACAAATGCCCATAATGCATGATTGCAATATTCAACAATAATACAGCTTTGTTTGGTATCAATTACAAATAAAGGGGTGATAGTGTAGCATAGAAATATGAATCGACACAGACAACCAAGCTAGGCATCTCTCATTTGGCAATGTTAATAGTTACTCATTGAATGTATTGGACAAACGACATCATCATCATAATAACCATCTGCTTAATGCCATATTCATTCTTAAATTATTAATATTTTAATTCGTTACAGCTTTTATATGTAAATTTCATGGCCCATGCCTTGATTAAACACTTTCACATGGCAGCTGCACAAAAGTTGATCCATGTAGGAAAAGTAAACATTTAATCATTTCACCAAATGACCCTCTATTCACATCAGCCCAACAACCCAGATCACGTGGACAATTAATATTCTAATTTCACGTGGACAAATAATATTCTAATTTTGAAACTCAGATAGCTTTTGTTACTATTGGACAAGGTCGTCCACACTCCACACAACCAACCATATCATTGAGTTTAGTACTTTAGTCGAATTGTGTTATTGGTACAGTTGCTAGAGTTTTGGGTATGGTATAGTTTTTCCTATTTATTCTTTTCTTTTAATCCAAACACAGCTTAAAATAATTGAGGTACAAGAATATTTAAAATGGTTCTCCATATTATGGAAGAATGTTTCTTCCTAACACTTTCCGTAGTAAAGGAATTAAAAAAATTAAAATAAGGGCAAACCAATTTTCATCAATTTATTTATTTTTTCAATGAATCCGGATTTCTATCTACAAAAATCCCTTCCAACATCTTTCAACGAACGTGATCTGTGTCAGCACGTGACATCACGACTCCTTTTTGATATTGACATGAATGAACACCATCACTACAACACAGTCAATATAAATAGCATACAAGTTTGAAAGAAGAGCTTGTTAATTTGTCGTGTTTTATCGTGTCTGCCATTACTCATGTACATTCCAATGGTCCCTTAGAATTTTGATTATTGATCAATGTGTTGCACATATTTTGTTGGGTTTTGGCAAATAAATTTCTACATGTGTATGGTAATTCATTTTTTTACATTCTATTTCTTCAATGTTGTATTTATAACCGGCCAAATGCTGAGTGTTGTTAATGAAATTTTAGCATTAGCTAGTTCCCTTTTATTGGAATCCAGATTTGTTTCTCACATCACTTCAGATCGTGCATCGAAAACATCTTCTGTACCTACTTGTACATTGTCATTCATCTGCGATATGCTTGAGTTTGGTGTGAGGAGCATTCTTTTAGGTGCAAATCCATTTTCCTTTTATTGATCAAAATGTCTCTATTGCATCCTTCTTTTCACCAGTACTTTAGAATGTTGAGGAGGTTGATCCACTTTTTCCTAAGTCAATGAATGGTTCAACTGTTCCAATTAATGGTTCAATCCATGATATCATCATCATCCAAGCCTTAACCCAATTAATATAGAGTTTGATTCAATTCATGATGTCAAACATTATAGAAAATTTTGAGCAACTAATATGAAAACCTATAACCCGTTGAGCGGGTGGCTGAAAAAAATAGAAAAAGAAAAGAAAAGAAAAAATGAAAAACCATTAAGCAGATAAATCGATGGTTTAACCATCCTAGTTGACCAAATCAACCCTTCTCTTATAATATAGCAAGTGAGAGATTAATCCAAACCAAGATTATAACTGGGTCATTGAATCATTGGTCTAACCGGCCAGGTCAATAACATGCTGAAAACAGTATTGCTTTCCATAGATGAAAAGGTCCACGGATGGAAGCGCTGCTGCTGCTCAATTTCCCTACATTCTCAATAAAATTAATTATCTGTGCTCTTGCCATTATGTTAATTGATCTAAGAAGACCTAGGAGTTTATTTCTAGAAGAGACCGGGTTAGTGTTGAAAGATGCCCATATTCTATAGGGGAGTGATTACCAGTGTTTTCAAAATCAGATTGGACCAATGGTCGGACCAGAAAAACCGAAAATCAGTCATCGTTTCACCCTAAAACTGTTTGTTTGGACAAAAATCATTGACTTAGTTAATGAACTGTTGACCCAGGCAGTCAAACCGTTGATCTGGCCAATGGTTTTTAATCATTTTTTTTTATTTATTTTAATTTTTTGTCAAAACAGATCGTTTGTTCGAATCGAATGGTTAAACTGGTGGACCCAAAACCAGTTCCCAAAACGGTTTTCATATCCGATCTGGTTTTAAAAACCTAGATGATTACATTGAGGGGCTGTTTAATATATAACAGCTGGAATAGCTGAATTGAAAAGCTTACCGCTGTCTTTTAGTAAACAAGATTTTAAGGAGGTAGTGAGTTCCTTAATAACTGAAACTGGAGTCTTAGACCATTATATCCTTGATTTTTTTTTTATTTAATTATTTTTATAACTAAAAGACAAAGCAAAAGGTCTTTCACTTGAATAACAGCAGCTGTTATCAAACTGCCCCTCAGCTTCCTAATAAAAAAGATATTAAACTGACTTTAGATGAATTAAATAACTCTATGTCCATTTTTTTTTTAAATAAAAAAAAACAAAATTCTAGGGACTCCAAAGCAATGTAAAAAGGAGAACGAATAAATTGGCATGGACAAGTTGGTTTTAAGTATATAAAATCAAAGTTTTAAAAATTGATCAAGAATCAGAATCGTTCTGGCCACTGGTTTTTGGGTTGAAGAATCGTTCTGGCCACTGGTTTCTGGGTTGAAGGTTTGATCATCCGATTTGAATAGACAGTCTGTTTCAACGAAAAAATAAAAAATTAAAATAAAAATGGCCAAAAACCATTTAATGGATCAACAGTTTGACCACTCAGGTTAGCGGGTCACTGACCAATTCAATGGTTTTTACCTTTTTGGCCATGGACCAGTTTTGGAGTAAAACAGAACTGATTGTCTAGATTATTCTTAGGCTGAACGGTCCAACCATCCAGATCAACGATGGGTTAAAAATCATTGTATAAAATAGAATGGATTGAATTTTGTTCTTGTGGCAGAATTCGGATTTTCTCCTTACACTATCCATAGACCACATTGCAGCCATGCATTGAGAACACTGCCTGTGAATGACAAAATACATTGGGAACACCGCCTCTGAATGTTTTGTGAGGTTGATATAAGGAGCATTGTGTGATGAGCAAATCCGGTCTCCTTGTGGCAATGGTGGTTGTTTAGGGGTTTTTATTGTTCAGTCATCCTAACAAATTTTAGCTCCACATGCAGCTCCACCGTACAGTTGAGGTAGGTGCCAGCTGGGAATTGATATCCATACATGAGTGGATACTGATGTTATAGGTGGGGGGATTTGAAAATTTGAATTGTTATAAGTCTGCAGTAAAATTTAAAATTCTGAATTAGAGTGCAATATAGATTTTACTATAACTTATAACATTGTGCTTTTTTCTTCGTATGCATTTATTGCTTATGATAATAGATTAGCAAGGTATGTGGTTGTCATTCTATATTTGCTAATTAAAAGAAATAGAAGAGAATGGCAATTAATCAACTACAACTTGGCATTCACAATCTCATCTTTACTGTCTCTCCATTACTATGCATCATGACACTCATAAATATGTATCATGTTCTGAAAACTAGGGGTGCACCGATTGGATCCAAATCCGGTCTTATTTTTATCAGATTCAGAAATCCTATATCGGATTTTTTGGATCGGATAATAGGACCCAATTGAAAAATTAGACTGAATTTGGATCGCCCCCGAAAGAATCCATATGTATATATATATATAGTTGAAAAAATATTTTTATGTTCTGTTTTTGTATAAACTGTTATGCTTCTTTTTCTTAATGAATTCAGATTTAAATCATCATTCATCAGATCTTCGGATCAGATATATTCTGATTCAAATCCAATCCAATTTGTTTGCATCACTGCTAAAAACTAGACATGTCATCAAACCTTAGAGTTATGTATTGGTTTCTGAATTTAACCAAAACTACTCTTGAATTTAACCAAACCTTAGAGTTATGATTTCGTGTTGTTTAGGGTGATTATGAGATGAGCTGAGTTGAATATTAGGCTCTTGGAGTTCAGATTAGAAGAAAATTACAAGGCTTGAGTTTTATTCAAGCTGGAAATACTAGCTCGAATTCATAGAGAAATTTGAAAATATTATATATAAGCTTAATTAGGCTCATGAGTTTTACAAGTCAAGCTTCATACTATTTGAGCTCAGCTCAAAGCTTTTTTTGCAAGTCAAGCTCAAATAGCTTGCAAATAACTTATCCGTGCCCACCCCTATTGGTTTTCCTAGATAAATGAGGTGGTTTTGATATGGTTTTAAACATGGAATATAAAGTAAGGATTTTATATCCAATCAATAACTAAGGGTGTCAAAGCTTGTATGATATCATACCTTTCTAGTATCATAGATTTTTGGTGTAGCCAATGCTTTCTAAAGGAGGAAAAACTCGTAAAAATGGCCAGTACCAATAGTGTTGGACCTCCAGTTTTATAACCCATCAAGTAGGAATGACAATGGGGAAGGTTCAGGGTGGGGATCATATTCCCTGACCCCAAATTTGAGATAAATCCCCATCCTCAACCTCAATCCCCATTGGGGATAAATATTATCCTTCATCCTTGATCCCCAATGAAGACAAATTCCCCATGAAGACCTAAATCCCCGAAATCTCTTAATTAACAATAATTTTACTTAAAATAAAAGAATTTTTAATATATATATATATATACATAATCAGGGTCAGGATGGGGCAGAGATATCATTCCCCATCCCTAACCCCGATCTTGATAGGGGATTACTATTAATCTCCATCTCGTCCTCGTCCTCGCCCCACCAAAACAATCCCTTAGGGTTAGGGAGGTTGAGTACCCAGTAGGGATGACCATCAAGGTTCAATGAACTCAACCTCTACTGAAATAGATGGTCAAAGGGTTTTAGCTTGGTGGTGAGACTGATTTCCCTATTTAGCGCTCAAATCACATTTATTTCCGGTCTTCCTTGCATTTCATGTGCTGGAATCCCCTCTTGTGCTATGACTGACTAAGTTGAGTTTCGGTTTTGCAGCTATCTTCTACCTACTTTCCTAGGAAATCTAACATTCACAATCTTAGTCTACATCATGGTTTTCAAAACCGAACCGGACTGGATGGTCAGACTGGAAAAACCGAGAACCGGTCAAGTGATCGGTTCTGTTTTCCCAAAAACCGGATTTTTCCCCAAAACCATTGATTTTGATCAGTGAACCGCTGAACCAGGCAGTTAACTATTTGAACCGTTTTTTATTTTTTTTTTGTCAGAATAGGCCGAACATTCGATTCGAATGATCGGACTGTTCGACCCGATAACCTGACCCCTAATCGGTTCGGTTTTAAAAACCATGGTCTACATCATTTTTCCATAAACTAATGTAGAAAAAAGTATCCAAATTCATCAAATATGGGAGTGCTGACCCTAAAAGGAAATAATAAAAAAAGGGTTAGGATTGGCACTTGCTCTGCGGTTCGCTAAATATTCTAAATATTTACTTTCACATAGGGCATGTGTCTCCGTTGTCGTCCAGCGGTTAGGATATCTGGCTTTCACCCAGGAGACCCGGGTTCGATTCCCGGCAACGGAAAATAACGCTTTTCTCTATATTTTTATAAAATTCCATCATCGAAAGATTCCAAACGAAGAGGGGAAAAAACACGAGGGAACATTAACAAATCCCAGCCACTTATCAAAAATCAAAATAAATAAATCCTAGCCGCTGCTGCCTGAAACGTTGTTGTAAGAAACTAAAATTTATTTAATTACCGTTCTTATTCAGATATCATAATCGAACATCGCCCCCAATGAGGGCTTCGTTCACGCGCTTAATTTCCAAGTTGTAAACCAAGTTGAAGTTGATATTTCCTAGTTATGTTGGAATTACAAGTTTCTATATATTATTAATATTCCTGTTGTTAGTAGAAAATCTCTAGCTATAAATTAATACTCCTCATTGATGCAAATAATCAACTAAACAAAACATTGATGCTCTACTTCCATATAAACTTGTGATTTCTTCAGAAAACAGAGCGAGAGAGTTACTGAGTGTGCATCCATCAATGGCTGTAACTCAAGTAGCCCAACGACCAGAAGTTTGTGTTTCAGTTTCCAGAGAGAGGGTAACAACGTCTGTTCTCAAAGAAACAGAAGTCTGGTTCGTCTTTCACATCGTAGAGGACTACATGAAGCTGGTGCCCACAAGTACTGAAGGTAATGTGTTCCGAGAGATGGACCATCCAAAGTACGTAGAGAAGGAATTCTTGGTGGATTTTGCAGACCTTCTCTGCCCTACGAGAATGGAGTCTAAGGTTCTGTATATGCTTTCTTGCTTGGGCTTTCTTCTCCCGGAAACTTGTGAATCTCTTAAGCCAGAAATCACCAACTTTGCTTGTTGTCTGGTAGGAGGAATTGAGAAGATGAAGGCGAAAACAGTGAATATTTTCATATATTTCAACGTTACTAAGTTTGAAGTTTGTGGTGAAGATCATCGAAAAGAAAATTTCTGCAGACGCTGCCATGAGAGAGTCGAAGGAACCTCACAACTTTGCAAAAAACCAAAACTTGACGTCACTCTGCTGCCAAATTAACCATTCTTCTTAATAAAGGATTGTTGATTGAACTGTAATAGCACTGTTTTTTATTTTCTTTTCTCTTTTCCTTGTACATCTCTGGCTACCCAAATGCATACAAATAATTTTAGTTTGCCGTATGTTAATCTGCCTTCAATGACTTAATTACAAACTTGGAAAGTATTCTTGAGCAAATAATTGCTAATCCAAGGTGCTACTCCTCGGCAAAAGTGTAGGATCATCAAAAATAAATAAAAAAAATTGTAACATTTATATATATATCCGGTGGTGCACACTTCTGTGTCCATATCTCCATAACTTGCAAACGGGCCCTATATATTTTAGACCCACCATCAATTGTTCTTACGTTGGGTAGAAATTGTAGGTCTTTCAATGATATTTGAAATTTCATAATTTGATTTGGCACTCTGGATTCAAATGAATCTTAGATTAGATTTGGATGCGACAAGTAAATTCAATATATAATATATTATAATTATGTATAATATATTAAAGCCTTTAGCATGTTTATCACATAATTGGACTTCTAACAAGACAACTTTATATTGGGTCTAGAGTAATGAAATTCAAAATCTGAAACATCCCATCAGAATCAAACTCAGATGCATTGCATTGTTCATACATCTGATCAGATTTCAGATTGGATTCAGATCCCATTAATTCCTTATCCAATCAAACTCGGATTTAGGTGAATCTGATCTGAACCCAACCCAATTACAGGCCTATATACAAGGGTTAACCCTCTTATATTATATTGTATTGGTGGGCCCATGTGATGCAAGGTAAAGGGTCCGAATGTAGTAGGCATATTAGGTAAGCACAATGAGTGAGCACCTAATAGCTATGTGAAACCTGTCCCAACTAATGTGTCTTTCATTCAAACGTTTTTGCTTTGTTAGGTAGGATTTATTCATTATTTTATTATCTTTATTAAAATAATTAAAAATAAAAAACAATGAAAAAGAAAAACCTAAATGTGTTGGGAGTTGGGACTCATTGGACTCTCTCCAATATTTTTCCGTTTAGGTTTCTCTCTCCGATTCCGACCTTCAACAACTACAACCGAGTTCTCTCATACCACAGCTTTTCCTAACCATCTTCTTCCTCATTCGCTGTGTTTGCAATTATGAAGAGGATTCTAAACTTCTGATTTAACAATAACTATAGGTGTTGCGTTTTAGCATGAAAAAAGGGCAAGAAAACTACACCGATTATTGTAAATTTGTAAATAAGAAACGCCAGTATTAATTCTATCAATTTGTCAAAAGAGTTTATGCATATTTCCTAGAAAATTGACTTTTTTGTCAGAACTAATTATGTCTTTTATTGTTAGAACTATAATAGTTTATTTCTTTCATAACAAATACCATAGGCATTAAAATTCATCTATGCTAATTGTAAAGTATCCTAAAATAAACAATTTTTACAAAAACTAGTAATTTACTTAAAAGCTTTTTATTTTCGGTGAATGCTCTAATGTGTAGTTTCTTATCCGACTGTCTGGTCCAGTCTAGTTTTGAAAACCATGCCAAAGAAACTATAAAAAATTACCAATAAAATAAACTATAAAATATGTGCTTAGCATGTATATTCCACCATTAATAATGCCAAAATTTTCGATCATGAAATGCAAAAGTGGCTATAGCAAGAACCAAAAATGGAGGGTAAGAACAACAAGGACATCATTAGATCAGAAAAAGCATTACAGAATCTAGGGCAAGACCCGCCATTTTCTTCATTAAGGAAAACATAAAAGTAACTAACACAAACATAAACCCATACCCTGAAATTGAGAATCTGAAATACAAAGTTGGTCTTTTGTTTATTTTTCCTCAGGCTATCACTGGCTTTTATAACTCATGGAGGGAACGAAGTTTGAGAGAAATTTAAAGAGGGAAATGTGGAGAGAGAGAGAGAGAGAGAGGCAAGATCGATGAAATAAGAATTTATCATCTTCTACCGAAGTGTTACCAACGACCATTAGTAAACCTCTTGTGAAGGTACATGAGGTTATGTTGGTATTGCAGAAATGTAGGCTTTATGGTCGAATTTTCTCTAATGTATTACTGCTCAATTTTTGCATCAAGGGGAAATAAACATTCGATTCATCATCAGAGATCTGTAGAATGCAACTTTAAGTATCAATCTTATAATTCTAGGGCTGCAAGTTGGGCTGGGTTAGGTTGGGTTTAGGTCAACCCTACCCCAACCCTAAGTTCTAAACCTCCAACCCTAGCTCTAACCCAACCCAACCTACCCAACCCTAACCTTAACCCTAACTAAATTCCTTCAACCCTAACCCAACCCGAAGTTGACTTCGGGTTAGGCTGGGCTTGGGTTAGGCCCAATCCAACCTTCTTCCCATCCCTTAAAATCTTATACAATTTCCCAATTTTAGATCTTAACTCAACTTTCATTGCATATATTAATCATATGTTTCATTAGTATTTGTTTGTTGGCATTTTTTTTTGTTCCTTTGGTACAAAATTCAAAAGAACAAGTGTTAAAAATGGCTTATGATAGATCTTTTATGGGCAGTAAACAATAAAGATGAGATGAAGAATAACATTTTCAAAAAACATAAAATAATGTTGTTAAGGTTTTAGCCTTTCCGATTAGGATTAAGTGAAGTGATTATCTTAAAAGAAATACATGATACTCTGTGGTGGAGGCTATACAAATATCATGCATCTAAACAAATCAATGTATGTTATATATTACATATAGCATATATTTATATATGACATGTACTATAGAGTCAAGTTCGGGTTGGGTCGAGTTGCCTAAAGTCGGATTCATGAATTTCAACCCTAACCCTAACCCGACCATCAACCTGACCAAATCCAACCCAACTTTTTTCGGGTTGAGTTCGGGCCAACCCAGCCCAAGTTGTAGCCTTATATAATATTAAGGAATGCTATGTTGGATTTTAATCTCATTAGAGATTAAATCCAATGAGGTTTGATTGATCAATTACATGAAGAACCACACCTACACATATATCTTGGAAAATAGTGTTTTCTCTTATTACAACGAGTTTTCAACTTGCCCCACATTAGAAAAATATTAAACTTGTTTTAAATTTTTAAATAGGAGATTATTTACACTCCTTAGAAATATAAGGCAACTTAGACTTTTGGTGTGAGGATGACTGTTGATTTCAACGATCACGATCCGATCGGGTGTTATCAAGAGGCACTATTCAAAGTTATGAGGTGCTTTGCATGCACCCACGTGATCCGTGTAAGGCAACTTTGACTCTTGGTGCAAGGCTGACCATTGATTTCAATGGTCACGATCCAATCGGGTATAATAAAGAGGCATTTTTCAAAGTTAACAGTCACTAACTATTAATTACCTTTTTAATAGTCACAATATTTAAATTTGTGACTGTTTAAAAGAGCATTTTCTGAATTAACACCTTCCTCTTCTCCATGACTCTTCAGAAAATATTTAAAGAGTGTGAATCAAGCACTTAAGCACAAGTTTTCGAAAATCACTCTTGTCTCTCTCAGTTCAATATGCTATTGTCTCACAAAAGGTTTCTTCAAAGACTCTTCAACTTTGTAGGTTGCAAATTCTTGCACAAGGCTCTGTTGTATCCTGGGAACAAATTTTCCTTTAACCTAATAGAAAACTCAATAAAACTGAGTGGGGGCAAATAACGTTCACGTTCTAAATCTGCTATTGTCTCACAAAAGGTTTCTTCAAAAACTCTTCAACTTTGTTGGTTACAAATTCTTGCACAAGGCTCTGTTGTATCCTGGAAACAAATTTTCCTATAACCTAATAGCAAACTCAATAAAACTGAGTGGGGGCAAATAACGTTCTAAAGATAGTATCTCCAAACACGCTTCAAAGCACTTCTTCTCCATGTTTTTTCATGCTATATATGAATCTCTACTTCATGTTGGAGATAATACACATCAAGCCAATTAACCTTTGAGAAAATAGAGTGAGATGGAAGACTTCAAAAATAAAAAAGTAATAAATAAGATAGAAACCTTTCAGTACCACTAAGACAATTCCTCCAATGAACTCAACTCTCTCAAGTTCTCTTATGTTTCTATTCTTGACGAAGTTTTAGAAAATAAAAAATGTTTGAAAAATCCCTACAAAATGTGGTTACTTAGTATATAAAACATTTTTCCTTAGCATAGGTTTGTAATGGGCCCTACAAGCAGAGAGCTTAGATGATATGGATGGGCAATGGTAAATAGAGCAAAATGGAGAGAGCAAATATGGTTAAGAGAAGAGAGAAAAGAGGTGGAGGTGGAAAATAACGGTTGCAGTTTTGTTCATGACATAAGAAAATGGAGAGAATATAGAAGGTTAAGAGAAGAGAGAAGTTAGGAGATTAGACATAGAAGTGGAACATAACTGTTCCAACTTTATTTGTACACATCTCTATTGAGTTGTCGTACACAACTCCCATTTTTCAAACAATTTTGGAAGGAGAAAATAAAAAAAATGTAGAAAAAAAATATCTTGAAGCAAAAATAAAGAGAAAATGATAAATGCAAGGAGGTGCAGCTGAAATTAAGAGAGTATTTAAGAAGAGAGTATATGGAGATATTTTAGGAGAGAGAGATTTTAGGAATACTTTTTAGGTGAATGGGTAATGGGGTAATATGATACATGGCTAATGGTTTAGAGGAGATATCTTGAGAGAGAGAGAGAGAGAGATTCTAGGAATATTTTTAGATAATTAGGTTGGGAATAGAGAGGGAGAGCATGCTAACTTGGCTCATGGCTTAATGGGATGGTTGGGAAGAGGTAAGGGAGGAAGGAGAGAGACTTAAGGAGGAAGTAGGAAAGGGGGAAGGGAGAAGGGAGAAAGGAGAGGAAGACTGGTGTGGATGGATGTGTGCAAATTAAATTTGGTCTTATTACAAATAATTTTATAACAAATCAGATGGTCAAGTTTGATTCTAGAGAAAGGAAACACATGGCAAGTTAATTAGAAGGTCCTAGACTACTATACAATTAAGCTGTGAGGTGGGTGTGAAGACCAATATTTTAAAAGGAAATTCAGACTCACCCCAAGATCCCATATCAAGATACCCATATTTATAGAATTCAATAACAATTGGCAGATATTAACACATTCATACCAAAATTATTTTTTTAAGGATTTGATCCCAAATTTCTGCTACAAGTCAGGGATCCTACTAACTGAGCCACCATTAGTTATTAAGAGAAATATATATTCATCTTTCTTGTTAAGAAAATATGAACATCTTTAGGGGCCATTTTTTGTTCTAGAGTTCAAATATATAATGATTGAGACAAAAAACCAAGTGCATCATTGTTTAACCACTAACCCCATCTTGGTGGTCCACTTGGTAGGATCTCAACCTAGGATCAAATCCCATCACCACCAGGGTTGGAGAGGGTTTAGGGGATAAGGGATGAGTTACCCCCCTTTACATCCTAAATTAGATTTCATGGCCCAATTAATTATTGGGCTAGGATAGGATTTGGGGATCTGTGATGCTAGACACTTGGACCCTGGTCCAAATACATTAGACAACCCTTCAAGAGTTATAGGAAGAAGCAAAGATTAATGTATTGGTATCAAGAATTGTATCAAACAATTTAGAAATGGATTCAAATACACTTTGGAAACACATGAACACGGATGAAAATATGGAAAAACATGGATACATTAGGGAAACACATACAAGTGGGATGCATCGGTGTCATACAATTCTGTAATATAGTGGGATGCATTGGTGAGAAACACATGAACACGGATGAAAATATGGAAACACATTATATAGTGGGATGCATCGGTGTCATACAATTTTGTAATAATGCACCAATTAAGAGTCCAAGACACATATTATATAAATTTTTACAAGTTAAATACATGCACAAAGCCATTATTTTGTTATTTTCTATTTAAGTCCAAGCCACAAAACATAATATTTTAATTATTAAATCAATTTTTATTATATTACTTTTACTTTTTAACATTAAAAAATTTCAACTAAATATTAAATTGTCAAATGTTTAGTTAACAATATTTTATTTTTGTAAACAATAAATATGTTATCAGATCTTTTAAAATTTCTAAGATACATATCATATGCAAATTCATAATTTTTAATTACTGAAATAATTATTCTATTATTAATATTTTTATTTTTATAAATTTTTCTGAAATTAAAATCTTTTTTGATGTTAGTGGATTTGATAGATTCATTTAATATTTTATAATTTATAAAAATTTTAACATATTTATCATGTACAAATTTATAAAGTTTAAGTATTAAAATAATTATTCTATTATTAACACTTTTATATAAATTTCTTGATATTTAAATTTAGTTTTTGGTATAAAATGTGGATTTGATAGACTATTTATTCCATTAGTTTATCAAATACCAATTTTGAATATTATTTTTTAATTTTTAGTTGAAGTTTCTGAACATAATCATATGTTATATGTTAGGATTTCATGCAAATAAAAGCTAATAAAAGTTATTATGTTTCATTTAACATACATGAAAAGCAACTTGTTGGGTGGTTTAAAGGTCCTTTTCAGATTTAGGTGTAAAAGTGACTAGAATTCAAATAATGCTAAGAGTGTTTTTAATAGAGAGATGCTAAATGCTAGGAATATATCTTGTACCCATATGCACTGATACCAATATTGCAATATTTCAATCATTGGGAAGAAATAATTGTGATTCTTTATCTATACTATCTATAAAAGAGAAAATACCCATTCTTTTTGGAATTTTCATTGGATGTTTTCTACCCCTTGTCTAAGCATACAGCAGGTGTATATGTCATTTACTCTCACTTCAAAAATTGCTCACTTATAACCTTTTAGAAACTGCCCTTGAATTATAAATAGTTTTGTCTTAGAGATACTGCTACGTGCAAATGCACCTACATGTTTACTAGTATAGATAAATGTGTTCATTGATTTTGAATGGCCTAAGTTGTTATATAGTTGGTACTTAAAACATGAATGCATGATTTAGATAATGTGTTCACTGATTTTATATGACATCCCCATGGAGAATGTGGCATTAAACAATAATGTAAATGCTTAAGGTTGTGTTTGGTTTGATTGAAAAAGAGAGAAATAGAAAGTTGAAGGGAAAGTTTTTAATAAATTTTGTAAAATTATTCCTAAAGAACATTCTCTCTTATTTTCTACCAAACCAAACACAGCCTAAAGACATCGCTAACAAATTCTGACCTCAACAAATTAATCCAATAAGGCTTGGTTTGTAGGTGGAGAATGTCCATTCCTAACCTAGAAATGTAAAAGCCAATTTGGACCTTTTCTTATTGAAGAAATAGTATTTGTATAGTTGAAGATTTTATTTTGGGTCAATTACTCGTACATACCCTAAGGATTGAGGAAATTACTTGTATCTTAGAGACCTCTCTAAGCTTCCCGTGACAAATCATGTAAATAGAAAAATGATTGGCTTTCAGGGCTCTTTTTCAAATCTTCCTTTGTGCTAAAAGACAGGGTGGAGTAAAGTATTCCTTCTCTGTCTATTTGCAAGTTTGTAGTATAAAGGGTGTACAATGAGATGTCACAAAATCAGAAGTCTCACAATTACCTCCCTTCTTCCTCATAATTGTCATCAGCACTCCCAATTGCTAAATCAAGAAAGTAGAGCATGAAAACCAAAGAGAGGCAACACAAGAACAAGGGTACGAGTCCAAAGATCAACAAAAAATGGAGGGAAAGAAAAGTAAAGGCATGTAACCAGGAGACCAAAAGTATCTACCCTTGTTTATAGTTCTCCCCATGTACTCTGGCATTGCCTTGGATGATGAAGATATGTTTCTGATGGGCACAATGATGAAGATACTTGCATTGTTGTAGTATCGAATGGACTGCACATTTAGGGGTCATTCTTTTTTCTGATTTTGAGAGGGGGAAAGTTGGCCAATGGGATTTTGGTTTCCATTGACCAAGAATCCCATGTTCTTTTTTTAGATTTATGTGGGGACTAGATAAAGTTTATTTTCTTGGGTATCACTTACCCGTCTCCTAGGTGGGGGGAAGTTACCAACACTTGAATGGGACAAAAATGCCATTTTTAATAATGGATTTTTATGGCTAAATTGGTCATTGCCTTATTTACACGAGAAATAAAAGAACATGGGTAAATGCACTTACCTGGGTAAGTGTTTCCTAAGAAAAACTTACCCAGATAACTGCATTTACCCGGGTAAGTAACTTACCGAAAAACGAATGGGGAAGAAAGCCACAAAGAAACAAACCAAGATTGAGAAGAATTTGATTGAAAACAGAAGTTCACTGTTTTCACACTACAGAAACTCAGATGGCCGGGTATTACTGTTTCTCATTAACACTGTAGTGAGGGAGCTCGACATGATTGCCATTGATACCAACAATGTTATGCCATTACGTTATTTCTCAGTGTCTATACTGCAAGAATTCCGTTCTCAGACATATCCTGGCATGAAGGCAAACAAAAAAAATATAATTTTCTAATCTAAAACTTGTTTTCTAAAGAAAAAGGGAGGGATAGATAACATGAATACATTCATCATGATTTGAACCCAGATGTTGGTACCATTAGAGAAAAGCCTGATAGAACCTGACAATAGTCGAGAACTTGTCTACTCTTCAATATTGTTGCAAGGGCTAAGGTTTTTAAAGCTTCTGAATCAGAATTGGAGAAAAGTTACGGGAAAGGAAGGAAAGAGGACTCTCTATATGTTACGAGCCTACTATGAACGTGGATAACATGCAAGCCTTGCATGGGCCCACGAACATTCTAACGGCTCCAAGGGAGGGCCAGTCAAAGCTATTAGGCCCATTGTTATCTTTTTTATGTTAACTTTCAAATTGTAGATGCCTAAGGCGACTTTCTCGCCATTATCTCTTGTTAGTAGGAGCTAGTTTTTATCTGTGGAGTTGTTTTCGATTGTGGGTGTGTAACTCGTTAAATACCCTTATTTTCTTTGAATGAACACCATCATTACCCAGCATTTAACTTATCTTAATTTGGGAGGCTTTTCTGAGTTGCCTCGAAATAACCCAGAAAATATTGGTTATCTTCTTGCCAAGATAGGGAAGACGAACCAAGAACATCCTCTTGTAGACTCTCCGGTAACCTATTCCAGACAGTCTGCTCTCCTGCAGAGACCAGTCACACGTTCAGTTACAACGGCTCGTAACAAGGTGGTATCAGAGCCGGCGATGGATCTTAATCATGAGCGACGCCTCTCACAGATTGAAGGTGAGTTAGGGTCCCTGATGGCTACCCAAGAACGGATGATGGAGGAGGTACGGGGAATGTTTGCTTCAATCGCCACAAGATTTGACTAGCTAGAGAACTCAAAGGCGCCAAAAGTTGGTGAGGCTTCCAATTCTCCATGCCGATCTGTTGCTTATAGGAATAAAGGAGTGGGAGTTAACCCCACCCCTCTTGCTCGAAACTTGAAGCTTGAATTCCCGAGGTTCAATAGTAGTGAAGACCCAACTAGTTGGCTTTGCAGAGCTGAACAAATCTTCTTATTGCAAAGGGTACCCGAAGTGGAGAAGGTACTTACTGCATCAATCCATCTTGAAGGTGATGCCCAGTTGTGGTTTTAGTTACTACAACAAGATCATGCCGATATGGGATGGCCCCAGTTCAAGGAACAACTCCATCTACGATATGGTCCAACCAAATTTCAGGATTTCTTGGGAGACCTCACAAAGCCACGACAAATGGGTTCAGTACGAGATTACCAGAAACAATTTGAAAGGCCTCTCACTCATGTGGGGAGAGTGACATCGGAGCAACAAGAAAGTTGTTTCATTAGTGGATTGAAAGACTCTATTAGATCTGATGTTCTTGTAGCTAGGCCCACTACCTTGTCAGAAGCAATTGGTTTGGCTCGTCTCTATGAAGCTAGAAATAACTCATGGAGGCGACCCATGATTCCAGAGTCCAGGTCATCTCCTTCCTCCAAAAGTTCAGCATCAACCCCCTTTACATTCCCTGTTCGAAGATTGACCCCTGCTGAGTTAAAGGAGCGGCATGACAAGGGACTTTGTTTCAACTGCAATGAGAAATTCAGTCCCGGTCATAGATGCAAGAAGTTGTTTGTGATAGAGGGTTGCTGGCAAGAAGGAGATGGTCATATTGAGATGGAAATTGAAGGGGAGGAGAGAGAATCTACCCATGATGAGCTGGAAGTCTCGCTCCAGGCTATTATGGGCCACACACCAGGGCGCATCATGAAGGTCAAAGGGAAGGTGGGAGGTGAAGAAGTAACTGCGTTGGTGGACTCGGGGAGCACCCATAATTTTCTCAGCACCAAATTAGCACAACGAGTGGGCCTAAAACCCACTAAGGATGGTCAATTCAAGGTTGTAGTAGCGAATAGCCAAACCTTGGTCAGCCCGGGTAAATGTTTTGCTATTTCTTTAAGGTTACAAGATGTTCCCTTACAGATTGATTTTTATTTGTTACCCATCGATGAATATGAAGTGATTTTAGGGACCCAATGGATCTCTACTCTTGGTCTCATCATGTGGGATTTCTTTCACCTTCGCATGAAATTCTGGGTTAATGGACGTGAACTGTTGTTACAAGGGATACCACCCCTTGTTAGAAATGCCACACATAATTGGGTTATCAAGAAAAATCATCAAGGCATCTTGCTGCATTCCTTAGAAGGCCCGGCCCATTAGGCCTTTCAGCTAAGCCCGACTCTCCTCAGATACAAGAGCTACTAGCTAGCTTTTCAGACTTATTTGAAGAGCCCAAAAGCTTGCCCCCACTTAGAGCCCACGATCACAAAATCAGCCTTCTTCCAGGCATGAGGCCAGTCTGCGTGAGACCCTACCGCTACCCCCACTGTCAAAAATCTGAAATTGAAAAAATAGTAGCTGAACTGCTAGCTATAGGCATGATTCGGCCTAGCAACAGCCCATATTCATCTCCTGTACTTCTCATCAAGAAGCATGATGGGTCTTGGAGGATGTGTGTAGATTATCGGGCGCTCAATCAGATCACCATTAAAGATAAATTCCCTATTCCTATTGTTGATGAATTACTAGATGAGTTACATGGTGCATGTTATTTTTCTAAGCTAGACCTTTGCTCCGGATATCATCAAATTACAATGCACCCCGTTGATGTGGCTAAGATTGCCTTCAAAACACATCAGGGGCACTATGAATTTTTAGTCATGCCCTTTGGACTGACTAACGCACCCTCCACATTTCAGTCCCTTATGAATGAAATATTCCAGAATTGTTTACAGAAATTTGTTCTTGTATTTTTTGATGATATTTTGGTTTATAGCTCTAATTGGGGCGAACATATGAGACATCTGAAGCATGTATTCTCTATATTAAGAGCTCACCATCTATTTGTCAGAAAAGAAAAGTGTTTGTTTGGACAGACGCAGGTGAAGTATTTGGGGCACATTATCAGTGGTAAAGGAGTGGAGGTTGACCCCGAAAAGGTGAATGCTATGTTAAACTGGCCCAAGCCCAAATCTACAAAAGCCCTTCGTGGATTTCTAGGACTTATAGGATACTACCGTAAGTTTGTGGAAGGCTATGGGAAAATTGCAAGACCATTTACTCAGATGCTTAAAAAGAACTCCTTTACATGGACTATAGTAGCTGAAGATGCATTTTGTCAACTCAAATAAGCAATGACACACTCTCCGGTATTGGCCCTCCCAGATTTTTCTCAACCCTTTGTGGTGGAGTGTGACGCCTCAGGAGTAGGCATAGGAGCGGTTCTGATGCAACATGGACGACCAATCTCTTACATCAGTCAAGCTCTCCAAGGAAAGAACCTCTTGCTCTCTACTTATGAAAAGGAGGTATTGGCCCTAGTACTAGCTGTACAAAAGTGGCGACATTATTTGTTGGGGCACTGCTTCATTGTCCGTATAGATTAGAAGAGTATCAAATACCTATGGAACCAACGTATAACCACACCTGCCCAGCAACGTTGGTTATATAAGCTTATAGGGTTTGATTTTTGTATTGAGCTGAGAACAAGGTGGCAGATGCATTATCCAGAAGAGATGAAGGCGACAGTCAAAAAAATCTAAATGGGCCTGCTCTAATGGCACTAACACCGCCCATCCCCCATTGGATTGAAGCTATCAAATCTGACCAGCATGAGCATGCTCAAACACAACACCTAATACGACTATGTGAGCAAGATGAAGTTGTTGGGCCATGGGCTTACAGAGGAGGAGCAAGAAAGCCTATGATAGTAAACATAGAGATATACAATTTGAGGTGGGAGAATGGGTGTACTTGAAGTTACAACCATACAGACAAAAATCAGTGGCTACAAGAAGGAATATGAAATTGGCACCAAAATTCTATGGGCTCTTTCAAATCATAGGCCGAGTGGGCCCAATCTTATACAAATTACTACTGCCTGAAGGGTCAAGAATCCATAATATATTTCATGTGTCCCTACTCAAAAAGCATCTAGGGCCCCATAGTTCTCCCTAGTCGGAATTACCCCATAATCTACACCTGGAAGAGGAATATCATGCATACCCTCAAACAGTGATTGATCGAAGGGTCAGGCAAGGCCATCAAGAAGTTCTTATTCATTGGCGTGGATTATCACCGGCTGAGGCTACTTGGGAACCAGTTGATCACATGAAGCAGCAATTTCCTGAATTTTCCCTTGAGGACAAGAGAAATCCTTAGGAGGGGAGAGTTGTTACGAGCCTACTATGAACGTGGATAACATGCAAGCTTTGCATGGGCCCACGAACATTCTAACGGTTCCAAGGGAAGGCCAGTCAAAGTTGTTAGGCTCATTCTTATCTTTTTTACGTTAACTTTCAAATTGTAGATGCCTAAGGAGACTTTCTCACCATTATCTCTTGTTAGTAGGAGCTAGTTTTTATCTGTAGAGCTATTTTCGATTGTGGGGGTGTAACTCGTTAAATACCCTTATTTTCTTTGAATGAACATCATCATTATCCAGCATTTAACTTATCTTAATTTGGGAGGTTTTTCTGAGTTGCCTCGAACTAACCCAGAAAATATTGGTCATCTTCTTGCCAAGATAGGGAAGACGAACCAAGAGCATCCTCTTGTAGACTCTCCGATAACCTATTCCGGATAGTCTGCTCTTTTGCAGAGACTTGTCACACGTTCAGTTACAGCGGCTCGTAACACTGTATAATATAGGATCTTTCTAAAAGCTTGGTAAAATCAATGAGAGATGGAAGCAAAAGAGAGAGAACAATGAAGAAAAGAAAGAGGAACAGAGCAATTGTTTGTGTGGATGTTGAATGGAATTCATGTATGGAGAAGGGCTTCTTGCAACTACCACCTGTTTCCACAAAACAAAGAATAATCAATCCAATGTTTATTTAGAGTACAACAATGCGGGATAAGATCCTAATGAGCTTTGGGTTGCTGCTGAGATGCCTGTTTATAACAATTTTAATTTGGAGATTTACACCTTGAGAATTACTGAAGAAGAAGAACTACATAGAATGCTTGACTATGCAATCATCACAGGATTATAAAATGACAAGTTAAAAGGTGAAATATTATCCCAAGTATCAACCTTTTAATCTCATAAATAATAGTGAAAGTGCTGATACAGGAAATTATTTCTGTTTGTCAAATCTCTTGTTAGCATCATATTCTATAAATATCAATAGCATTGTTGATGGATCAGCTATGATCCTGATCAGTGCAGAAAAATACTGAATTCAGAGCATCCAAACAAGGGTACTCCAATCAAGATATTAAACTGCAGAAAAATAAGCAAAAAAAAAAAAAGAAAAAATAGTAATAAGAATGTTACAAAATATGCACATGACATGAAATGTTCTTGAAAAACATATTTAGCAAATTTAATTAATCTCTTTTTGTCTGCAATCCAAACACATAAGCCAGATCAAGAATTTGCTTGTATCAGCTACTACCCTGATGGTTTCCTCCGGTATCTCGGCCTTGCTCCTGCAACCCCAGCTGAATCAATGGCAAAAACCATAGATTTTTGAACTCCAACCCCAGCTGAGCGAGATATTCGTGGATGTAACTTGGTATATTTACGCTTTACAGTCAATGCAGGAGGAGAGATCAAAGATGAATGGACTCGTCCATGGGTGTCACTCATCTCATGTCGTAAAACTCCCTTCCTATTGTCAGGATTTAGGTGCGTCTGCAAATATCATGTGGATAATCTATACCATCCATCAGACCAAAGGATTCATCTGGGATTCCGACGATTGATCTTTTAGCATCCAAAGAAAGCATCAATCGTTTAGTTGAAAACTGTCAACATGATCAAAATCACCCCACCCCACCCACCAATGTTTCATAATTTCATCTTATGGAGATCAGAAATATGATTCTTGAGATAGTTTTGTTAAATGAATATGTTGTTTCTTAAAAATAGAAATTCAGAGAAATTAATATTTCTTCTTATAGATTTGTTTATGCATCTCCTCTATACGAAGTAGGAATCCAACAACAGATTTGTGCCTTCAGCTATATAATAATATCTTATTAATTTCATATGAAATAAATCCACAGTTTTACTCCATTTGATGATATAGCAAAAAATTAATCCTGTTCAATGAAAGGCAACCCGAAAGTGGTCATATGAGAGGTGAAAGCGATCAAACAATGGGTTGTGGAGTGGGCGACTCTCTGTCCCACATTGTCAACTTGGAAAAATATTCGACAATTTATAAACCCAGCATGCAAACAGAGGGGTGTGTTCGTTGAAAGGAGAGACGGTTGGCATCTTCCCTGACAGGGACGGGATCAACCCTCGAGCTTACCTGTTACCACTTAAGCATCAAATGCCTACACTGGGTAAAGCACCTCAAATACTCTTGACGTTTTTTTCTTGAAGCTCGACTAGACAACCTCGTTAGCCCAACGTCCAAGCCTCCAACAGAAGTTTATCTTGACTTGTGCTGTTTTAACCCTCACTGGTTAGGCTTTTTGTATTAGAAGATGTATACAGAATAATCATGGAAAATTTTCTTTCCTTTTATAAACCGCTTTGGTGGAGGACCACCTAAGAGAGAGATTACATATGTTCTGTTCATTTCTCACATGAAAATGTTCAGGATCAGTAATTCCTCCACAACCCCCGGACGGTTCCCCCAACATTTTCCTTGGAAGAGAAAAAATACAGAGGAAAAATATATGAAGAAAGAAGAGGAAAGACGAATGATTCACAAAGAGCCCCCACCGCTGTGCAAAATCCCATAACAGGAAAACCAACTCTATCCCCAAAAAGACTCTTCCCAACAATTCCACTTGCAGACTCCAATTGGTTCATTCCCAAACCTATCGTTGCATCTGTTTGAACTTTGAAGAAGCAGCAGCTTTCAGGAATATCAAATATCAACCCCGACCATCTTCGTGGGGTTCCTTCCTGTGAGCTTATGCCGAGTAAGTGTGAAGCAAAGAATCCTCTTTCGACCCATGAAAAGTGGGCCACTAATGGAACTTGCTAAATTGAATGACAGTCGCCCCTTGGTAAGACTTACATTGGGCTTGAGAGGTAAATTGATTTACTTGCTGAAATCACTCGTATCAAGTCACTAATACAGGTGTAGCCATTTGCAAACGCGTTTCACAGGTATTTTCCTGATGACTTCCAAATTCTTCCCTCAAGTGATATCACCATAACAGTAACATCGTCGTGATATTTTCTGCGGTCTCCTTGTGGGATGTCCAACAGCTCATGAAAATCCATTCCTGTCAGCAAGACGTCAGTCTCGAAAATAGGTAAATGTATACTCAGATTCTAAAAGAAAATGAGACATCATCCATGTACCCATCTACATAATTCGCTGATTGTTTTAGAGGAAACTAAATTAACAACTATAGAGTGTGGGTCTTGATATGCATCAATTTTTAATTTATAGCATGTACCTCTTGTAAATGTTGAGGGTTTCTCACCCTTGTTTTCAGTATAATACCTTTTTTGTCAAAAAAAAAAATCCTTTTTGGTTTATTGGAACAATCTGTTTCGGTTGGTTGGTTATGCAATTATAATCAGATAAAGAAACTTTAGATACTTTTTATTTCTCCCCTCTTATAGCGTTTATATATATATATATATATATATTGATAGGCATAGATGTTGTGTGGCTTCAAGAATAGAGAAGTTGGAAAAAAATTACAGCTTTCTTCTTAGGATAGTGCCACCCACAAGTGGTTTCGACCTTATTTTCCCAAAATCTGTGAAAGTGCATGTATCAATTAGTATTAGAGATTTAGAGCCCTTAACTTGGGAATGGCAGATGACGCAGGCTAAGGATGGAAACATCAAGCAGCTCAAAGATTTATCTAACAAGAAGACAATAAGGCATGTTCTCACTGAAATCCTTAAAAAGATTTCTGCCATGGATGCATGGAGCACGGTAAAAGAACCAGTTGAAAGGCCTCAAAGAATTGGGAATGGGGCAAAATCCTGCCATCTTAAATTGGAAAGAGGAATCAAACACCCGATTGATCAAATTAACATCCCCCATTTTGATGGAGAGGATCTGGATGGATGGATTATAAAGCAAAGTAGATCTCTTCTTTTTTTGATGGATAAGTATATCTTTTCTAATCATCAAACCACAAAAGAAGAGAATTACCAGTCTTTTTTACTTGGACAAAGAAGCACTTCAACGGTATCAATTGGTGGTCAAGTCAACAGGTATGATGTCATGAGCAACTCTTACTTAGTTTAAACACTTGATTCAGTCCAGCTAAGTTTGAAGACCTACTGAGGTTTTGGTAAAATGGAGAAGACTATTGTGAGACAATACCAAATTTAGTTCGAGAAGTCAGCAATCAAACAACAAGATTGCCCTAATTATTTCTGGTTTGTTTTTGTCTCTGGATTGAAAGATGGCATACAATATGATATTTAGATGTTTAAGCCTTCAATGTTAACAAAGACCATAGAACTGGTATGTTTGCAATGTGAGAAATTGTTGTTGCAAAAACAAGATGAGGTGTCATATGATGATGAAACCATCCCAAGTTTAAGGAATGAAACAATGAGTGCCTTACTTCCATCAAATGGGTTAACACATGCAGAGATGAAGGTTCAACATGAGAAGAAATTGTCACAATTGTGACAAAAAGTTTAAACTTGGGCACATGTCTGTAGCCTTTGCTTGAAGAGTGGTTAAATCATTTTTTAATCTCTTGTCCTTTTGTTACTCATATTTGGGATTGGTTCTCCTCTCTCTTTGGTTGCAAGTAGAATCCTCCCACAAGTGTGATGGATCTTTTTGACTCTAGCTTTATCCGACAAGTGACAACCAAAGAAAAGAGAAAGGGTGATAATAAAAGAGATCACCATCAAGGCTATACGTTGGCTGAAACCACTGGATCTTTTCAAGGACTTCTCCATATATGATTTGTTTAGAGGTTGGAGCACAGTAGCGCACTCTTCCTGTTCATCTATTATCATTCAAGAGGATTCGTCCCCTCCTTTACATTTTAGTGTGAAACTGAATTTTGATGGCAGCTCTGTAGGTAGTCCTGCCCCCTTTGGAATTGGGAGTGCTTTTAGAGATGTGGAAGAAAGAGTGCTGGCCCTTTTCTCTGGAATGATAGGTTTGAGTGACTCACTTAGAGCAGAAGTTTTGATGTTCCTCTGGGGGCTCAGATTGGCTAAACAATTGGGTTTTCAACAGTCAGAAGTGGAGAGAGATTCAAAATTGGTAGTAGGTTGGATGCATATAAACAGTTTGGGCACTTGGTCCCTTAGAGAGCCTGTAAGGGAAATATTGAACCTAACAAGGGAGCTTGAAGCACATTTTAAATGGACTAGAAGGTCACCAAATGCAATGGCTGACACCTTAGCAAAGCAAGGAGTTGGCAGGGAAACTCTATTCTGGGCATGTTTGCAGGTTGTTTTCATTTGAGGGGTCACCTTGCCTATGAAGGTGATGGTTGTACTAATTTTCCTTTAAGCATAATGAAAGTTACTGTTTCCTACAAAAGAAAAAAAAGTTTAAACTTGGGCACATGTGTCAGATGCAACAATTATTTTTTATGGGGAGAGATTAGCCACATGCGTATGACATCAGATGCAACAATTATTTTCTAGGTAGTGATTTTTTTATTTATTAGAGTTATCTATTTCAGTTGGTTGTGGAATTATTATTAGATAAGGAAACTTTGGGTCTTTCAGATTGCTCTCCCCTTATAAATTATTGATGACAACTGGTTTGAAGAGTAGAAAAGATGCTTGAAAAAAAAAAAGAACTATGGCTTTGCCCTAGAGGCTCTCCACCCTCGACATAGTTTTTCCCTTATTTTTTCTTTTTCTATTTTTTGTGAAATTTAAAATAGTGCACATTGGTGTTTCAGTGTGTGATTCAAATTAAAAGTGTTAAATTTTGTTGAGGCTTGCCTAGCTTTCACTTAGAATAGTTAGGTACTTTGCTTTCCCTCAAAATACTCTGTTTCCGCAAAATACAAAGTATTTTTGTCTTCAAAAATACACTAAAAAGGGCAACCCAGTGCACGAGGCTCCCGCCAATGCAGGGTCTGGGGAGGAACAGATGTAATCAATTTATTTTTGTTGAAAAAGTTGTCCTCTTTGGTTTGCCTTCTTCCCTTTTGGTTTGTAGAGTGACTTGAGTCCCACATGGACTAGGAAAGGAACTCAACTAGAGCTTATATATAGTTTTGTTTGTGTGATTGTGTGTGTTTGTTGAGCTTTGCCTGGTTTTCACTTGGAATACTTCATTTTTCTGTCAGGAATTTTGTTTTCTCTCAAAATACTCAGTTTCTGCAAAATACAGAGTATTTTTATCTTTTAAAATACATTGCTTTTGTGAAATACAATGTATTTTTGGTGACAAGGTTGTTTTCTTTGGTTTCCTTTCTTCCCTTTTGGTTTGTGGTGTGACTGGAGTCCCACATGAACTAATAAAGGAATTCTTACCAATGTTTTAAAACGCGGAGGCGTGAAGCGAGGCGTTCCACTACCTAGAGGCATGAGGCGTAGTTCAGAATGCAAGAGGCATAAGCATCCTGAACACAATGAGGCGTAAGCCTCCTTAAGAGGAGGGGGGTTAGGAGGAGGATGAAGAGTAAGGGGGGATCTCATTTTTTCTTTATCTTTAATAAAAATCTTTTATATTAAGAAGAATAAAGATGCATAACATTAGATGAAGGAAG
>NW_010729134.1:2457328-2474802 GCF_000365185.1 Nelumbo nucifera | reverse complement strand
TCTTTCCCCTTATCTTTTCTTCCCTTCCCTTTCTTTTTCTTTTCTTTCCTTTTCTCTTTTTTTCTTCTCTTTCTTTTTCTTTCCCTTCCCTTCCCTTTCTTTTCCTTTCCTTTCCTTTTTTTTTCTGTCGTTTTATATAAGATGTGCATGAGGCGTACGCCTCTAGCATGCCTCATGAAAAAAAGCGCATTCTTGCACCTGAGGCATACGCCTCAGAGGTGTCAGCACTTCTGGCATACATCTCAAGGTGTTTTGGGAGCGCCTTGCCTGGAGGCGTGCCTCCAGGTGTACGCCTCCCACGCCTTTTAAAACACTGATTCTTACTAAAGCTTATATATAGTTTTGTTCTCTTGATATATGCTGTATGGGACATGTGATGGGCTAAGCTCATGAGCATGCCTGTGCACCACGCAATGCCATTCCATGCACAAGGTCTCTGGCTCCCTTAGTTTTTCTCTTAATTTTTGTGTCCCATTTCTTGCTAATTTTGTGACCATTTTAGAGCTTTTCACAAGTATGTCTTGTAACCATCTCTTCTGGTCGACTTCAATGAAGCCTTGACTATCGTAGACTTGAAAGGAGTTATAGAGAGGAAGGAGAAGACATTACAGGGTGACTTCTTATCTCTTTGTGCATTGAGAAGGCTGTTGTAACTTTTTCACATTTTCCACCTTTGCTTTCTCTTCCTGTGGATAGGGCATACGTAATAAACTGGTTCATTGCTTTGGGCTATGAGTGCACACAACTCCAAGGCTGAGAGCTGTTGTATCCTAGAGACTAACCACCAGAAACCTTCACCAACAGACACATTCCCAAAAGCCAGAAAGTCAGTTTTTTAAGGGCTGAGGAAATTTTCCACACCTCAGCTATTACCAATAAGTTTTCTGTCTCTTTATTCTGCAGATTCACTTTGATCATCACAGATTTGTTGTTGTTCTAATTTCAGAAGACTACTACTGCCATACTGTTGCCACCATCTTTTCATACTTATTCTCCCAACAGTGAACATAAGAGGTCTCAAATAAATATTTATCACTTTTTTAAAGAATCTAAATAACAAATAAACCTTTAAACTCTCTAACAAGGACCATCTAACTTATTCACCTTATACATTTATAAGGTCAATAGTTTTGGAACATTCATGTCTTCTAGAATATTGGAGTTACTTTTGGAAACCATGTTGTTAGGAATGAAGTGGTGCATTGACTCTAACCTTCACATCTTCATCTGGTAAGCAAAATGTTTCCTTTCAATGATTAACTCATCAGTGGCTTAAGTGCAGGTTTTTCAAGATAAAAACAGACTTCTTTCATTGATAATCCTATTGCCACAAAATAGGAACCTTCACTACATCACCCTTGATTAAGTCATATGACCAGATAAAAAGGCAAATAATAATAACTCCAAGCCTGGGGCTTTGTTCTCATCATTAAAGGGAAAGCACTGAAATTCCTTTAAGTTGGTCAAATATAAGAATGGCATATAATTGGGATAAATTAATTCTCCACAATTTCCTCTCTTAGGATGATCTTGACTGGAAAATCTACTCAGTTTCTACAATTTTCAACTATTAATATCCCCATTGTCCCCTTTTGATCCCCCTATTTGCTAATTTTGTTCACTCGTTCATCATAATAAAAGATATTTTTAAAAGACAAATAAAATTATAAAATCTTTTTTTAAAGGATTAAGAACTTAAGGCCTTAATATGGACTTGTTTTGGCTTGCCTCGAGGGGCTTGGTACAAAGCTGGCTCGTAGAATCAGGAATGCATAATATTTAACGTCACATTAACTATTTAAAGTAATGCAATTGGGAAAAAATTAAAGAGATTGAGAGTTTTACATGCTTGAATATGTTTTATATGCTATGCTTGATTTTATTTTTAACTTTTCATTTTAATATGTTTTACATGTTATGTTTATGTATTTTAATTTGAGATAATAGGTTTTTTAAAAACATCTATTTTAACATTTTAGTTTATATTTTTAATTTTTGCATCTTTTTGAATTTTTTGGCATTTTTTAAAACACTAGTTTGTCGAAAGGCACATCTCTACAGCACACGTATACAAGCATTTTCATGTCTAACAAATATCAACCTATTGTCTATCTAGTCGCTATTAGTGACTACTGACAGATGCCAGGTTTAGCATTAGGTAATGGCCTTCTTCTTCTGGTGTCGAAAGATTTTAATATGCTTTGCAGCAATAGTTAACAAGTTTTCTCAGGTTTAAGTAGGAAGGTTCCTTGTACTCTGTCTTTTCCATGTTCTCATTTCATTAATGAGGCTGCTTTTTTTTATCTCAATATCAATTCATAGCCAAATTTCTTTCTTAATTATTTTATCAGGAATTTATTTCTCGAATTTACTATATTAAGAAATAAAGAACTAAAACAATAAAAGATAAAAGAAAATAGCAGGTAAGTATCTTTTAGGTTGAGAGTTTGTCTTACCGGCTTTCTTGGCTGCACGGTATAGGAGCTCCTCAATTAAGTGTTGTGCAGGATCTCCATCTGGAAACTTCTCCATAAAATTCTCAACATGAGAAACCACTTCCTGATTGGTTAAATATTGATATAGACCATCGGATGAGAGGACTAAGAACTGATCAGTGGGACCAAGCTTACGGTGACAAAGAGAAGGAGAACAGGATATGTATGGTTCAGTACCAATATAATCATTCCGGAACATTTCCAGCAATGCATTATTCCACTTTGGCTGCAGCAACGTACAGATAGGGTGCATCATTTAAATATACAAAAGAATATTTTATGATAAATATGAGAATAACTTGACAATATTAATGATACTTGTCCAATATTCTTTAAAGATAATCTATGCATATTATTTTAGGTTCACATATGATACACTCACGAGATTTATCCCAACTAACCAAACGTCTACAATATTTTTCCTGATTTTTAGCAAAACATGGAAGGATGGGGGAAAAAGGAAAGGATATTTAGAACCATTTAATCAGGCAAGTTTGACCCATCAAGATATCCAATGTACGACACAAGGGGCCTAAGGTTCTGCATGCAATGATACTTACATAGTAACTCAGCTAACAGAACATAAATCCATCTGGCCCATGCATTAGATTTCTTTCAAAGAAAATTGATGTCATTGACAACAAGCAAGATACCGGCAGACCATGACTTTATGTTCACAGGGACTAATATACTCTTAAGATTGCACTTGTATAGATGCTGTAATCATTTCACCCTTTGCTTCCTTTGTGATATATTGCCTGAATCTTGAAAAGGTGAAAAAAATACGGTGAATAAGGGAAAAGAATAAATGAACAAACCTGTTTAAGAAATCCGGCCCCAAATGCTCGAGTGACCTTAAGACGACCTTTCACTCTGTCATTAACAATACATTGGTTGTCATCTGGATGTTCTGCCTTGATCCGTAAGACTTCCTGCAGAAGTTGGCATATTTCAAGCAAAGTCTTGCAAACAAATCTCTCAGATGATGTGCATAAACAAACAGGGAAAACCCATGAAAGAAATATTGTATTTATCAGCAAAAACTATCATTGTTAAATTAACACAGGTAAGAAATCTTAGTGGAAAATAACAAATACAAGATTACCACATCAGATTGCTAAGGTGAATGCGGATAGACCATGTGATAAATCAGTAAGAAAAGATATGGCATTTCAACAAAAGTTCAAATTGCAGGGGTTTCAACAAGGGAGAGCCTAGTGGTTGATCACCCCTATTCCTGGGGAACAATTTGTTGCTTAGGCAGCCTTGAAAGATAGCTGATCAAAAAAGAAAATCCCTGAAAGACTGGACTAAGTTACTTGTGTGTTAAGTTATACAAAAATCCAATTTATCAGAGTGAAGTGAAATTTTAAATGGTTGATCTTGTTCCACATAGCATTTTAGAAGTGAGAAGCACAAAGCGCAACAGGTTCCTATATAACACATTAATTAAAAATAATAATATATAATAATATGCAAATCAAAATTCTGAAAAAAAGAAAGAAAATAAAATATTTTAAAAAGCCTATTAGCTTAATTGGTTAGACTGTCGTGTTATTAACAGAAAGTGTAGCCTTGTATGACCAACTCCTACATAAGCTGAACATTTTAAATTCTAAACATCATTGCTGCTACCTAAACTATAGTAAATTACCTATTCAACATAAGATTCAAGGTTAATTCATCAGAACATATCTAAAGCCAGGTGGCATGCACCTAGGTGCAGGTGAGGCACACCCAACAAAATGAACCTTGCCTGTGAGACAAAGAGCACCCGATTCACTCCTTTGGAAAAATTGGCTATACAATACATAAAATCAACTTAATATCAAGTATTGGGTATACGGCATCAATGTTAAGAACAGTGTTTATATGAAAAATGTTTGGACCCAGAACATAACAGTAATAGGTTGATGACATTTCAATGTAAAACGAAATTTGTTAGTGAGTCCACAATGTCCTACAACAAAAGTAAGAATTGGCATTGAACTTTAAGTTCTTTCAAATTAAATCTTACTTCTTCTATGCTTGTGCTGTGATCAGTGGACAGCTGCAATGCAGTCAACCTCATTACTTGAGCAGGAGCCTCATTCCCCCCTGCATTTTCTGCACTACCAGTGGCACTTGACTCTTCAACAATACCCTCCATTTCTGCCCCATTAATCCTCTGTACCTTTGGCTCCATACTAGAATTGAATGCTTGGGATTGATATTGAGCAACAATGGCACGACTATCACCCACATTCATAACATATACATCTTCATCTCTCATCAGCACAACCAACAAACAGGAACCCATAAGTGCCAGTTCGGGATTCCGATCAAGAACCTTGTCTGTCATTTCCAAGTATGCCAACTCAGTAATTTCGAGAGCGCGTGATAGAGCCCTTAAAACTGATTCGTGATCAATTGGGCCCACCCTGCGCTTCCTAAAGCTCCGAGAAGATTTATCCTCGACTTTGTTCTCAGTTTCGTTTTTCTCTTTATCCTCCCAATCGTATTTCCATGGGAACAACTTCCTGGTATGACCCTCCTTGTTCCTGGAAAACCCATATTTGAGTTTGGACAACAACAGAGATCGTTTCCTCACGGAAGAACCGGAGTTACTAATGCGAAGTGCATCGTCAACAGAAAAGGCAAACCTGTCCGAACCTGAAAGATCGAGTCCATCATCTGCCTCAGCTTCGGCAAGAAATTCCCAAAGAAGTTTCCTTCTTGAGACCGTCTGCTCTGATTGGAAAGTCACTCTCTTGACTGACCCACTATTTAAAGAAGGTGGATTCAAATCTTTGCCACCCTCTAAAACTTCTTCATCCTTGGCCCCCTCATCGCCACATTTCTCCTGACCCACTTCCTCATCCTTTGCTATCCCTTCACCGCAGTTTTTCTGACACACTTCTTCGTTTTCCATCCTTTCGGCACAGTTCTTCTGAACTACTTCCTCATCCTCTGCCGCCTCTCCGGCAGTGTTCTCCTGGCCCGGTTCATTTCCTTCCACACCAACTTCATTTTCTAAGTCGCTATTCCCATTTTCTTGCCCTGTAAGCACTGAAGAATCTTTCTCAGCATCCCAAAACAATCCCTCGAGTTCATTAAACACAGCACGATATAGATTACCCATCAAGAATTCCGGCGCATCAGGGCCATTGAAACCATCATAAATGCCAACGAAGAGCCATCCATGTTCTTCAGACACGACGACGTGAACCCGATCCTCTCCGGCCTTCCCATGGGCCCACTGAACGTTGCTATCATTCTTTCCCTCCGGTTCACCTCCATACCCCGACGCTGGACCATCTTTCCGGCCGACGAAATTAAGAACCGGCACCACCCAGGGTCGTTTTTTCTCCGAGAAGTTCCGGTAAAACGCCTTCCGGATCCCAGAAATCCCCTTCTTCCTCTTCTTTTTCACGTAAAAACCACCAAGTGGAGCCGAGAAAGGGACTCTTCCCCCATCAGAAGCACTGGTCACATCGAGCGGCCCGGATAGTGCGCCTCGCTCAATAGGCCCCGACATGAAGAACCCTCGCTCAATTGTACCCGACGCATCGCCGCCGCGTGGGATAGGCTGCAGCGGCAGAGCACTGAAAGACGAGGTGCTCTCGAAGCCATTGACGACACTGGACTTTGGAGCACCAGCACATTCAGTGGCGTCGTCGTAAATAACGTCATGCTGGAGGACAGTCCTGGGAGTCGAAGTATTAGCACTCACAGAAGCGCCCGAGATGGCCTTGAAAGCGGTTTCTGGCAAACCGGACCTGGTTTTTAGAGCGGGCTCGTGAGAGGGGGAGAGCCGGAGAGACTGAGAAGGGGAGATACGGTCAGACTGAGACGGAGAGAGGAATCGGGCAGACGAACGGACGTAGCAGAAGGAATGGCCTAGGGTTTCATCCAGAGGCTCAGTAGCTGTAAATATCAAATCCGGGTGATGGTTTTGGCTGGCCGGATTCAAGCATGGGAAGAAACGCGAGAAACCTCCTCCCATCACATTTGATAGTATTAGTGGTTTTGGAGCTTATTGCAGAGATCTCCGAGCGGTTTCGCGGCAAGAAAACAAATAAGAACACGAGCGAGCGAGAGAGAGATTTCTCTGGTTTTTTTTTTCTTAATTTTTATTAGAAATTTCTTTTTTTCCGGTGCGGTGAGAAAAGTGATAGAAGACTTGTCACTGTACAAGAGTAGACTGTATTTTCGAGAGAAAGAGAGAGAGAGAGAGAGAGAGAGAGAGAGAGGGGAGAGAGATTTTCTTACTTATTTTTCCTCGATTGTCTTCGTTGGCACCATTTTCGCGGTTACATCTGGCGCTACTATTCAGCGGCAATTTTGTATCATGTATCCACGTCATTGGCTAATTAGGGAATTTCTGACACCTAACTGTCCAAGTCAGCGAATCCACGTGTTTTCTTTATTCTTTTAACCCCGAACTTACACAAAATTGACGAATATGCCCTGATTTTATAAATACTTTTTTTAAAGAAACAAGGTCAACGTGGAGGATGGGATAGGACATTGTTTTACGTTGTACGATTGAAATATTCCCTCCTTTTTAAAAAACCGAATTCGAAATTTGAAAGCCCAAGCCCAGCTTTATTTTCCTCATTTTGACATATTTGACCTCGTTCGTAAACCCTAAGAAGGAAGAATTCCGTTGGGCATTTCCGTCATGTGAGAAGCTGAAGCTCCCAGCATGGTCACTGCGTAGGGGACATTTCTGTAGATGTCTAGTGCCTATCAAGGATCACGGTTCCGTGGTCGGGATGCGACGTGTGCCGACAAGATCGAATAGCTGGGAAGATCGGACGGCTGATGATAAGCGAATACGAAAAAGGGTGGGAGAGAGATCTGCATCTGATGAGTCAAAGGGTGAGGTGTGGGGCACGAGATCCTCTGTCACACAACTCACAACCAATTACGAAATTTATTTCTTCCAAAAATTTAAAAAATAATATTTTTGGGAGAGATGATTTTTGGTTTGAGAGAGGTCGCATTGAACGCTTTCCCACTTAGTCAAAACCACCTTAAATTATTAAGAAAAAAAATTATTTATTTATTTATTTAATTAAAAAAAAAAAAGTAGAAGAGAGAGACAAGAGGAGAAAGAAAAAGAATTTCGGGACTACGAAGCGATGCAAGTCAAAGAGTTGGTTGGTGGCGCGAATTCTCGCAGCAAAACGACAAAAGCATGTAATGTCACATGCAATACGTGTGTGTAGTGTGAGTGTCTCCCTTCCTTCTCTCTCTCTAACCCTAATCAGTAATCACTAATCAATCAATCAGTTTTTCGAAAAATTGATAGTTTTTTTTCTTTAACCCTTTTTTTTCTTGTTTCGGTGTTTCCGCCCCATACAAAGGCGATGCGACGACAATTTATGGTGTGGCCTGTGGGGAAGAGACACGGTAAATCATGGAAGAATCCACCGTTTGATTTGAGGTGTCTCTACTTTTGTTAGTGGGACCGGGTTGCATCTGTTGGTCAACGGATGGATGACACTTGACGGGTTCTGCTGCTGTGTGGGGCCCTTGTTTTTTGTAATTGACGGACGTCGGTCGACATCCGCCAGGAATTTGCTCTCATTACGTAAGGAGTCATGATAGGGTGCTGCGGCATGTATATTACTGTTTTTTGGATTTTTGCGTGAGCCGATCTCCGTTGTTGCAAAGACATATGGCCCACCAAACTTGTTGCTGATTCAGGTGGTTTCCGGGAAATTTTATTTTACGGATGAGTGGTCAAGGCGCTGTTGATGTTGACCGCACAACCAATTTTATCAGTCGTCAGACGTGAATAAATTATACATAATACATGATGATATGCTGTCTCCGCTGCTAAAGTGGCGGGATATGTTAACCTAAACCTAACCCTTGTATTGATCTATTCCTACTAAAAACGCGCCGATGAAATCCTAGCCATGTGATCAGTTGACATTTTCTTCTTCTTATTTGCAGCTTTTGCTTTTGACAATTGTTGATGCGGGGAACACGGCTGTCACATCACACATGGAGCCCACTCCTAGTTTGACACCAATCTGACGGTTAAAACAATAAAACATCTACTCCATCAATCCGAAGTCCATGCTCTCTAACCTTGATTTTCCAAACAAGAAGGTGCTTTTGGTGGATTTCCTGATTGATGATCATGTTAGCCCAAAAAAGGAGAAAAATGATGATCATGTGGGCTAACAAAATTTGTCAAAATCCAGCCCACAGTTGTTAGATTAATTGGGAAGAAAATGAAGGGAAGAGGTTTGACAAAAATGAAGGGATAACAAGATTTAGTCGGAGTCTGACAGAGAAATTAGGGCAAGTGGACGACAGGAGGTTTTCCAAGTCAAATTGAGTAGGTTATCTTTCTCTTTTCCGTAGTTAATTATATAATTGACATCATCTAAATCTAATTTCACCTACCGATAAATATGGGTGTCAATTGGACTGGATTTGGTCCAATCCGTTCCACTCCAATGTGAGTCCACTACAAATGGGCCTGATCCAATCCAGTCCAATGAATATTTTGGACCGATCTAGAGACTGTTTAATCTGTTCAAATTCCTGTTAATTTAGAATGGTTTCAACTCAAACCTGGTCCATTGACACCTATGTTCTAATCTTCTATCAATGGACCAGATATTAGCTCAATCCGATATAAATTCATTATGGACAGACCGGGTCCAATCCAAAATGTCATATTGGTCCGTCCAGTCCGTCCAAATTCAATGTCTTATTGGTCCGTCCAACCCAAAACCGGTCCATTCACACCCCTACTGATAAAGACCCCAACACTTCTCATACAACATATTCTCAAAGCTTCTCGCTGCATGTAGTAAACGTTTTGAATAAGTTGCCACGTGGCAACAGCAAGATTTTGGGGGCATTAATTAACCAGAGATTAAGATATACTATTTTCAATTGTACTTATATTTGGATTTATAAGAATTCAAAGTATTGAAAGTAGATAAGCATGAGAAAGATAAAAACACTTATGAATAGAACCTAGAAGGATCCCTGTAGTTGCCACGTGGCACATATTACGTGCCTTCAACGATGGGCTGAAATTGAAAGAATGCCACACCACAAATGCTGTATCCCAAGCTCGAATATTAAAGAGAGATGGGTACTATTTTCAAGGAAAAAACACATGAATAAATTAGATTTTGATTTTTTAAGAAGACTTGGACACTTTCAATAGAATTGACCCTATTGGCCATATGTGGGGCTTATTTATTTTATTACTTTTGGGTTTCAAGGTGGGGGACAAAACAAGCATTTGTTTGAACTTGAACCGATGAACTCACTCAATTAGCCAACCCAGCAAATGTGAATCCAACTCAGATTGATTTCTTTGCAAGCAAACAAGCACACCACCCATTTTTTCTAGGATTCAGCTGAGCTAATCACCTAATCCAGTTAAAGTTTTGAAGCTCTAGCTACTGGTCAAATCTGGTTTGGGAGAAAAACCAAAACTCATAATTGTGGCCCTGAGTATTGACTTGAATAATATAAAAATGCTCGTGACATCTGACGAGGTCAACCGTGACAACAAGCCATCATCACCAATAAATCCAAAAGAAACATATATATTTATGGTGGATTAGATAACACAAGCTACACATGGCATGTAAGGTTGCAATAAACAAGTCCAATCATGTCACTTGCCACACAAATACATCATATTATCCAGTAAAAAGTTGGACACAGGGCAGAGAGGAAATAGGATTTGGTCCTCCCATGGACCTACCCATTAACTCACAAAGATGGTCTAGATCATCTAACCCAACAATCACAAGCCACTCTGAGTTGATTCATCCCATCATTGCAATTCAAGCTGAGATCCCTTTAGGCTCTGTTTTGGTTTGATAGAAAATAAGAGAGTAAGAGAAGGCAAGGGGAAAGATTTTTGTCAAATTTTGTGAAACACCTCAGGAAAATACAAATTTGAGAGTGCAAAACCTTGTATTTTGCATTATTTTGTATGTAATTGTACTGTACATATTTGTATTTTTACTCTTTCTAAACTGAGCCTTGAGAACTTTCCCTTAACTTTCTGTTTCTTATATCAAACCAAACATAGCCTTAAGGAAGATGATTTAATATGGAAGTGGCTGTAAACTGAAGACTGGATATCACAGTTCTCTGGCATTGGTAGATAAAATATCTACCCGGACTTGAACAGTTGAGCTGGAATGGCGAGTCAATATCCCACAAGCAGAAACTGATAGTTACCTTCTTGACTTGCCTGTTTATTAAATATGGAGGGTATGAAGCAGAATTTGATTGGATGTTATTTTGTTCCATTTATTGCAACTATCTCTTTATTATCATCAGCGACCATATACAAGAAAGCATAACCAAGTTGGATTTCTCAATGGATACTGCCCCTCTTGCCCTTTTATCCCAAAATCATTGTTTTCCAAAACCCTGGAAGAAAATAAATAACTGTTCATGCTAAAACATAAACCAAGGCCAAGGTTTTCAGCTGGGGAGACCTTCATCATATCATGAGCATGATTTTTCTGGTGCATTAGTCAATCTTTTCCTCCAATCTTCAGTACATTTTCAGTATGCAACATTTGGATAAAGTTATGGCGTTGAACAAAGAAATACCAGTTGAGAAAATATATTCCTTTTGGAGCATCATGCTACATCATTGCAAACATCGTTCAACTACCATTTCATTCTACTTTTGGATAGATACAGGGTTCTAAAGCAACTTGGATGATGGCAAGCAACAATGTAGGAGGCCTATAACTGACCTGTCCGTATGTCTCTGTCAAGACGATCTGCATTAAGTGTCCCTGGAAGCTCTCTGAAGTCTTCGTTGAAGATGGAATATGCACTGCAGATAAAAATTACATTAACTGATGAATGGTTCTTGGGATCACAAACAAGGAGAAAGAAAAAAATGGAATACCCATTTTTTGACAAAGAAAAACTATGCTGTCAGAAGGACATGATACTGGAAGAGCTTTGTCCAATCAACCCCACCAGGAATTTTGATAAACACAACCTGATTGTTTACCACCTTTATGATACCAGTTGATTGGTTACAAGTCTTCCAGTAAGGTAATCAATGTTGACTTTGATAAGACCAGAAAATAAGTGAGAAACAAGCACAAGCAAGAAAATAACCAGTAAATTACAAGATGGGTTGAGTAATCATCTAACATTTTCCCAATTCTAATATCATTTGTATCTTTTACATTAAGCACAATTTCTCCAACAAAGTATAGCCTATTTTTCATGGAAGCTACAAAGAACAACAATGATAATAGTTTGCCAATGGGAAAGCATGTGGTCAGACATGGTGCATAATATTTTACAGGGAATGAAATGAACAGAACAGAGAATATGTGTTAAACAGAGATCTGATATCATCCAAGGACTATAGTTCTGTAACTTGTTTCATGTGTTAAGCTAGTCCTAACAAGATCCAGCTTGTAAATCCAGAAATAAATACCCAAATACGTGTAATTGTATATTATTTCTTTACTTTCAATCATGGCATAATCATATAGCAAGAATTTGACTTGGTCTGATTACAAGTTTACAACTAGAAAACCTTAGCTTCTATTTCTGACTGGACAGGTATCCCCACCCCATTTGGTTTGTTTATATAATAATAATGCAAAAAATCGAGCTAAAAATTTATACTTTTTAGCTTGACTTCTGCAGCCTAGGTTAATGCACATAACAAGGATCACTCCATCATTACAAGAACAATTTAAAGTACAATTAATACATCTTGTAGTATTTCTTAAGGGAAAAATATTGAAGCATTATAATCTTTATTTTCTACCTCTAGGAGGTGGCTGAAATACTTCTGGTGAGAAATGCCGGATAGAAAGAAATACCCCTTATTTTTAAATTCAAGAACCATTTAAGTTTAATAAAAAATAGGAACATTTAGGTTGTTTGGAAATTTTATTGAAGGGGAAACTAGAGAGGCATATGCATAAGGAACTCTAAAGTTACAAACTTATGACCATGTTCTTATTTTCAGATGCCTACAAAATCAATCACAGAACAACATCCTGTCAGAAATAAAATAATAAGAAAGCTTCTTTTCATTATATGGAGCTTTGGCTACAGGAGAAGTTCTTCACAAGCATATTAGTATATGCTCAAATTAGTTCTCTCTGAGGCTAAAAATCCGACACCATCTCCCGGAAGCTCTATGAAATGTTAATCAAAATTGAAACTTAGTTTAAATATATTCTTAATTTGAACTAAGAAAGGATACATCCACCCGAGTACATTGAGTGACTACATAGGGCTATACAAAAAGAAGACAAAATGTTTAGAGTCTCCGCATAAAAAAAAAAATCTGAGAATGGACTCCAATAAACTGTTTCTGGATAGAAAGCCATGGGTGTAAAGTTCCTTTGAAATTCTTGCTCACCACATCCATATTGTTTTGCCTGTTTTCAAAATTTCTTTGGCTCCTTTCTTTACAAACCACTCAGATGTACATCATGGATAATACACCAAAGAATGTTCCCTTTTCTGCTTAGCCCCTGAAGTCTCCACCCTTGCAAAAACTGAATTAAGGAACTGGGATGACAAGATTACAGGCTGAAGCAGGAGAAAGCCAAGGACCAAAGCTGTTATGGGCCCGAGCGTAGGATCTCGTCACGGGTCGGTCCACGGGGAGAACCTCTAGCTTCCCCTTGCCCCTCCCTTTGCGTGCAGACCCTATTGTGGCAACCTGATGGGTGATTTGTCCAAAAGATCACCTGAACTCTCCTCACTCTTCCCTTGACTGAAAAACTGAATGCCTTTATTCCCAATTCACWGCTCCTTAAATAGGAGATTACAAGAGGTGACTCCTTATTGAATTCGACTAGGCTAGGATAATCCAACTTTAAATCAAACTCCTACTTCTAATAGGTAAACAAACTCCTACTAAGAACAGAACTTAACTCCTATGTCTAATAGATAAAGTAAGAATAGATGGGATAAGGTAAGCTGGTGGAGAGCTGGCAGGATAAGCTGTCGTGTGGGCCCCTCCTCATTGCTGCTGCCGGCAGCGGTATGTCTTTCCCACGAATGCATCCATAACATCACACCCCTCCTGAGCAACGAGCTTGTCCTCAAGCTCGAGATCTGGATAGGCGTTGTGAAGATCAGACCAGGGGATCCAGGTGGCCTCAGCTGATGGTAGTTCATCCCACTCCACTAGGAATTCTAAGGTACCCCGATTGACGTGGGACCGGACAAGAGCCCGAGGTTGGAGAATGGGTCTGCCGTCCTTTAAGGGTGGTAGGGGAGGTGCCTTATCAGGAGGAGTCCCTGTAAATGGCTTGAGTAAGGACATGTGGAAGGTATCATGGAGTCTGCTATCTTCTGGTAGCTCGAGTTGATATGCAACCTTCCCGATCTGCCGTAAAATCTTGAAGGGCCCGTAGAATTTGGGAGCCAGTTTAGGGAAAGCTCTGCRTCTGAGGGAGTGTTGCCGATAGGGTTGGAGCTTCAGCCATACGAACTGTCCGGGTTCAAAGGTTAATTCTCTGTGGCGCTGATCGTAGGCGTTCTTCATGCGTGCCTGAGCCTGCTGTAAGCGTAGGGAGACTTCGGCTAGGAGGGTATCGCGGTCCTGTAGGCTTCGGTCCACTTCTTCCAACCGTGTTGAACCGGGTTTGTAAGACAATAGACGGGGAGGGTCCCAACCATAAACAACCCGGAAGGGAGTCATGCCAAGAGGAGTGATAAGACGTGTTGTAACAGTATTCGGCCCACGGAAGGTACTCCACCCAACGCCGTGGCTGGTCTCCCACAAAACAGCGGAGGTACATCTCTATTGTCCGGTTTACTACCTCCGTTTGGCCGTCAGTCTACGGATGGTAGGCGGAGGAGAAGGCTAGGGCTGTTCCCTGCAGTCGAAATAGCTCCTTCCAGAAGGTGCTAGTAAAAATCGGGTCCCTGTCACTGACGATTGATTCGAGTAGCCCATGCAATCAGAAAATATGGGTGAAGAAGGCGTGGGCAACTGAAACCGCGCTATATGGGTGGGATAAGGGAAGGAAATGAGCATACTTGGAAAAACGATCCACCACCACGAATAAGACCGATTTCCCGCCAACCTTGGGTAGACCCTCAATGAAGTCCATGGAAATATCGGCCCAGATCTGAGTTGGGAGTGAAAGTGGTTGGAGAAGGCCTGTTGGGTGCAAGTTTTCCCACTTTTGTTGTTGGCACATAGAGCAATTCTGAATGAAGTCCCGCATCGAAGCCTTCATACCCTGCCAATGGAAATCAGTGTGGATGCGGTGCAATGTTTTCTGGACACCTTCATGCGTGGAGTTGTGTATGTTGGAGATGACGGAGGGGATTAAGGGACAGTCGGCTGGGAGATATATCCGTCCCTTGTATAGTGCCAACCCGTCGTGCATGGACCAGTTTGGGTTGGTCGTTCCGGACTGTATTTTCTGGACAAGATCGTTCCACTCCGGTGATTGCGGCAGTGTGTTCCGGATGTATTCCAGCAGGGTGGCTCGGGGTTGGGAGATCGCATGGAGGAGCATATTGTCTTCTTCTCAGCGAGACAAGGCATTTGCTGCACGGTTCAAGGTTCTCGCCTTGTATTCCACCCGAAAATCGAAACCAAGTAGTTTGCTGACCCAATGTTGTTGCGGCGAAGTGGTAAGTCGTTGTTCCAACAAGTATTTGAGGTTGTAGTGGTCCGTCTTGACGACGAAGGACCTTCCCCATAAGTATGGCCTCCAGTGCTGCACTGCCTTAGCCAACCCAATCAGTTCACGTTCGTAGGCGGGTAATTTAAGGTGGCGGTCAACCAGTTTGTGGCTGAAGAAGGCGACTGGATGCCCTTGCTGCTGTAGTATGGCGCCGACGCCGGTGCCGGATGCATCGCATTCGACTGTGAACTCGAGCTCAAAGTTTGGCAGCTGTAAAACCAACGTGGAGGAGAGGGCTTCTCTTAAACTCGCAGAGGCTGCATCGGCTGTATTATCCCAGTGGAAGGCATTTTTCTTGAGCAGATTGGTTAGTGGGGCCGCCAGAAGTCCGTAATTTTGTACGAACTTGCGGTAGTAACCCGTCAACCCTAGGAACCCGCGGAGAGCCTTGGCGGATTGCGGTCTGGGCCATTCCTTGATCGCATGAATCTTGGAGTCATCCACAGTGACTCCAAAGGAGCATTTGGATCGCTTAAGGAAGAGTTGGTGTTGTCGCAGGAGTTCAAAAACAGTCCGTAGATGCTGCACGTGTTCTACCCACGACTTGCTATAGACTAGGATGTCGTCAAAGAATACCAAGACAAATCTGCGGAGGTGGGAGTGAAATACCTCATTCATCAGGGACTGGAATGTGGAAGGTGCGTTGCWGAGGCCGAATGGCATAACTAGGAATTCAAAATGGCCATGATGTGTTCTGAAGGCCGTCTTCTCTATATCTTCGGGAGTCATCCGGACCTGGAAGTAACCCGACCGGAAGTCTAATTTTGAGAAATATTGGGCGCCATGGAGTTCGTCCAATAGCTCATCTACGATGGGGATAGGAAATTTATCCTTGACCGTTCGGCTGTTAAGCTCTTTGTAGTCCACACAAAATCTCCAAGTCCCATCTTGCTTGGGTACCAACAGAACCGGAGAGAAGAAGGGGGAGCGGCTGGGACGGATGATCCCTTGCTGTAACATATCCGCACACTGCCCTTCTATTTCATCCTTTTGTCAGTGTTGGTAGCGATAGGGTCGGACAACGACGAGATCTGATCCGGCTATCAGAGGGATCCGATGAACGCAGGCTCTGGACGGTGGGAGCCCCTTGGGTTCTTGGAATACTGCAGAGAAATCCGTGAGAAGCCTCTCCATATCTGTTGCGCGCAAGTTCTCACCTTGAAGTGAATGCAACTACGTCTTTGTTCTTATCCTGGTTCCCTGCCATGTAACCAGTTTTCCATCCAGGTGGAATGTCATTGTCAAGGCGCTGAAATCCCATAGGATTGGCCCTAGAGTGATCAGCCACTTGACTCCCAGGACGATGTCGAATTCATCCAAGGAGAGTATGAACAAATCAGCAAGGAAAGATTCTGATCTGACCTAAATTTTGGTGTCCTTGCAGATACCGGGGTTGTGAACTCTTTCCCCGTTTGCCACGGCTACCTGTAATTGTGGCCTGATTTCCATCGGTAATTCTAACTGGCAGGCAGCCTGTTCACTGACAAAGTTGTGGGTGCTTCCGGAGTCTACAAGAATACGTACTGGTTTCCTTGCTACTAGAGCCCTTAGTTGCATGGTTTGTGAGGTTTTGATCCCCGTGATTGCGTGGAGGGAGATCTCGGGGTCTGATGCTGTAGGTTCATCCTCGTCCTCTTCGGGTTCGTCTACCAAAAGACAGAATAGCTTCTTGCACCTGTGCCCCGAGGAGTATAGATCATCGCAGTTGAAGCACTGCCCTCTTGCACGCCGTTCTACCATCTCGGCTCGGGACAGTCGTCTAATGGGGGGCGTTGTCCTGCTACTCCCTATACTTGATGCTGATCTGGAAGGGTTACTGGTAGGAGGCCTTTGTTCCCTGCTGGCGGTCGAAGAAGGAGACACTCCTGCTGTCTTCAAAGGTGCTCAGGTCGTTGCTAGCCGACTTATACTGAGGGTTCCGTGGGTGAGCTGCAGTTTCCGTTCGAAGGCACGTGCGAGGTTCATTGCTGTGACTAGGTTGAGAGGGTGTTGCATCTCCACGTCCACCCTTATGGGTTCTGCTAACCCCGCGGTGAACATATCTACTTTTTGATCTGGGCGTACCGAGGCTGCCCTGGCGAGAAGGGTTTGGAACTGGCGTTGATATTCTGCCACGGTTCCAGTTTGCTTGAGGTTAATTAACTCACCCAGCGGGTTGCTTGTCAATGGGGGTCCAAACCTGAGGAGGCAATAGGATTTAAATTGTTCCCAACTGAGCCCGGGTTCTTCCTGCTCCAGACGGTAGAACCAGAGTTGTGCCTCTTCCGTTAGGTGGAAGGCGGCCAGACTGACC
>NW_010729134.1:2432054-2443519 GCF_000365185.1 Nelumbo nucifera | reverse complement strand
TTCCCTTATTCCTTTTCTGCTCTACTACTTATAGTTTTACAATCTTGATTGTTACAGTTGTTACAAGTGGATGGCAGTTGTTACAAGTGGTTGGTTAGTTGTGCTGATGTGGCCTCCTCTTGTAAAACTGATTAACTGCCTTTTGTTCCTCTTGTAAAACTGATTAACTGCCTTCTGTTCCTCTTGTAAAACTGATTAACTGCCTTCTATTGGTTTGTTCCAGCAGTCTTGACAATCAACTTCTATATATTTTGTTCTCTCATGGAAAACTAGATTGCAAGAAATGTGAACTATAGCTTGGTTGTCACAATATAGCTTCATAGAGGTATCAATCGAATACCCCATCTCCTGTAAGAGGTTCCTCAACTACACTAGTTCACAATATGCTTCTGCATTGCTTCTTGCTACCACCATCTACTTCTTGCTCTTCCATGTCACCAAATTGCCCCCAAGAAAAGTACAATATTGAACTAGCCCCCTGTCAGATATTGAACAGACCAATCAACATTAATGGATCCCTTTATCTCAAGGCTTCCTCCACTCTTATATAACAAGCCACGACTTGGAGCAGCTCCCTTCAAGTGCCATACAATCCTTAGAACTGCATCCCAATGTGGAATCCAAGCATTTTGCATAAACCGACTCACCACACTAACTGCAAATGAGATATTTGGCTGAGTAATGGTTAGGTAGTTCAACTTACCCACCAACCTTGTGTACCTTCCAAGGTCTTCAAACTCCTCATCTACATCACTACTCAACTTGACATTTGGTTCCATGGGTGTTTTAGCTGGTTTGTCACCCAACAATCCTGTCTCCTCTAACAGATCAAGAATATACTTCCTTTGACACAGATTAATACCATAAGACAAAAGATAGATTTCTCTAGTCGGCCAAATTGTTATTTATAGAGTTTCTAATTAAAACATAAAGACTGTTGTGCCCCTGCTTAAGTGTGGGGCACCACTTAACCTAAGATATAATAAATATTACACCAAACTCTTAACATAAAACAAAATGACCAAAACACCCCTCTACAGCCGACTCTTAACAAGTATTGTTAATTGTATGACTTCCATTAACCATTAAACGGTAATTTCAAGTTTTCGACTTATGCATAATTTATATTCCTTGAAGCTTTGTATTGACATAATAGTTAACAATCTCACAAGCGTAGAAACTAACATAGAAGACTGAATTAAGTGACTAAAAATTTGGTAAGATCATGGAATTGAACGAAACCTCCATCTTTAAGCTGAAGTTGCACATCATCTCCATTTTTCTTGTCATGCAATGTCTCACCACGCAAAATAAGCTTCAAATGATCAACCGGTAAATGGCCATCTTTTGCAATCAAATTTCTTAAATCCTGGACCTGATCATGGTACAAATGAACATGGTTTTGCAATGTTAAATATCGTGAATATCATCTAATCAAACACAAGAACTAGATAGAAGTTTCTTGACAGTTCTCAGAAAAATTTAATGTCCTACAAAACTAACTAAAGATGGTTGTGGATAACTTATTTATTGGATCCTGTACTTTTGCATTAAACATTTTACACAAGACAAATTCAATAAAGTTTATAGGGAAATACCTTAATCAAGTTACAAAAATATTGCTAGTTAATTAAAAAGGTTTTAGGATTGCATTTATGTCATTCAAAACACTTATAGACATGTTCAAAAGAAAAGATAAAAAAAGAAAAACCATAAGTGAATCTCTCAACAAAAACAGCCTAAGTAAACTACAAGGTATTTAGATTCTTTTCCAAATTAAGGAGGTGCACAAAACATCAGAAAACATTTCAATTTATTTGTTTCAACAGCCAATAAATTTTCAGTGCACATTTAACATGAACTTTCCATGTTCTAATTTAACAAGCATGCCAAAGTAGCTGAAAGATTCTACCCACACCAAAAAGTTACTTGAAGCAATTGCATGATATTTATGTGCGCAATTTAACCATATGCTAAGATACTTAAATTTTCTATGCATGTAATAAAGTGCAAAGAACAGGTGTAATAACTTCACAAAGAACTTCCATTGGATAAGGAACAAAACATGAGCGAGATAAGAACTCTGGCAAGGGAGATGAATGCAAGATTTACATGGATGCATAGATTAGTCAATGACATAGCTGATTCTCTCTTTCTTTCTTCCCCCTCTTATCTCTTTCATCTACCTATCAGGCCCTCATATGTTATTATTCTTAATTATAGAAAGTATTGACTAGAAAGTAGAAAGAACTAAATTATTTAAGTGCTCATAATTTAACAATGGATATGATACTGAACACACTGAATGGTGAAAGAGAATTAATGTAGCCAACCCCATATGGGATAAGGCTTAGATGGAATGGCAAAACAAGATTCATGCAGACGACTACATATTGTTCGGACAAGTCTTAAACAATATGGCATTGAACAAGACAGAGTGGCATAACACAATTAATATAACCTAAGGGCAGAGCCTTTGCTTAAAGGGAAGCAAGAAGCCTAATCTCTGTTCAGTGTATAGTTGCATAAAAGAACAAAGCATTGCTCACATGACACAGAACTGGGACTTGATTATGATGAGACACTACTGATACCATAAACCTTGATTAATTCAGTCCTGAAAGCTATGGCTATTAATAGGGGTGCTCATGAAAAATCGGAAAACTGAACAGAAACTGGAAAATCTGAACTGAAAAATCCAGTTAACTGAACCAATCAGTTTGGTTGGTTAACTTATTAAAAAAAACTGCAGCTAATAAAAATAACCAGTATACATATAGAATATATATCACAAAAATAAAAACCAAACTGGTCAGCCAGCTAACCAATTGATTCGGTTCAGTTACAATTTGAATTCTTAAGAAACTGATACGAACAATCCAGTTTCAAAAATATGCTCACGGTTCGGTTGCACCCCTAGCTATCATAGAGAACCATAATGGCCATATTATAGAGCAGAGGAGAAACATAAGACTGAACTGAATGTTGGAGTGTGTAAAATTTCTATTTGATTCTAGGTTAAAGTAGAGAAAAAGAAGAGAAAGAAGAAGAGAAGAAGAAGAAGAAGAAGAAGAAGAAGAAGAAGGAGGAGAAGGGTTCGGTCAAATGAGGAAAATCAGTCCTCTCTAGTCGACCCACTTGTATTTATCTCAAAATAAGTTTGGTTACAAGAAAGACTATATTGCCCCTCATAAGTGATGGGACACACAACTTAGACCTGAATAAAATAGACCTTTCACTCTCACACAGATACACTCAAATGACCAAAATACCCCTGTTTTGTGAACTCTAACACTCCCCCTCAATCTGGAGAGTATATGTCATATAGTCTCGGCTTGTCGCAAATATAATCTACTTTGCCTCAAAACAATCCCTTTGTAAAGAGATCTGCCCTCTGATATCCCGAGCTCACATGAGATGTGGTTATCACTTTACTGATCACTTTCTCTCTTACAAAGTGACAATCAACCTCAATATGCTTGGTTCTCTCATGGAATACTGGATTGGAAAAGATGTGAACAGCTGCTTGGTTATCACAGTATAGTCTCATGGGTTTGTCAACTGAGAACCCCATCTCTTGTAGCAAGTTCTTCAACCATACCAGTTCACATGTGGTATGAGCCATAGCTCTGTACTCAGCTTCTACACTACTTCTTGCCACCACTGCTTGTTTCTTGCTCTTCCAAGTTACAAGATTGCCACCAAGGAAGGTACAATACCTTGTAGTTGATCTCCTGTCTGATACAAAACTAGCCCAATCAGCGTCTGTATACCCTACTATCTCAAGGGGCCCTCCACTTTTATATAGCAAACCACGGCCTAGAGCACCCTTCAAGTACCTAACAATCCTTAGAACTGCTTCCCAATGAGGAATCCGAGGATGTTGCATAAACTGACTCACCATACTCACAACAAATGATATATTTGGACGAATAATGGTCAGATAATTCAACTTTCCCACCAACCTCCTGTATCTTCTAGGATCATCAAACTCCTCACCTGCATCAACACTCAACTTGACATTCAGTTCCATAGAAGTCTCTACTGGTTTAGCACCTAACAAGATTTTCATATTGAAGTGGTCTTGTAGAAATTTCTTCAACCTGTCAATCCCATTACTGTCACTCCCGGTTGTGACAACATCATCCACATACACCACTAGAAAGATTTTCCCATCTTTTGAGTCATGGCTAAACACAATTTTCTACCAGACACTATTTCATCCCAAAGTTTTTCACTACTTCACTAAACCGGCCAAACCACGCTTGTGGAGATTGTTTCAATCCATAAATTGCCTTTTTGAGTCTACAAACCTTACCATCCTCCCCCTGAGAAACAAACTTGGTGGTTGCTCCATATACACCTCCTCAATGAGATCACCATGCAGAAAGGCATTTTTACTATCTAGTTGCAAAAGAGGCCAACCATACATAGTAGCTAAGGAAATCAGCACCCAAACTAAACCAATTTTAGCCACAAGAGAAAATATCTCCATATAGTCCACACTATACAACTGAGAATAGCCCTTGGCCACTAACCTGGCCTTCAATTGTTCCACACTGCCATTTAGGAGATACTTCACTGTGTAGACCCACTTACACCCAACAACATGCTTACCAGGAGGAAGAGCAGTGAGTTCCCACGTGTGGTTGTGTTGTAGAGCAGATAATTCCTCTTCTATTGCTTGCCGCCACCCTGGGGAGGTAAGGGCTTCCTAGACAGTCTTGGGAATGGAAACAGATGATAGCAATGATATAAAGTTGCGATGAGAAGCAGAAAGGTGAGCAACGGAAACATAGTGGGAAATAGGATGAGAAGTACAAGTGCGTTTACTTTTCCGCAAGGCAATGGGAAGATCAAGGTCCGAGGGAGAAGAAGCAACCACAGGATCTGTCAACGAGGGCTGGATTGGAGGAGGAGCCGGTGCGCTTCCGTGTGTATACACTTGTCTAATTGGTGGCCTCTCAGTAGTAACTGGCATGGGAGGAGGAACTACAAGGGGAACTGCAACTAGAATGGGAACCACGGGAAGAGGATCCTCAACAGGGACAGGAAGAGGAACTACGGGGGAAGGAGAAGGAACCACAATGTCCGAGAAAAAAAAAACAATTCAAAGAAGGTGACATCGGAGCACACAAATGACTTATGGGAGTTAGGGTTATAGCACTTATACCCTTTCTGAGTCCTGGAGTATCCAAGGAAGATACACTTAATAGCTCGTGCATCTAATTTGTCTAAACCAAGACCCAAATTTTGAACAAAGCAAACACACCCAAAGACTCTCGGGGTAAGAGGAAACGGGGACAAGGTGGGAAACAACACGGAGAAGGGGGATTGACTTCCAAAGATGGACATGGGCATCCGATTGATGAGAAAACATGATGTGAGGACAGCATCACTCCAAAAACGCTTTGGAACATTCATATTAAGCATCATAGACCGAGCAGTTTCAAAGAGATGTTGATTTTTGCATTCAACTACACTGTTCTGTTGTGGGGTGTAGGAACATGAGGTTTGATGAATTATCCCATGATGCTCTAAGTATTGCTGAAATGGTGTTGAGATGTACTCTTTTGCATTACTAGAGCGAAGAATTTTAATATGAACACCAAACTGTGTACGTATTTTAGCATAAAATGTCTGAAAAATGGAGAACAATTCACTCTTTCATAAGATAAATCCATGTCATTCTTGAAAAGTCATCAACAAAAATTACAAAATACTTATAGCCATTGTGTGAAATCACTTTGATTGGACCCCAAACATCAGAATGAACTAAAGAAAAATGACTAAAACACGACTATCAACTCTTTGACTGAAAGAGACTCTATGATGTTTCCCAAGTTGACACGATTCACAATCCAACGATGAAAGATGACTCAAATAAGGAACCAGCAACTTCAAAGTTTTGAGAAAAGGATGACCAAGTCTGCAGTGCCATTGAAGAGGAGTAAGAGACAACTGAAAGGCAACTAGAGGGCCACCACCATCAAGGTAATACAATCCACCTGCCTCATGCCCTCCACCAATCTTCATCCCCGTCTTGAGATCCTAAAACACACAAGAAGAGGGATAAAAGGTTATGGAACAATTAAGTGACTTTGTTAATCTACTAACAGACACAAGGTTAAAAGGGAAATAGGGAACATATAAAACAGATGATAAGGATAATGAGAGATCAACATCACCAACACCACAAATGGGAGATGTAGAACCATTAGCAAGAGTAACTGTTTGAGAAGTGGAGGACTGAGAAAGAGAAGAGAATACATTTAGATTCCCAAACATATGGTTCAAGGCTCCGGAGTCAATGATCCAGTGTGAAGGTTTGGAAGCCAAGCAAGTCATACCTGAATGGGCAAGGGTAGTTGTGTTCTGCTGAGAAGATGTCTGAAGGAACTGCTCATAAACTGCACGAGGTACACTAACCATCTCCTACCCAGAAGCACCAATAGATGTGGAGGGAATCTAATCCGTTTGCTGATTTTCACTAACTGTACCACTGCCCTTAGTCACAGCATGGTTAGCCCAAGTGTTGGGTGGACCATGTAAATCATAGCAAAAATTAACAGTGTGCCCCTCTAATCCACAGTATGTACACTTCCTATGACCATTACTTCTTCCTTTACTACGACTTCCACTCCGGCCACCAGCACGGTTAAACATGGGACCATCTCGGTTTCTTGGAAGTCCACAACCACCACCACCACCACCACCTCTATTTCCACGGCCTCCACCCCTAGCCACCACTAAACCAGATCTGTCTGAGAGAGAATAATACTCTGTAGACTCAATAGATGTCCTCCTAAGACGGGCAAACACTTCTTCAAGTGAGGGAAGGGTAGTCCCCCCCCAGTATTTGTGCACGGACAGGTTCATATTCAGCCTTCAAACCCACCAGAAACCTCGTCACATCAAGTTGCTCACGTTGTTGTAGCTTAACCTGAACATCCGGTGTCAGAGGATGATACACGTTAAGCTCATTTCGGATATTCCTCAAACTTGCATAGTATTCTTCCAAGCTCTGGCTGCCTTGCTTCAGATTGAAGTACTCTTGGTACAACTGATACACCCTAGTTGTATTGTCTTGCCCAGAATACAGTTTCTTAGCATGACCCTAGATCTCTTTAGTTGTATCTAGGAACATAAAGTTCATACTGATTTTTGGCTCCATGCTATTCCACAACCATGTCATAATTTGAGCATCCTCCTGCTCCCAATCACTAAACCCTAGAGAGTCAGAGGAAGGTTTTTCCTCTCTCACATGCTTCACCTTCTTCTTGGCCTTTAAGAACACCTCCACCGACTTGGCCCAAGGCACATAGTTTCCACCATTCAGCTTAATGGATGTCATTTGAACATTCAGATAATCTAGAGAGATCATAACCCCAGTTTTGTTGTCACTACCATCTCCGGTTGACGACATTTTCAACTAAATCTGCTCACCTCACAAGGAAGTATGAACACCACCACAGAAATCAGTATGAACACCACCACACGACACAAGGTTTTACTTTCAACTATTCAGAATCATCCACACACCATTCAACACAATACAACCACCACCACACCACTACTGTCATGAACTTCAGCAGCCGAAAAACCCTACTTTCAGCACACATACGAGGTAAAAACAAAGGAGAACAAGGCTGATATGCATATTAATCACTTCACACCACCACAACAAAATATTTTGAACCAAAACACAGCATTTACAGTCCACTACTTGGGTGAAAAACAAAACTGTTCATACCTGTCCACAAACAACCCTCTTCGTATCACAGAATAGAGGGCATCTAGTACACCACCTCAACAACCACCACCATAGTAACTGGAAGCATACTCACCTCCAAAACCACAAAATGACCACTCCTTTTTGGCCTTTTGTCGAGCTTCCACTCAGGCTAGAAGAAAATCGAAGAAAGCTGAAATGGTTGGCGGTGAACCCAGGAAGAAGACAAATAATGAGGAAAGAAGAGAAAAAGGGAAAAGAGAACTAGGTTTTATCGCTCTAATACCATGTAAAATCCCTATTTGATTCTAGGTTAAAGTAAAGAAGAAGAAGAGAAGAAGAAGAGAAGAAGAAGACGAAGAAGAAGAAGGAGAAGAAGAAGAAGGGTTCGGCCAGATGAGGAAAATCAGTCCTCTCTAGTCAACCCACTTGTATTTATCTCAAAACAAGTTTGGTTACAAGAAAGACTATATTGCCCTCATAAGTGATGGGACACACAACTTAGACCTGAATAAAACAGACCTTTCACTCTCACACAGATACACCCAAATGACCAAAATACCCTTGTTCTGTGAAGTCTAACAGAGTGGAATAATTCAAAAGCTCCACATGTTTGGAACATAATTGTCCTTTTATCCCATTTATGAAAAATAACATCCTTAAAACAAGCAAATAACAGTGCCACTATCTCCAATTCACAACCATTTATCTTCCTTGCATGAGATAGTTGATCTTTTATTTCTATTCCCTATCACCTCCACATCATTCACCATAAAGGAGCTCCTAAAGACTGTTACCTCTTAATTCTCTAAATTAATTATAAGCGGGATATCATTATGTGCTGGTTAGCTTAGTTGGTAAAGTGTGGGTGAAGAATGAAACCAATGTCCTAGGACTAAATCCAGCATTTGTCGATCCTCAATACTGACTATGGACCAATGAGTCCTTGCATTCCCTCCCCCCCCCCCATTTACTCAATTTACACCTTAATCTAGGGGTGTTCAAATTTGGATGATTAACCAAAAACCAAACTAAACCGAAGTGAATAAGATAGTTGGGTTCGGTTAATTTGGATATTGGTCAAGTCGGTTTACATTTTCCTAAAATTTCGGTTTTTGGTTTCAGTTCGGTTTGGTGAAAATTTTCAACCAAGCCAAACCGGAAACTGAATTAATATAATATACATACTAATATGTTATATAAATATATATATTTATATCTTAAACCTAAGTTCATAACCCCTAAATACCCCCAACTAAATTTTAAATCCCCATTCCCATATCCCCACCACCTCACCCCACCCTATGTGCATGTCGTGTCCCATTCAAATTCTCAAAAAGAAAATCTAATCAATTAGGAAGTTGGAAATTGGAAGTGGAGGAGACAAAGACACTATCGCATACTCACGTTGAAGACTGAAGAGTAAACACTACAGAGGAAAAGCTGACTGCTTTAGTATAGGAACAGTTATCTTTTGCCTTGGTAATTGGTATTCCATTGCTTTGGCAACTCATTAATAGGCCCAACCCAACTGAAAACCAAACAGGATTCAGTTTGGTTTGGTTCAGTTCAATTTTGAGATCTAGTTCGGTTGATGATAATGGTTAACCTGAATAGTCGATTAGGTCTTAGTTCTAACTGAACTGACCAATTGTACACCCCTACCTTAATCCTTCTTTGATTACTTTTGTATTGTACAAACATGAGCACTAAAAATAATTTTTCACTTGGTATCTTATCAAGAGATAGGGACAGGCAAAAAAACACAGCATGGGTTGAGGTTGTAAAAAATGATATAAGAGACCACGATTTAACCATGGAAATGGCCCTACATAGAGTGGAATGGTGAAAAGGATGTAACCAACCTCATATGGTCTTGTTAAGTTGAATTGCATTTGGTAGATGACCATGAAATTTAGTGAAAGCCTTGGCCATAAATTAAACTGTTGGGATAGAATTCCAAACGTGAGGTTTATATCTTCCTTCGGGCCATTAACCTTTGTGTTTGGATTTCACACCCTGCCGGTAAGTTCTCAACCAAATCCTTTTTCAGGGCTTTTGTTCCAGGTCAGGATGACTCCAAGTTCCCTTTCAAACAGATTTGGTGTTCTCATTTTTCTTCCATAATTTCTTTTTTTTTTTTTTGTGTGTGTGGGAAGTGAGCTTGACGAGAATTAACACTTGTGACCTCATTCAAAGGAAGAACAGAGGCATAATTCCCTCATGTGTGCATTTTGTGCCTTTGGGACAGTGAATCAACTAGGCACATCCTTCTTCACTATCCAGAAACAAGGAAAATTTGGCATTTTTTATGAGTCTTGTGAGATACAGCTGGGTACATCCCAAGCACAGGGTGTACATTCTTTGACAGTGGCAGGGTAGAGGCCTTGGAAGAAGAGGAAAAACTTATTGCTGTACTATTGTACATGTTGTGATGTGGGGGTGTGCGAAGAAAGAAATAATCAAATATTTGAAAACAAATCCAGATCCTTTGAATACTTGCTTTCTCATTTAACTTACTTGTGTAACTTATGGGTGACGAACTCTATGGACATCAAAGGAGTTTTGGTGAGTGATTTGCAAAGGAATGTGTCTGAGTTTCTGTATTCCTCTCCTTTGACACCAATCTCCCTCCAGGTCCTTACCACACGGGAAGAGGTGGAGAAGTTAAGCTTCAAAGGAAGTTCTACAGGTAATCTGGGTGAATGGGGGGATTGGAAGTGTAATCCAAGAAAGAGATGGAAACATTTGTTGGACCTTTACTGGCCCAATTGGGTCTAATGACTGAACAAAGGCTTAGAATAGCAAGAGCTCTGGGTATAATTCGCCTAGCCACTGAAGGCGATTCAGCAAATACTATAAAATGGCTAGGAGAAAAGATGGTGGCGTGGAGGTTGGCTCACTATTTGGCTGAAGCAGGAGACATTACGGCTTCGATGAGTGTAGTTATTAGCTAGATCCCTAGGGAGTTAAACTCAGTGGCTGATGATTTAGCTAAAGCTGGTGTCCACAGAGACTTGTATGGTAACAGATCTCCTTCTATATATGTAGTTATTTTGGTGTTTTCTGGTTGGTTCTGTTAAACATATCTCATGTACTCTACTTTTTTTTTAATGAATTAGAAGTTACAGGAATGTCTGGCTTCGAGTCTTTCAAATTTTCGCGAGACCAAATTCAACAATTGAAACGTTGGATTAGATCATTAGACGGAAATTGCATCAGGTAGTGACATTCACAGGACTCAACCTAAATACCCATCTTACATAAAAGTAGATTCCTCATTCACTACCAATCTGAAATTATGATTTACTAATCTAATGACAGAACAAATTAAGAAGATGAGAGTGAATGCTTACTTTTATGGAAGACGGGACTTTGATGCGAGAGGGACGGGCGGGTCCAACGGTTTTAAGAACGATCTCAACCTCGTCTCTACTATCAGTTTTCTCAGAATTCTCTGCCATGCCACTTTACTTAATTCACCATCGCCTATTCGCCTGGGATTTCTGTATCTTTCTCCACCGCGGCCACAGCTGCCGCTGCCCGTTCGCCCTTGGTAAAAGAACTAAGAAAAGAATGGAAGATTGCTATTAACAACGTTGGTGCAGCTTTCTAATCTTTTAGCTGTCTCCGAATCTACTGTTAACAGAAACGTGTTTAACCGGCTACGTAACCAATCGTGAATAAACACGTCTGTATTCTGTACACATGGCACCCCAACACTATTGGGATC
>NW_010729134.1:2407485-2431114 GCF_000365185.1 Nelumbo nucifera | reverse complement strand
GTAGTCCGACAGCCCGGCCCGCACCCCGGTCGGGCTTGGACATGTAATTAGGCCCGCGGGCCTGATCTCGGGCCCAAAACAGTAAGACTGACTGTGTTTTGGGCCGGGCTCGGAATTTGTCAAAAAAACCCGGCCTGACTTAGCATTATATATTTTATAAAATATATAATATGTATTTTATATAATATTTATTAGAATATATATATTAATAATTTAATATATATACCTTTTTTATTTTTTTTCTTTATAATCTCTCTCTCTCTCTCTCTCTTCAGCTGCTTCAGCAATAGCAGCGACATGAGCTAGATTTCGAGCTTGGGCCCAAGTTGTAAGCACGATGGTCGGGCCGAGCCCAAGCTCGGGCCTTAGAAAAATCTGTTAATGCAGAGTGAAAGCCCGGTCCGGCCCATGAACAGGTCTACGGACCATAAATAACAGTGTTTTCAACCCGTGTTGACTCAATGTAATTACGAATCTAGTTTTTTGAAATCCTTTTGTTTAGTTAGAAACTATTACAGTTCAACCATTGATCCATGCAACCTAGTCATTGGGTCGGTTTTTAAAACGTTAACTAGTAGGGACCCGTGCAATGCACGAGAAAAATCTAAAAAGATTTAATTTTTTTATTTTTTATTTAATGTTGATTTATAAAAAATAATAATTGTTAATTGAATATGAATAAATATTTTTCAATAAAGTTAGTTTTATTAATAATTTGTAGTAATTTTAATAATTTTATTCTTTTTATTATTTTTAAATGAAATTTTGATTACTTTCAAAATAAATAAAAATAATTAGAAAATCTAACATTTTTATTAATTCCACTAATAATTAACAGTTATATAGGAATGACAATGGGGTGGATTCAGGGTAGGGCACCCCAATGTTGAGCGAGTTCAGGGCAAGGTAACCACTCCTCAATGTCAAGCGAGTTCAGGGGCAAGGCACCGCAATCCTCATCAAGGATGGAGAATCTTTGAATTTCCCTGCCCCGTCCCCAGTATTGGGTCGTGCTAGGTCCGTAGACATGACCCACATGTGGCTCGCACAAAGTGCGAGTCGTGTCGTGCTAGCCCACAAGGCATCCCGGGCCGTGCCTCCCTCCTCTAGGATAATTTGGGGGTCGGTTTGGCATGCCCATGGCTCGAGCCTGCACAGGCCCATGCCATGCCATGGGTCGGGCTAGTCCATGGGCCAGGCCATGCCACACACCAAGCCAATCTCAAGGCAAGGCCCCCACTCCCCATCCAAGGTTTTTAAAATTGGACCGGATAGGGAACCGTTCTGGGGTCAAACGGTCTATTTGTCAAACGGATGACCCGCTCTAACAAAAAAATTAAAAATTAGAAAAACAAAAAAAGGCCAAAAATTGTTGTCCGGGTTTACGGTTTGACCGCCCAGGTCAGCGGTTCGCTAACCAAATAAACGGTTTTTGGACAAAAAGAGGTTTTGAGGAGAAACGGTGTCCAGTTCCCAATTTTTCATTCTAACCATCTGGTTTGGTCCAGTTTTGAGAACACTATCCCCGCCAACCCAATATTCAATTTGATGATAGAAATGATCAAAAGGATATATTGAGTATCAACCACATGGCAATTTTCTAAAAGTACACTGAATTGTCTTTAATATTCAAAAATGTAGTTTTATGAAAATTTTGGAAAATTTATTGTACTTGTGTAATTTTGAAATTTTATTCAAATTTATTTAAATTTTTATTAAATAATTTATTTTCTTTTTAAATGGTTTACTTATAGAATTATACTAATTTATCTTATAATCTCTCTCTCTCTCTCTCTCTCTCTCTCTATATATATATATATATATATATATATATTAAAACTGGTCCTTCTGTGTCAGCATAGCTCTCCTTGCAGGAAACCCCCTTCCTAATTTTCTGTTTTTTTGAATTTTTTATTTTTTAATTCCACATAATTACCCATTAAACCAATAAGGAAATCACATACACCTAACTATTTCTAACAACCATAAGACTTTTCTAATGTTTAGCCAAGTGGCACCACTTTCCCCTACTTCCTCCTGAATTGTCTCTAATTCCTATTTATCTCTTAAATTATCTCTAACTCCTATTTATCTCTTAAATTATCTCTAATTAAGTAGAGAGATTATATCCTAAACTATCTCTAATTCTTATTTATCCTCTCCCCCACTTTTTATCTATATCTATCTAAAGAAAGTTTCAATTAAAAAAAATTCAGAACTATTTAAATGTTATAACAAAATTATATACTAAATTTAAAATATTTATTCAAAACACAAAAAAATTAATAGATTTAATAATATTCATATTATTAATAATTCAATATTTTTACAAAATTCATCATGAAATTATGTAGTAACAATAAAAATTATAATTTTACAAATTATTCAATTTAAATGTTATTCAAATAATAAGAATTTATCATTAAAAAATAGAACATTATTTAAATATTTCAATAACTAAAAATATTTAACATGACAAAATTTTAAATAGTTAAAATAACGAAATTATGTAATAAATTAAAAAAAATCTTAAAAGTAGAAAAATAATTATAATAGAATTCATAATATTCATATTAGTAATAATTTAATATTTTACAAATTTAATAACAAATTATGTAATAATAGAACAATTATAATTTTATGGATTATTAAATTCCATAAATAATTAATACTTTAAGAACTTAAATAACAATATTATTTAAATAAGTAAATGATATTGTAAATAACTAATTTCACTTAATTGAATATGAACAAATGTTTTTTAATAAATTTATTTTTATTAATAATTTGTAGTAATTTTAATATTTTTTATTATTTTTAAATGAAACTTTGATTTACTTTAAATAAATAAAAATAATTATAAAAGCTAACATTTTTGTTAATTCCACTAATAATTAACAATTATATTAGAATGACAACGGGGTGGATTCAGGGCAAGGCACCCCATCTCTTTCCCTGTCCCATAGTCAAGACACTCTAGCCAGGGAGAGATATCATCTCTGGCAGCAGAGATCAGAAAGCTCTTCCAAGACTAGCCAAGGAAAGAAGAATGTTTTTTGGATCCCACCAGATCAAGGCCATTTGAAAATTAATGTTGATGGTGGTTTTTTGGAGTCATCTATATAGGCTTCTTTTGGTTTTATTATTAGAGATCATTTGGGGTGCTGCTGGGGTGCGGGTTATGGGCCAGCTAAATAATCATCACCTTTGAAATTAGAAGCTCAAGCCCTTTTAGAAGTAGTTGTTTTTGCTGACAAAATGAACAAATCAAACCTTTGTATTGAATCAGATTGTGAATACTTAGTTAAATTGTTAAATGATTTTGATGGTTGTGAAGACCTGGATGTTCTCTTTTGCTGCAAAGATATTCAAGAAATTACAACAAGAAGAAACTTTAGAGTACAATTTTGCCTGAGGGAAGCAAACTATGCTACGGCCAAATGTGGTTTCTCAGGAAGTTTTGAGTCTAGTATTCCAAGTCCGTTATGTCTATCGAATGTATTAAAGTTGGATTGAGTTTTTTGTGTTCGTCTGTAGTAGTTTGTTTCTTGAGTCAGTAGTTGTTGTATTTTTTGTTTTGTTTTCCTTGTCTGTCTTAGTTGTATCTTTTTCTTTGGTCTTAATGAAATAGATTCAGGTTTCACAAAAAATAAAAAATAAAAAATAAAAAACCCATCCCCGCCCCGTCCTCAGTGTCATGCGGGTTCAGGGCAAGGTAACCACTCCTCAATGCCGGGCGAGTTTAGGGGCAAGGCACCCCATTCCTCATCAAGGATGTAGAATCCTTGAATTTCCTTGCCCCATCCCCAGTATTGTGCGGGTTCAAGTAGAGGTGTAAATTGGGTTGTGCTAGGTCGACACGACACAACTCGCATGTGGCCCGCACAAAGTGCGAGTCGTGTCGTGCTGGCCCCGAGCCGTTCCGGGCCATGCTTCCCTTCTCTAGGATAATTTGGCATAGCCTACAGCCCAAGCCCGCATGGGCCCATGCCATGCTGTGGGTCTGGCTAGTCCAGGGGCCAGGCCGTGTCGCACACCAAGCCAAGCTCAAGGCAAGGCACCCACTCCTCGTCCAAGGTTTTTAAAATTGGACCGGAGAGGGAACCATTCTGGGGTCGAATTGTCCGATTGTTTGGTCCAAACAAATGACCCGCTTTGACAACAAAACAGACCAAAAATTATTGTCCGGGTTGACAGTTCAACCGACCAGGTCAGCGATTCGCTAACCAAATAAACAAATTTTGGACAAAAAGCGGTTTTGAAGTGAAATAGTGTCCAATTCCTAATTTTTCCGGTCTAACCATCTGGTTTGATCTAATTTTGAAAACACTGTCTCCGTCAACCCAATATTCAATTTGATGATAGAAATGATCAAAATGATATATTGAGTATCAACCACATGGTAAATTTTTAAAACTATAGTAGATTGTCTTTAATATTCAAAAATGTAATTTTATGAAAATTTTGGAAAGTTTATAATACTTGTGTAATTTTGAAAATTTATTTAAATTTTTATTAAATAATTTATTTTCTTTTTAAATGGTTTACTTAGAGAACTATACTGACTTATCTTATAATTTCTAATATAAACTAACCAATAATTTCCTTTTTCCAATATTATACTAATTTGTCTTAATAATATCTGTAATTATTTGTTCAAATTATAGTTTTCCATTTCCCATAATCATTTATCTTTAATAATTTTCAATAATTTGCAATGAAAATTACATAATTTTTCAATGGTTTTCCAAAATCTATCAAATGTAATAAATTCTCCTAAAATTTCCAAAATATTCTAATAATTTTCAATAATTATTTAATGCATTAAATAACTTAATACTTTATATCTTTTAATTTCAAAAATATTATTTTACTTAAATGTAGTTTTATGAAAATATTTGAAAATTTTATTACATTTGTATAACTATGGGGATTTATTGATTTTTTTAATTGTTGTTAAATATATTTTTTATTTGGTAGTTTACTAACAAAATTACACTAATTTATCTTTTTATTTTTCAATATAAATTAATTAATAATTTCATTTTCTAACATTATAATATTTTGTTCCCCCATTTGTATTTGGTTATTGATGCGGCATTATCCAGGCACTCCTAGTTGGCTGCTGATTGGCTCCTAACTAGCAACGGACGACACTTGAGAGGAAGAAGATGAAGGATTCCCGGGGGATTTGCCCGGCGGGAATACTCCGAAGCTTAAGTTAGAACGCTGGGGGAGAAAGCGAAGAGTGTAAAGAGGCTAAGAGTGTAGGTCGCACGGGATCATTAAGTTCTCAAGATTATCTCGAGAGCAAGTAAGTTTTAGATAAGATCTCAGATGTTCGAGAGAGAGCTTCCCCCTTTAACTAGGGAGCTCTTATATATGCGTTCTTGTCAAATCGGGAGTAACCGCCACTAGGCTTCTGTCGCAGCCGTTACCTTCCAGGGCTGCGCAGGTGACCGTTAAAGGGTACTACCCAATTGGATGGGTGACACGTCCCGGGAGGACAGGCACGCCACCACCTGTCGAGAGACATGGGTGCAGTTTGCCGAATGGACAGAGGCTGCACCGTCAGTCAAGAGACGTGGCGCAGTCTAACGGGTACGATCTTGTCAGATAGAAGCTTCCTTGAGAAAGTCGCGTTGCTTAGTCGCAAGCTACCTTGTAGCGAGCTACCCTGTCACGCAGCGAGCTATCTTGTCACGAGCTACTTCGTAGCGAGCTCCCAGGGGTTCTTCGAGGTGACCCTCATCGGGATTGCCTTTGGGGCAGTCTTTCTACCTAAGTGTTGGAGCGAGCTAGTTACCTTAGCTCGTGGGTTGGGATAGTCTTGGAGTATTCCCTTTCGATAGCTCAGGGGAGCTTGAACTCGCACTGTAGCGAGCTCCCCCTACAGCGAGCTATGACGTAGCGAGCTGTCCTGCAGGCTCGTTACTTTGTCGTAGTCAAACTGCGGGGCTGAGTTGTTGCTCGTGTTGAGTCATGTCCACGTGTCATTGTCTCAAGGGGTCGGGTCAAATCATCCTCAATCAATTGCCCCCCACTCCTCGGGCTAAGAGTGCTACCCTAACGTGAGGAGTTCATGAAGTAGGACAGGTGGATTTGACCGGAGTTCAAACTTGATTGATTGCTCGCATTAAATGTGTGCACAGAAGTCAGGAGATTTCTGATGTTTCGAATGCGAAGAAACGCACCAAAGTGGCTCTTAACTCTGGATGTCGTGCAGTCGTCATTACCTCAATCATGGGAGATGTGCAACCAATCATATTTCGGTTTCAGAAGATGTGCAGTCAACTTGACTGCGAACCGTTAGATCTGCCTCAATCTAGGTCGTTGGTCTAGGGGCACAGTGACTATAAATTGGAGGGCCCCCAGGCCTCATTTTCTTTCACGTTAACTTGTTGTCTTCGGATTCTGAGGTCGCACATCCATCTAGTCTGCCCGAGCTCTTCTGCTCACACCGTTTCATCTTTCCATTGAGTCATTCATTCTGTCAATCATGTTTGGGTATCCGTACCATGTTTATCCTCGGGATGGTGACCAGGACGACGACGCCCCCTCGATCTCGGGGGGAGCAGGCTCCGGAGGCTCGGGAGGCCTCCGGCGATGTGGCTTCTACCTCTCGGGGCAGAGAGCCCGACACCTTCGGTCCTTCGTCTATGACGACGGGGAGACTCAGATCTCTAGTCCACCATTTTCACCTTCCCGGGGACCTTATCTACGGTCTCCCCTCTGGTAACTTTCCTTGGGAACATGGTCCCAATGATATAATAATTTTCCAGGAACAGCTCGAGGCTGGCCTGCATCTTCCCCTACACCCCCTAATAGTAGAGGTGTTGAATCATTTTAACGTCACCATTGACCAGCTCCATCCCAACACCATTCGGAATGTAGTTGTGACCATTTCCCTGTTCTATGAGTATTGTCACTCCCGGAGTGCCTTCGGAAAGGCGTTCTTATTACTTTTCTCCCCGCCGCGGCTTTAAGCTTCTGCATGACCTGCCGAACAGGTTTCCCACCTGGAAACAGGACTATTTTGTGGTCCGTAACCCTGAGGGGTGGCCCTTCCCAACTTCTTGGAGGGGCGCCATCCAGGACCCTGGGGCTGAGCTGGACTCTAAAACTCGAAAAATGCTGCCACCCTAGGCAGCTATTGGCCTTCTCTGTTCAGATTACTTGACCGAGGAGAAGCTCGCGTAGGTTGGCTTGAGCCCGGGTAGGTTGCCTTTTAGGTCGCGTAGTGCCTTGTAAAAATATATCATATGTATACATATATATTTTCTTTTTTACTGGACTAATACCTTATGGTTTTTTGGCAGCCATCATGTCTAGTGTTGACACGTGCCGTCTTCTTTCCAGCAACCAAAAGCGTAAGGCTAAGAGGTCGCGTCCTAACCGAACTCCCACTTCTAGGGTCACTAAGTTCGGGTCTGCTGAGCCAGACTTTGTTTCTCCACCGCCTGAAGTTCCACCGGCCCCATCTGAAGGAGGCGTCGGAGAAGGTGGCCTCGAGGAGGGCGAGCTCCCGAGGCAAGGGGTGATTCCTCCTGGTCCCTCCCGCCCATTCCCCTACCCGTAGTTCCTGGTAGGGAACTGGGAGGGTGTCAACGACTACATCATGGCTGGCCGAAAGAGCCGAAGGGCAATCTACCACGCGGAGGTCGCTAGGTGGGGGGAGATGGAGCCCAAGGCGCTCACCGCATTTGTCGCCTCCCACTGTATGGTGGTAAGTAGTCTTTTCTTTTTCTTCTCATTCTTTCCCTTCTTTTGTTGTTCTCTAACCTTAGTCTCTTGTTGGCAGGTGAACACCACTATCCACGCCATGGCCCTCCAAACCAACATCCACTCCGGCGACACTCGCAATCAGAGGGCCATCGTCCAAAAGCTCCAGGGCGAGCTCGACCAGGCCCGAGGCGAGCTCCTTTAGACTCGCAAGGGGAGCGAGGCCCTGGAGCTGCTCGCCCGTGACCAGGAGGCGTAGATCGTCAGGCTTTCTGAGGAGAGCGCACGCTACAGGGAGGAGTCGTCAAGGGTGGCATCGGAGAGGGAGCTCCTTCGCCAACAGGTTTGGAACTTGGAGCCTACACTTCTGGACCGAACTCGGAACTTAGACGACACCATGGTGGAGGCCGAGCGGGCTAAGGCAGTCTGGGACTTCAAGGACTACCAGGAATACCATGACCTCCAAGTGGAGTATGGCTCGAGCTCGTACCGCTCTGGATTCAAGCTCTGCCGCTGGTTAGTCCGAAAGAAGTTCTCAGGGCTCAACCTCGACGGCAGACCAGGCGGAGGAGGACGAGGTGGACCCTTGAGGTTGGCGGCTCTGTTTTTCTGCTTTTCTGACTAACTTCTGATGGTTCCCGGGTGCCAGAACCTGATTTTCAAAAAATCTTCTTCTTGGGCAATTGTGCCCTCTTTAAATATTGTTGAACTTTCCTAAGCTGTTTAGCTCGGTTTTTTATTTATGTAGTAATGGAATTTTTCTTTTTCTTCTAAGTATGGTGTGCTCTTTTATTTTTTGCCAAAGTGATCTCATCACTCGAGCTATTAGAGCTACATACTCGAAATAGGATGTTTTGGTAATTATTACCCTGAGCTATCCCTTAGTGTCTCGAGGCATTTTGATAGTATGCTGCGAAGTAGTTACTGTGCATGCCCGAACTGTATGTTTGTAGGTTGTACCTTATTCGGTCCAACTGTTGTGTTGAGATGAGCTATGCTTCGTAGGGTTCATCCCCAAACTACTGACACCTCTGATACTTCATACTTTGCCTTCACTGGCGAAGCGGCTAAGTATTTCATCATGCCGAGGTCTTGGTTAGCTCGGTGTTTTAGCCCTTAGGCTGAGGGGGTGACTTATAGTCTGCCCTTAGAGTTTTCCCATGCCATGGAGGCGACTGAGTCTCATTGCGCCGAGGTCGTGTTAGCTCTGCATTCTGGCCCTTAGGCTTTGAGAGTGACGCATGGTCTACTCAGTAGTTTTCCCATGCCATGGAGGTGATTGGGTCTTATTGTGCCGAGATCATGTTAGATCGGCGTTTCGGCCCTTAGGCTTTGGGAGTGACTCGTGGTCTACTCAATAGTTACAGGTAATACTGCCTTAATTTGACAATATTCCATGCCCGAGGTACTTGTTTCCCTTCAAGGGTTTTGAGCTTGTATGTTCCTTTCTCGAGCACCTGTTTCACCTGGTAGGGTCCTTCCCAATTCGGTCCGAGCTTGCCAACACCGGGCTCAGGTACCATAACTTTACGAAGGACCAGGTCACCGACGCGGAGGTTCCGCTTCTTGACCCTAGCGTTATAGTACCGAGCTACTCTTTGCTGGTAAGATAAGGTCCTGATATACGCGAGGTCCCTTAGCTCGTCGAGTAGGTCAAGGTTGGTACGTAGCTCATCTTCATTTGCCTTGTTGTCATATGCTTCCAGTCGTAGTGAGGGAACCTCGATCTCAGTTGGGATGACTACCTCGATGCCATAGGTGAGGTTGAAGGGAGTGTCTCTTGTAGCGGTCTTCTCGGTGGTTCGGTAAGCCCACAGAACACTGGGTAGCTCGTCTGCCCATAGTCCTTTAGCTCGGTCTAACCGTGCCTTCAGTCTACGGAGGATAGCTCTGTTCGTGACCTCTGCTTAACCGTTTGCTTGGGGGTGTGCGACCGAAGTGAAGTTTTGTCGGATCCCCATGTCTTGGCACTAGTTCTGGAATTTGATGTCCTCGAACTGTTTATCGTTATCAGAAATCAATACCCGAGGTAACCTGAAGCGACACACTATATTCTTCCAAAAGAAGTTCTGGACGTTTTGGGCTGTGATCGTTACAAGAGGTTCGGCTTCTACCCACTTGGTGAAATAATCCACTGCTATAACTAGAAACTTCCTCTAGCTTGTCGCTGGTGGAAAATGGTCCAAGTATATCGATGCCCCATTGCGCAAAAGGCCACGGGCTGGTGAGATACTTGAGATCGATAGTGGGCTGATGGTGGATATTGGCATGCTTCTGGCACTTGTCACACTTTCTGACGAGCTCAATAGCGTCTGCTTTCATTGTTGGCCAGTAGTATCCCTGTCGTAGTGCTTTTTGGGCGAGGGCCCTGCCCCCCAAGTGTCTGCCGCACAGGCCCTCATGAGTGTCGCGGAGTACGAGCTCGACTTCGGAAGGTCGCAAGCAACGCAAGTAGGGGAGCGTGTAGGATCTCCAGTATAGCCGTTCGTCTATCATGACATATTTGGCCGCCTGATGCTCTACCCTTCTGGTGGCATTGCGATTTGTAGGGAGGGTCCCGTATAGCAGGAAGCTCGTGAGTGGGTCAATCCAGCTCGGCTCTGCTTGAGCCTCACTATGCTAGGCCAAGTGCCGACCTCCACGGGTACTGTAATCCTTCCCAAGGGCCTGACTTCCTCTCCGCTGAAGCCTACCAGGGGAGTGTTTGCGGGCTTTAGGTCGCTCTCTTGGAGCAGTAGTTGGTCGAAGGTTGCTTTGAAGAGGATGTCCGCCGAGCTGCCTGAGTCGATGAGGATGCGCCTGACTTCGAAGTCGTTGATCTTCACCTTTATGACGAGCGCATCATCATGGGGGTAGTGGACCCCGCACGTGTCATCTTCTGTGAAGAAGATGGGTCTTCAAGCCTTGGCCGCTTTGGGGGGTTCTGCTCTTCCCTGGCGGCTTCACGAGCTGCAGCTGAGGTACAGCCCGCCACAATCGAGCCTCCAACTATGACGTGGATGGTCCCCCGAACTGGTCTCTCTTCGGGGGGTTGCTTCTGCGGCTGTTCCGCTTGCCTGTTGGACTCGGAAGCATCTTATCGCAGAGATTTTTACAACTTTTGGTGTTATGACCGTGATCTTTATGAAAGATACAATACATATTTTTATTTCTAACATTAGGGTCCGCCTTCAGTCGAGGTGGCCACTTCATGTACGGAGCATCCTTGATCGCCATGAGGACCTCGGCCCGCTTCGCATTGAGGGGTGTATAGTCCCTTTCTGCTGTTGGAGCTCGGAAAGGCTGATTTGGCTTTGGCCCCCGAGCTTGGTCCTTCTTCTTCTTGCTGTCTCCCTGAGATGGGGGCTCTGGTTCCCTCTTCCTTTTCTCAAGGGCTTGCTCGCCCTTCTGGTTGATTTCCTCCTCCGTCCCTATGAACTGGTCTGCGAGCTTAAGGAACTCGGTCACGGTCTTGGGTTGATTGACAACTACGTGCCACTTGAACTCTTTGTGGGTGATACCTCGCTTGGCTGTGGTGAGGTGAACTGCGGGATCTAGGTCGGGTATCTGTAAACAAGCGCCGTTGAACTGCTTGATGTAACTCCGAATGGACTCTCCTTCCTTTTGAACTATGCCGAGGAGGCTTTCCTGAGTTCTCGGGAACCTTTTGCTAGTGACGAAGTGAGAGGTGAAAACTTGCACGAACTGCACCCAACTTCTTATCGAACCAGGCGCGAGGTTACGGTACCATGTGCGGGCTACCCCTTTGAAGGTGGTGGAAAAGGCCACGCACATGCAGGATTCACTGGCTCTTGCCAGGTGCATCTGGGACTGGAAGGCGTCCACATGGTCATTTGGATCGAAGGATCCGTCATATTTGTCTAGTGGAGGGAGCTTGAAGTCCCTTGGCATGGGGACAACAAGGAGTTGTAGAGATAATGGGGAAGAAACTGAGAGGAGAGGGGTAGCTTTCACTTCACTTGAGCATACCTCCTCTTTTCCTTTGAGCTCGAGAGAGACTCCGGTAGCAGTTTGGTGAGCTCACCGGCATCATCGCTGCTGCTTTGCTGGCTCGGCGTTGGTGCTTGATGCTTCAGTATTGCCGAATTCGACGGGCTCAAACTGCTGGTGGTGGCTCTGAACTGAAGGGCCCTGCCTATAGTCTGCGACTAGGACCTCGAACGGGTTCTCTAAGAGCGGGAGCTCGAACCGCGAAGGCCGGGGTGATACGGGCTTGGTTGGCTAGGAGGCCCCCGACCTGCCCACAGGTTGTGAGGCGGGGGTGGATGGCCTCTCCTTCTGGCTATGGGAAGAGGCTTGACTCTTGGCGGGATCCTGGGCATGGGAGGCCTCTCCCCAGCAAGGTCATTCACTCCGGCGGGAGGGCTTGGTCTTCTTTGTGGCCGGATGCCGAGGGGGAACTGATGGCTGGGCCTGAGGCAAAGAAGGAAACTGCTGTTGATACTGGTATTGGGAAACCTACTGCAACACTTGTTGTTGATAGAGCTGGAATTGTTGCATTTGATCTTGCATGGCTTGCATGCAGTGCATTAAGTCCTCCAACTGGTTTGGGTTGGCCGCTGGGGGCACAAAACGAGGGTTTAGCAAAGGTTGCTTTAACTGTGGAAGGGAGTGGAGCGACTGCGGGTGCCACTATGAGAGGCATGTTCAAACTGGGAACTCTGTCCACGGAGAGGGGGACGGTGAACTGCCCAATACATATAGTAGGAAGTTGGGGCTGCTCCCCAGGAGTGTTCTGGCTGACACCACGTCCGACGTTGTTGGAGGAAGCCATGAATGCTGAGTTTTCAGAAAAGGAAACTATAAAAGCTTAGAGGAAGGCTTCTTGAAGTGTTTCCCACAGACGACGCCAAATGATGCGGCACGATCCAGGCACTCCTAGCTGGCTGCTGACTGGCTCCTAGCTGGCAACGGACGACACCTGAGAGGAAGAAGATGAAGGATTCCCGGGGGATTTGCCCGGCGGGAATACTCCGAAGCTTAAGTTAGAATGCTGGGGGAGAAAGCGAAGAGTGTAAAGAGGCTAAGAGTGTAGGTCGCGCTGGATCACTAAGTTCTCAAGATTAGCTCGAGAGCAAGTAAGTTTCAGATAGGATCTTTGATGTTCGAGGGAGAGCTTCCCTTTAACTAGGGAGCTCTTATATAGGCGTTGTTGTCAAATCGGGCGTAACTGCCACTGGGCTTCTATCACAGCCGTTACCTTCAGGGCTACGCAGGTGACCGTTGTAGGGTACTACCCAATTGGATGGGTGACACGTCCCGGGAGGACAGGCATGCCACCATCTATCGAGAGACGTGGGTGCAGTCTGCCGAATGGACAGGGACTGCGCCGTCAGTCAAGAGACGTGGCGCAGTCTGACGGGTACGGTCTTGTCAGATAAAAGCTTCCTTGAGAGCGTCATGTTGCTTAGTCGTGAGCTACCCTGTCACACAGTGAGCTATCTTGTCACGAGCTACTTCGTAGCGAGCTCCCAGGGGTACTTTGAGGTGACCCTCATCGGGATTGCCTTTGGGGCAGTCTTTCTGCCTAAGTGTTGGAGCGAGCTGGTTACCCTAGCTCGCGGGTTGGGATAGTCTTGGAGTATTCCCTTTCGGTACCTCGGGGGAGCTCGAGCTCGCGCTGTAGCGAGCTCCCCCTACAGCGAGCTATGATGTAGCGAACTGTCATGCAGGCTCGTTACTTAGTCGCAGTCAGGCTGCAGGGCTGAGCTGTTGCTCGTGCTGAGTCAGGTCCACGTGTCATTGTCTCAAGGGGTCGGGTCAAATCATCCTCCATCAGATTAAGTATACTAATAACAATAACTAAAATTTTATACTTTTGATAATTGTTAAATATAATTCTCAATTTTATAGGAATTAGTTAAAGAGTTTTCAATTTCTATAAAATGTTGTTAATGGGTTAATTAATAACAATATTTATTAACTTTTGGTAATTTACTAACCATACTAATTAGAATATATAATTTTTGGTAATTTACTAACTGTATTTATTAACTTTTGGTAATAACACTATTTAATACTCATTGAATATGGGTGGGATTAAATACTAACCATATTTAACTATTTATTAATTAATATGAATATTTTAAATGAGGAAGAGTGAATATAGATTGGGGGGATGCATTTTAGGAATTGATTAAGGAGTGGGGCAACATGATACTTTACTATTGGTTTAAATGAGATACCTTAAGAGAGAGATTATAGAAATATTTTTAGGTAGTTGGCTAACATGGCTTAATAGGAGTGGTGGGAAGGGGAGAGGAGAGAAACTTAAAGAGAATGCAGGGTAGGGATAATGGAGCAAGGAGAGGCATGGTGACAGGGACCCATGCTTTATTAAGTGAAAGTTAAACGATAGAAATACAGAAGAGTATATAATTGTTTTATATTTTATCTTTTTAATAAACAATCCAATCAAACTCAATCCGAATTGGTTTTTTAGTATTTTAGATCGACTTTGGTTTAATAAATATATATTAATAATTTATATTTTAAATTTAAATTTTTAATATGGGAAAGTAGGAAAATTCCCATATTTGTTAGTCTAAAATATTTTATATCATAGATTTAATTTTTGTAATTTATTTTTTAATTATATCATTATAATTTATGAAATTTAAAGTTAACTTTTAAGTTTAAATATTTTGAACAAACAAACTAAACCGAAAATAGACCCAAATCAATACAACCCGATACGTATCGTTCCGATAAGAACTCGATACACAAAACACGACTAAATCATTTATTTTGTTTCTTTTCGTATGTATTGGTCGATACGGGCCCATATCGGGCTATTTCGGATTTGTATCAGCCGATACGAACCCAAAACAGGCCAATACAAACCGAATCCTTTCGGTTCCCCTTCTTCCATTAATTTGGTTAATTTATATTTAATACCAAATATCTCTCATTAATGTCATTTGTTACTCCTATATTTATGTCTAACTTCTCCTTCATTAATTAGTTAATTAGTCCTATATTTAAAACAAATTTAAATCCAAATTTGAATTTTAGCGCCTAATTCCAATTCTTTCATTAATTCGATTACTTAATGATCCTCTCTTTCATTAATTTCGCTTCGTTAATATAAAAACTACAAATGTTAACACTCACAACTGCACCACTAAGCCACTCCAATTTGCTTGTTATAATTATATAAATTTTTAGTTTTAAGTAAATTTTATCTTTTCTTAGTGGTGCTTATTAATAAATGCTCAAATTAATTATTAAAATTTATATACTAATAAATGTTAAGATAAATTATATTGGTTATTTGAAAATTGATGTATATATATATATTCACATTTTAGTTTTTTTTTTGCTTTTTTCACATTTTATTTATTCCATCATTTTTCAAAGGTTGCTAATTATATCTTGATATGTCACATTTTATATAAACATTAAAATATGTTTTTTACATTTAAATGACTTATTTACAATCATATGAAACTTGTAAGTATTATCACTAATATATTTTTTTACAATTTATTTTAATTTCCTATCATATTTATGTGTATCTTGATTTTTTGTCCGTATCCATGCGTATGTAGAACGTATTCCGATACGTTTCTTAAAATTTCCTTTCCAATACACCTTGCATTTCCGATACTTTGAACCTTGGGCGAAACAGCTTGCAACTGAACCGGACCAATCATTGAACACTCCAAATTTCAACTAAATTTATAGTCTAATCTCTAATAAATAACAATAGTTTAATCTCCAATAATTATTAAAAATTTATAGCAAATGTACACAATCATTGAAAATAAGTTTATAATGAATATATAATAGATATATAATAAAAATACAATACTTACAAAAATATACTAAATTAGTAATAAATACTGTAATCTTCAATAGTATTTTAATCTCTAATAAGTATTAATCTATAAATTATAAAAAATATATAATTACTAAAAATAAATTTATAACAAAAATACAATAAATABDATRAAWTAAATTTCAAAAGTTAAATAATAGTTGTTTAATCTCCAATAATTATTGATAATTTTCTATTAAATAAAAATTGAAATATGTTTATAAATAATTATTGAAAGCATATTTATAAAAAAACATTAAATAATTAATAGAAATAGAATAAATATTAATTATAGTATATATAAATATATAATGCATGTAAAATTATTACTAATAATTATAATTTTGTTGATAGTTATTTTCTATAATTATTAATTGATATAAGTGAAATTAGTTATTTACAATTTTATTTTGTTATTGAAATAATATTGTTATTTAAATTCTTAAAATATTATTTGTTTATTGAATTTAATAATCCATAAAATAAAAATTGTATTATTATTACATAATTTGTTATTAATTTTATAAAATATTAAATTATTTTTAATATGAATATTATGAATTCTATTATAATTATTTTTTCTACTTTTAAGATTTTTTTCTAAATTTATTATATAATTTTGTTATTTTAACTATTTAAAATTTTGTCATGTTAAAAATTTTGTTATTTTAATATTTAATAATATGTAAAATATTTTAAAATTCTCATTATTTGAATTTTATTTATTTTAATGTTATTATGTAATATTAAATATTTTGTTATATTATTTAGCTATTTTTAATGTTTTTATTCAAAATTTTTAGTTATTAAAATATTTAAATAATGTTTTATTTTTTAATGTTAAAATTTTATTATTTGAATAACATTTAAATTAAATAATTCGTAAAATTATAATTTATATTGTTACTACATAATTTCATGATGAATTTTGTAAAAATATTGAATTATTAATAATATGACTATTATTAGATCTATTAATTTTTTGTGTTTTGAATAAATATTTTAGATTTAGTATATGACATTTAAATAGTTTTGAGTTTTTTTTTTTAATTGAAAGTTTCTTTAGATAGATATGGCAAAAAAGTGGGGGAGAGTATAAATAGGAATTAGAGATAGTTTAAGAGAGAATCTCTCTACTAAATTAGAGATAATTTTAGAGATAAATAGGAGTTAGAGATAATTTAGGAGATAAATAGAAAGGGGGGTTTAAAGGAAGGAAAGGGCTGCTGATACTCTTACCGTGTCTCTACCCAAACAAAACTCCAGCCGTGTATTGAGAATATATCCATTGTCATTCATGGGAGATGTTTCCAAAATACGGTGGTAGTGAATAGCATCTTATATATATGGGTAATTCTCTTAAATTCATCATGACTTTTCAAACGTCCAAAACTCACCGTATTAGTGGCATAACGGTAACTTCACTAACGGGTATGTTAATTTATTATTTTACCCTTCATTATATTTAGTCCATTTTGCAATATACAAAAAAAGACAACGTTATTTACGGCTTCTCTCCATCTTACCTGAAGTCGAATACGAGCTTCACACTACTCGGACGCCAGAATTCCTCGGACTAATAAGAATGAGGGACTGGTGGCCAACGCGCAAGAAAACTGGAAATATGATAAGGAATTACCTCTTCTTTGACCCTAGTCCGATAGCTACGGTAGTATTTGGAGGAACAAAGGTTGGGATTCAACCATCACTGGTGGTGGCATCCTCTAGCTCCCGAGGCCCGAACACGATTATGTCGAAAATACTCAAACCCGATCTAATCACGCCAGGTGTGAACATATTAGGTTGGTCTGGTGCGGTAGGTCCAACAGGGTTATCCATGTATTATAATGCGCATTACAGTATACCTCCTTGCTATGCTATTAATCTCCTTTGTGCATTACAATACACCTCCCTACAGATTAATAGCATAGCGAGGAGAAACTTCACATGAGGCGCCACCAAGAAATACAGCGTCACTGATCTCAACTACCCTTCTGCAACTGCCACTGCAATCACCACAGTGAAGTATATGCAGACACTGATGAACGTGGGCACTCCGGCGATGTATAAGGCATCTGTGACATCGTAGGCGGAGTCGGTAAAGATCTTGGTCGAGCCAGATTCGTTGGCCTTCAGTCAACCAAATGAGAAGAAAACATATACAGTGACATTCAATGGGGGTTCGATGCCATCAGGGATGACTAGCTTCACTCGTCTCAAGTGGTCGAACGGGAAGCACATTGTGGTTAGTCTTGTTGCCTTTAGCTGGATGTGATTGCTTAGAGAGCAGAGAGAAGAAACGACAGCTTTGGCTCATCATTTGCCCGAAAGTTGTTTAATTAATATTAACACATTTATGTTTCTGCTTTCAATCAAACAAAGCCGTTAAGTTATATTGTTCTATATTGTCCTCCGAAAATACTTGGGAGAAAATAAGAACCAGGAAAAGTCGTTTATGCACCCTTCCTTGACGTTGAGAACAAGAAGATCCTTCCTTTGATGTTGAGAGCAAGATCACTCTGGTTAAGAGTAAGAAAGATTTTCAGTGAGGAATCTTATATATGAAATAGGATTGGGCGCTTAAGGGCATTTCTATAAGAAAGGGTTTAACAGGTTGACTCACCATTCAAGGGCAGTTTAGTCATGAAACATGCATTTAGGTTGACATGGACAACTTGGGCCATTGAACTTTAGCAGTGTTCTAACAGATGGTGAGATTTAGAAAATAAAATTTCACTAACATGATGAGTTTTGGACATTTTGAAAAGTTATGGTGAATTTAAGAGAATTCATAAAAAGTGATGATGGGTTTTGTACAATTTCCCTATATATATTAAAGCCAAAGGGGTGCCTTCCCTTTTGCTATTTGGAATTTTACTCTTATTACACTATAGTTCACTTTAGATGAATGCCTTGCAATGCCTTGCACGCATGTGTGAACAATTCTAATGAAAAAAAAATATATTTTTTCATTACATGAGAGACAAGTATTTTTCTCTCTCTCCTCTGACCACTTCTCTCTTTTATCTTTTTCCAATCTCCACGGCCTTTTTCCACTGAATCTTGAATCCACTCTTGCAATATCAAGCGTGTGTGTTCACTACTTTCATTGCTTGTGTAACACGCATCTCACTACTCTTCTCTCTTGCTACGAGAGAAAAAACCAAGCGTGTCTCTCACTACTTTCATTGCATGTGTAGCACGCATCTCACTACTCCTCTCTCTCTCTCTTACTTCAACACACTTCTTTCTCTCCCAGCTTCCTTGTCTATCTTCCTGTTCTCTCTCTCTCACCACTTCCTCTTCCCACTCTCCTCTCTCTTCTCTGCCTCTCTTCCTGCTTCCTCGCTACCCTCCCTCTCCTCGCTGCCTCTCTATCGTCCTCCTCTCACTTCTTCTGAAAACTCCTTTCTATCACCCTATCTCATTCATCCTCTCTCTATCTCGTGTAGCAGGAGTGACTTGCTCCTTTTCTTAATGCAACAACCCAATGCCAACACTTTCCCCTTTTCTTGATATGCAACTTCTCCTTAGGGTTTTCTCGTTTTGACATTGTCTGCAGGAGGTGAAGGCACAACGAATCACCACCTCATGAGGGGTTGTTGAGAGGAAAGGGTTTGTGAACTTCTCAGCATCATCCATGTTTAATGCCATCGAAGCTTGCCAATAATTCAACACTAAAAATGCAGGTAACATCTCCCTCCGTCTCTCTTTCTCTCTAATCCTAACGGGTTGGTTTCTATTTGTCTGTGTTTTTGTAGGTGTCAATTTCTGTTTCTCGATAAAGGGGGGTTTTCGTAAGTCGAAGCTATCTATTTTCTCCCAGTTTTGGGTTTATAGTTTGTGTTTGCCAATTATGGTGACCAACCAAGTTTCTGTTTGTTGGTTTTAATGGTTCGTGTTTGCTGGTTTTGGTTAGGTGAATCTCGTTGGTATTCCAAGCTTCTTGTCAGGGTTTGCATTTGATGGGAACCATTGCAAAATATGGAACTTCAGGTAACTTTGTTTTTAATTGATCTAGACAAGAAAACATTGTGATGTTTATTGATTAGTTTTGGATTGTATGAAGTCAGATTTTTCTTTTTTATGCAACTTTTGTGGAGAAAATGCAAACTGGATGTGACCTTAACATCAATGGTGCAGTTTTGGAGTTGGGTTTTACTCTGTGCATCTTGTTGTTGACTATGTTGAGTCATTGGTATAGATAGTAACATTTTGATGTTATGACTAATTAATTTGGAAAATCTTTTTCTCGTCTCTCACCTGAATCCTTTGCGGACATGGAAAACCAATATATATTTATATTTTCTTTGTTGTTTTCAGGTGTATATGGGAGTTCACAGCTGATGAGTCATTTGCAATTTCTGAAGATGTATGGAATAAACCACTTGGACGTGGAAGTGAGATCAGATTGCATCTTAGAGAGTAAGCTATGAAGTATTTAGAGGAATATAAATTAAAAGCGGGTATATTTTTTCCTAGATGGATAGTCATCTTCTCTTATTATAGTCTACACTTTCTTCCTTGAATGTTGCTAATTACAGTTCAAATATTTTGTTGCATTTTAAGTTCTTTAACATATAGTCAATCTTCTGAGTGGAAGAAGTAAGATTTGGTTTTTGTTGGTCACTATTTTCCGATGGCTCCATGTGGCAACAATTCGAACATGTGAATTTTGATGGGTGTTCGAGACTTGAGAGTCTTCCTCTCCTTTCCCAGTGTCCTCTTCCATTCCCACTATCTTCTTCCATTTGTAGGGAAATATCATATGGTTTCTCGGTTTTTGATTCCTATGTTCTGATTATTTTGTGTTTATTTGTTTTTTAGGAATTCTATTGTAGCATGCGAGCAGTAGATGCTATGGAATCCTTTGGGTAGAAGATGCTATGGAATCGATAGTTTCATGATCTAAGTATTTGATTTGTCTTCTTAACTAACAAGTGTTGTTTTAGAGCCCCGAAAACAACAAATAAATGTTGTTTTTCCCAAATTATACATATACCATATTTGAATGTGTGAAAGAAATATTCAATCTGTCAATGTCATTTCTGTCAACAATAAAAAAAACATTCATTAATTATGTGGGGAAGGATAATATGAAAACGTTAGTGAATAATTAAAATTTTTAATCCATGAACCTTATGCTTAGCTTCTTTTGTTATTCTGTTTTCTTCATTTTTTCAATCATTAGTTGTGAATTTATAATCCATGTAAATTCTGATGTGACAACAATTTCTCATTTATTATTGTTTGTACTGGGTCAGATGAATTAATCCATCATCAGTTGTGAATATATTTGTATTTATTTGGATATTGGAGTTTTTATTTGGTTTGACATTTTGGTTAATAAGATAAAAGTTCAAAAGTTGATGCTTCCAAATCTAAACTTTGAATCACCTTCTCTTAGATGGCTCATTCAATTCTCCTTTCCAAGACCCTAGCTTGCCAAGACCATCATTGGGCAATGGCCCCATCCTGTATCCTGCATGTGTACTTTATGTATGTGACCTTGTATATTAGATGGTTATGTCTGTGTTATCCATTAGTTTATTCTTGGAATCCAAGCACATTTTAGACAATGACAATTTAAACCTGCATCCTACATGTGTCTCATGCATTTGGGTTGTTGGTAATCTGTTTTTACAATTTAATGAGGGTTGCCTTAGAAGTCCAATTCAGTGCTACTACAAGTTTTTTCTAGTGAAACAGTGCTGCAATTGAGTGCTTATTCTATGTTTTTCCCCTTTTTCATTCATTTTTGTTCTCCATTTTTCATAGTCTTCTATGCTTTCTTCTTACATAAATATTTGTTTGATTTTGATGGAAGGTAGCAAAGATTGGGCTCTGTCCACTAGGCACTAGATAAGATGTTTGTAGTTTGCAAAAAGATGAAATCTCCATCAATAAATTACATGTGCTTGATGGTGGAAATCATCCTTCAAGATTGATAAAAGCACCTACAATCAAAAGTAGCAGCCAAAGATGAAAGGCGGTTGTAGAGTTTGTTGGTAAAACTAGCATTAAAGAGTAAGTGATGTCCTATAACTCTTGTCCTTGTGAGACATGTATCCATTCTATACCAGTTAGACATTTTGATATTTTTATATCACTTTGGTAGTTTATGTAAATATTTCTTTATGTTTGTAAATCCCATAATTGACAAGGTGTTTAGGTGACTCTGGGTGATATAGCAAAAAAGAAAGATGGTTATGAATAGAATCTTGCCAAATTAATTGTATCATAAATAATGAATGCAGTTTCTATAAGACCATGTCAGGAGAGTTGTAATGAACACGATGTTTGTAATAGAAGAAATTATTCTTATTATGAGCCCGTGCTGACCACGGGCACCCCTCGCTAGTTAAGAAATTAAAAGAAATGTAAATTTTATATTAGGAACCATTTTGTACGGATTGGGCCTAAGAGTAAGGGGATTGAGGTTTCATCTTCTTGAAATTTCCCCTCTTCAAACACAAGTCCAATTAGTGGGATGCACACCTCTCGGAATTGGTCACCTACTTAGTAGGGGATGCCTACTTAGCCCGACCTCCTTATTCTCTTTTTTAGAATTGATCAGAGTTGTCAAAACTCCTGAAGAACAAAATGCCAAGGCTAATGTGAGAACTGAGAACTTACCTACATCAAGGTGAAGAAACAAAGGTGACTCTCAGAGTTCAATTTTGCTTGGAACCAAAGTTCATCACTACTACAAATGGAATGGATGTGTGTGGTGTTTGATGATGACATTTTTTACCAATCTCGTCTCTAGCATTTTCAAGGACAATAACAAAAGGATATGGCGCAATGGTGGAGAATGGAGAGAGAGAGAGAGAGAGAGAGAGGGAGAAATCGATGGATGTTGTCGACTAGCAATCTTGACCCCAACCCATTTGACCCACCCAATCTATTGATGGGTCAATATGGGTCGAACAACCCATTAGGGTTAGTGGAAAAGGGTTAGGGTGGGTTGGGTTAAGGGTACCCATTAGGGTCAAGATGGGTTGGGTCGCACAGGTCAAGATGGGTTGGGTCATAGTGATTGGAAGCTAAACCTTTTATTGTGCCAACATTTCATTACACTTCTAGTCCATTATGTTAAATTTCATTTTGTGAATAAAAGAGAAATAAAATAGATTTTATTAACTTTCGTGTTCACATGCAATTTTATACAAAAACACTTTTACAAAAGCAATTTTATTAAGTAATTTTATGAAAAGAACTTTTACATAAGTATTTTTACATGAAAGTACTTTTATACAAAAGCACTTTATGAAAAGAATTTTTATGAAAGCACTTTTACATAAGCACTTTTACAAAAGTATTTTTACAAAAATACTTTTATAAAAGTACTTTTATAAAAGCACTTTATGAAAGTACTTTTACGAAAATACTTTTCTGAAAGCATAAAAGCATTTATAAAAGTACTCTTATGAAATCACTTTTAGAAAAGTACTTTGACACAAAAGCACTTTTATTAAAGTACTTTTACAAAAACACTTTTATGAAAGTGCTTCACTTTCACAAAAGTACTTTTGCGAAAGCACTTTTATAAAAGTTATGTATTTTTTTGTATTTTCTACAAATTTTCTATTATTTTCTACATTTTTTATAATTTTTCATTTTTAGTATTTTTCTACATTTTCTAAAATTTTCTAGTATTTTTCTGCATTTTCTACAATTTTTTGTGCTTTTTTGCATAATTTTTGCATTTTTGGTGTTTTTCATGCATTTCCTACAATTTTCTGGTATTGTTTTGCACATTTTCTGATTTTTCTGCAAAAGTTCCAAATTTTCTATAATTTTTAGTATTTTTTTGTAATGTTCTATATTTTCTACAAGTTTTTGGTATTTTTTTTACAATTTTTCTCCAATTTTCTACATTTTTTGCATTTTTTGGTATACGGGTTGACTTAACTCGTTTTTGTCACGTGACAGTCTTGAGAGAAATTATTCTCTCAAAATTTATTATTTTGCGTATACGGGCCATCCCTATCCATTTTGATATTTATAAGTGATGGTAGGTGGATTAGAATGGGTGAGGGTGGTTAAAGGTCAATATGATGGGTCAAGTGGGTCAATATGGGTGGG
>NW_010729134.1:2384704-2407315 GCF_000365185.1 Nelumbo nucifera | reverse complement strand
GGATTCCATTCGAGCTTCATGGAGTTTGACAATGGCGGAGTTTCCCTTTTCAAACATTTGAACTCCTCCCGAAGGGAAATTTTTCGATCAGTACCCTGTAATTTGGTTTAAGTGACAATTTGGTCCCCAAACTTTAAAATGAGACAACCTAGTACCTAAATTTTCAAAATGTGATAATCAACGGCTTGGGTGGCTGCATACTTGGTTTTTGTAATTAATGGTTTAGTTGTGATGGTTGAGAATCGAGATACAATGAATTTTGTAACTATGAGGAACCCAGGCTGTAACTATTAATTTTCACTCATGGGACTGGGCCCTTGAACCGGGCCCATTTAAGTTTTGATAAATGCTCATCAAACCAAGCCCACCCAAGCTGCAACGCCTACTAATATCGGGTTCAGAGTATGAAAACAGAAGACACAAATTATTGAAATTAAAAAAAATGCTACATTTATCATTTCAATTAATTTTCCATCCACTTCGTTGACAAATGACCAACCAACCATAGCCATTTTTCACTCCTAAGGCTATGTGCTTGGTTGCAGTGCATTTTTATTTGAATTAATACAAATGCGGGAGTAAAAATGAAAAAAATGTAAATTCTGATTTAACTTTGTTTTGGGTTTTACTTTATTATGCTTCATGTCTTTATTTACTTCATTTATATTACAGTCAAACAAAATAAACTAAAATTTGAAACAAAAATAAGTTAGAATTTACACCCAAATTATTTGTACTGCTATAATTTTGCATTAGTACAAATTTATTTACATACAACCAAACACAGCCTAAAATTATCACACCAACCTATCTATTAGGCTGTCAATGGGTCCGGTCAACCTGACAGAATGGAATAGACCAAATCAATTATGTCGGTTCTGATTTTAAGATTGTCCCTATTAATAATTGGCTTGGTAGTAGTTTTTGTTTATTGTGAACTTCTTCAGATTTGAACTGATTATTTTCTTAATAATATATAAAGATTTTCTAGTTTTTTTTTTGTAAACTTTATTTTAATTTACGTATAAAATAGTAAATATGATAGACAATTTTAACATATAAATATTTTGCTAATTTACTGTCATTTTTACTAAGATTATATTATCAAAAATCAAGTTATTATTTATATAAATAAATACAGCTACCAGTATAATTGATTATATCATGGCATTCTGCCCTGATTATCCTGATTATTATTAATCAGGATGATTCTAGGTCTATGATTCTGTCCTGATTATATCATTTTGGGAGTGGGACACCATGTCCCAACCCTTTGACATCACTAACCCTAGATAATCTTTCTGGAATTTGGTTCCTCACTACCTACTTGAGTTGAGCTAGGTTGCAAAACGGGTTGGACTCAATTGGACATATCATTTGTACTTGATTTCAGATTAGATCTTATCCAACTGATTTATATTGGATTCAAATGAATTTGGATAGCAATTGGATAGTAATTTGTATAAATAAATTAAATTGTATCGTATAATATCAAATGAAATGAAATAAAAATAACTTTTATATTATGTTTCATTAAAAAATTGAATTCAAATCTACTTGTATGAAAATTGAATCAAAGACAATTTAATAAAAATACAACATTCTTTATATAGTACGAACATTGGAAGGATAAGGAAGACTACAGACAGACATTGAGAGTAAGTATGGTGAGGCCCATTTGCAGACTAGTTCAAACTTCAACTTGCCACTTGGGCATTTTTCCATTGGTATAAATATTCTTTCTTCTTCCTTCTTAGTTCTTACCCAGATCTTGTTTGAAGAAGACAAGTTCTGTACAGAGGTAATGCTCTTGGTATTCTTTCGCTTTGTATATCTTTTTTTTTTCTTATTTTTTACTTTCTCGATTTCAATTGTTATATGTGCTGCCTTTTTTCTTTCTATTTTTCCTGCTAATTCTTTGGTTCTGAGTATTCTGATTAACTTGTCATGCTACTCCGGTTGGTGTTTGGCATGGCTGTGTCTCTAGTTTCAGTATTTGTATTTGATTTTTTTAGTGGATTTTGGGAGATTGAATTATTTTGACACATTATACAATGCAAATAATTTATTATTGTTTTCAACATATGCATAGATGCATTCGACTCGACTAGAGGCCATATAAGATACTTAGGCTATGTTTTGTTTGAAAGAAAAGGTAGGGAAAGATACGAAAACCTATATAAAGTTTGTAAAAGGTTTTCTTACCTTTTTCTTCTTTTTCCTACATTTTCCTTCAAATCAAATATAGCTTTGAACCATGATTTTTAAAAATGACTCGGAAGCAGAAATGAAATCATTCTGGCCATCGGTTTTTGGGTTGATGGTTCAGTCGTTCGGTTTGAATGGATGGCCTATTCTGATAAAAAAATTAAAAATAATTAAAAATAAAAAATGGTCAAAGACCGTTGAATAGATCGATGGGTTGTTGATTTTTTCAACGGTTTTTGACTAGGGCCAAGTTTGGGGTAAAACGGAATCAGTTGCCTGGACGGTTCTTGAGCCGAACGCTCCGACCATCCGGGTCATCGGTAGTTCGAAAACCATGACTTAAAGTGAAAAACTCCTCTCTTGGGTAACAACTTTTGAAATTTTCTTCAATAAAATCAGATTTTCTCAATGCATGACTGAAAGCACTGTGAGGTTGATGCCAGGTGTACTCTGTGAAGAGCAAATCTGGATTCTCCTACAATACATCTATGCACATAATTCTATGTAAATAGTAATAATTCTGTTCAACCAAACAGGATTTTTAGAATATAAAAAGCCAAAATGACTACGGGTGAATTCAAACCAAATATCTAACTATTTGAGCTTGGTTTGTTAATAAAGTATGAGGTTCGAGCTAGATTTAAACTAGAGACTTGTGTTTGAATTCGGCTCAAGTTAAAAGCTCGTAATTAAATTTGATTGTGAGCCAAATGTTTTATAAAAATAAAAAAAAATATATATATATATATTTAACATATAAAAAATTAAGAATATTATATATATATATATATATATATATATTTTTATTAGGCTTGCGAGCCTCACGAGCATCACTTGTGAAAAGCTTGGCTGATGGCCAAAAAAGATAGGCATGAATTTGAGGATTTTGCCACGACTTTGAATAGGGGAGGTAGAAGGTATGCATTTATGGAGATTTTTAAGAAATGGGCTTTAAATCTAGGTCCAAAAATGCCCATGACATAAAGATGCACCCAAACCCAAGCCCATATCGTGCCGGGCCCAGGAATTTATTGGGCATTGGGCCAGAAAAATCAACCATTATGTCGCGTTACAAAAACTCAAAAACATGTCTGAGTTTATATAATCTCATTATCAAATCAATCCTATAAGAGATTATTTCTACCCAAAGTCAACAATCCATGATTATATTCTATGGCTTATGCAGTGATTACTTTATAAAGTAATGGGCGAAGATTTATGCATGTAATGATGCACTGTAAGTATATTTCTTATTGTTTGGTAAACTTCCTATATTTTAAGTTGTTTAATTTGGTTTATTCCTGTTTTATTTACAAATCACTAGACAAATGATGTAAGGGTTGGATTATTTGTTTGAAAATTTCATGATAGAATCAGACTTGCACACACTATGGTTTATAGGTGTATCTACAAAAGCTGTTTTGTTATTCGGATCTTTTGTACAGAAGTTAGCTTCAATCTCAGAGACAAATTAAAAATGCTAATTATTTTATCTTTCATGTTCTATCAGAAAGAAGAAAAAAAAAAAACAAAAGAGACGTAAAAAATGCCAATCAGACGGTTTTGGTCGTAGGTGGCTGTGGCCATATGTATCATTTTGGTTTTTACTCTTTTTTTTTTTGTTTTTATAGTAATATTATTTTATTTGAGTTTCACTATTTATCTAATAATTATATTTATATTTGAAATTCAATTAAAATTAATTATTGAAATTGTGGACTGTAGACTGAAGTGGTTGTGGATAACCACTTCTACGTTTTCTGCATTTTTTAGGAATGGATGAAAATGGGAACTTCCTATTTCTCATATATTTCTAAAGAACTATTGTTGAATGTATGGTACCTGTCTTAGAGTGCCACATGTCTGAATTCAAAATTTTAAATGTGGTTAAAAACAATTTATGTATACGAGGAGTGGGTTTTCTCTTTGAAAATGTAAACAACCAACTTCTAAGATGCTTAAAGACCTTCCAATGATCCACATGTCTGCATTTTTTAGGTTGCCACGTATATAAATGATGGGGGCCTATGGCTTAAAGACTTTATATATAGGAATTTGATAAGATATTTCGAGGGCCATTGGTAGGTCTCAAGTATGCATCCACTTTCATACATGGGCCTCACAATCTCCTCAATTATAACAGGGAGTGCCTTATTTAAGGGGAGAGAGGACCACTAGTTGCTTTTGTGGGCCCTAGGGCCTGCACAAATAACCAGAATGATCACTGATCAGGTGTCTCTACGCCATTTGATTCATCGTTCATGCCTTGTTTCAAAGTTTTCAGAGTTTAACACAACTTTCAACTACTATTACAAGTATTTGCTTAGAAAAAGCAAATTTCTATCAGTGTTCAGTTTATTTTTGGCCTAAATAATCTTTGAGTGGGCTCTTGGTGGGCCGTGATCATCATGATCCAGGATTAATAATAAGTTTTTCCACTCATCTAGTTTTTAGCAGTGTTTTCAACCTCCCGCTGATCCAGTCGGTTGAAGCATTTGAATCGTCATTTGGTTAAGATTTTAGTCTAGTTTTAGTAAAATCTGGAGAACAGTCAACAACCATTGATTGTGATTCCTCTAATTGTAAGGATATAAATATAATTTGGACCACTTTTTCTTCATTCAAATCCTTTTCATTAAGTCTTATATTTAAAGTATTAATTTCTATTAACATTCATTGAATCCTATTATTAACTAGAATACCCCTTTTCTAAATTTGGTCCCTCTCTAATTGCGAGGGCATGGCTAAGAATGTAATTTGAACTACTATATTGCTTTTCATTTAATTCCTTCATGTTAAGTCTTATAATTAGAGTATTCACTCACCTTCTTTTATTGAATCCTATATCAATTAACCATATTAAATAAAAATAAGTGTGACAAAGAATAATCGTTTTATTGATGATAGAAATAAAATAAAGGGAAATTGTCAAAAACTCACTATGAGTTTTCAGCATTTCTCTTAAACTCACCACAACTTTTTAAAATGTCTAAAACTCACCATATCACTAAATTGACACTAAAGAGACTAACGGTTATTAATATATTAACGTTTTAACCTTTATAGAAAAATATAAATTATATACATATATTTTAATATTTAGACATGAAAAAGAGGAAAAAAATCAAAAAAATATTTTCAAATATAAAATATATAAAAACATAGAAATTGCAAAAAATAAAATAAAAAATTATAGAATTGCACACAAAATAAAAAAATTACTTTCAAATTATAGAAACTATAGAAATTGAAAAACAAAATCAGAAAATAAAAATAGTAGAAAAACACCAAAAATTATAGAAAAACACAGAAATTGCAAATAAATAACAAAAAATACAAGAAATTTTATATACTGTAGAAAATAGAAAAATGTAAAAAAACAGAAATTATAAAAACATTAGAAATTATAACAAAACACTAAAAATGTAAAAAAAAAATTGAAAAATGAAAAAGACCCTTTTCCTCTAACTCGCCATTCAAGGGTGATTTGGTCATAAAAGTTGTTATTTATACTAACGTGGACACCTCTTTTAAGAAACATTAATGGTGCACTAACGGAAGGTGAGTTTTGGAAAATAAAAACTTACTGACATGGTGAGTTTTAAATGTTTTGAAAAGTTGTAGTGAGTTTAAGAGAAATGCTGATAACTCATGGTGAGTTTTTGACAACTTCCCTAAAATAAATACTTAAAACTAGCCAAAAATGGAATTGTTTTCCTCTTTAGTGGTGATTCAACAATTCGACCTTTTCAATCAAATGTGTCAACCGATGTTGTCATTATTAAATAATAATAAAAAGTAAACACACGAAAGTATAAAAAATTATAGAAAACATTTGGGGACATCACTAATATCATGTATTCGTCGTATTAAACAAAAATAAGTGTGACAAATATGAATAATTTCTATGGACATAAAAATAAAAAAATTGTATAAATTTTTAAAAACATATTATTTATCATCATCACCATAAAAGTTTTCCACATTCAACGTGCACACTTGCTAGTCTAATGAAAATTCTATAGTCATTAGGGCTATTAGTAGGACCCAATTACTTTTTTTATATGTAAACAGAAAAATACGCTAACAAAATGAAGAGATAAAAATCCAATACAACCGGTGAAAGATGATCATCTAGTGATTATATTGTGCAAAATTCCTGCACTTAGATAAATTGAAAATCAAAACTCCGTTTTTCTTCTTGGGTCATTTGGGGTTATTGGACTAAGAAAGATAAAATCTTTTGATCAATAATGAGTGTAGTATCTAATTATGATGCCCACAAATATTGACATTGAAGTGGAGTTCACACCCGATCTTTCCCAAGTATTGCAACTACATGAAGATGACACAACTATTACTTTGTAGTCTTTGAAAACTTTTCCAAAATTCACAGCATCAAAGGTCCAACCTTTCACATGAATTTAGGTGATGTATTTAACTCAAATATGTCTAGAATAGTGTTATAAAAGTCGGCTAACAAATTTTGTTAAATGGGGTTCAAAACCTAATCAAGATTGGACTCACTAGGTTGGGTCGAATTTAGCAATGTGTAGAGAACTTGCATTGTTTGATCCCCTCATATAGCACTCTATTTATAGACCGAGGAGTGTTACAAGAGTCTATTTATGATTTGATGGTGCACGATCTGGTTGCTCCTAGCTGGATGATAGATCGGACATCGATCTACTTAGTTAGCCGGTCGAACTGCAAGGAAAGTATGCTTCAGAGAACCTTGGGTGGCTTACCCGGTGTGGGCACTCCGATGCTTAAGTTAGTAATTGTTTTTGCGAGCTGAAAGGCTTGTAAGCTAGAGAGCTAGTGAGCAAATAATCGTGCGTACCTTGTAGTGTTCGGGTTAAATCCCTTATGTAGGCGAGCTGCCGTAGGTCTTATGAAACACCTCCGCTATTCCTAGCCCGTGTTACCATGAGTCCATTTTGCACCCGGAGATGGACTTCGTGTGAGCTAATAAGGCTTATCAAGTCTATCCGATCCAGGTGCGGTAAGGATAAGGCTTGTGGATGTGCGACGTGATCCCAGAGAGGTTGAAGATAGGTAGCTAGCTTCTAGAAGTTGGCTACGTGTTACCTTGGTAGGTCGGGCCATCACAAGCTGCTCAAATCTTGGTCTTGGTTGAGGTGCCCGAGGTACCCGAGGTACCCGAGCTGACCTAGCCTGTTGAGGTAGCAAGAAATGCTGAGTTGTCGTCTAGTCATCAAGCTGACCTAGCCTGTTGAGGTAGCAAGAAATGCTGAGTTGTCGTCTAGTCATCAAGATGATTCACGTGTCCGCGTGCTTACAAATCATGCCAAACTACCCCTCATCATGATTCTTAACATAATTAGGATTAGTTTGGAAAGAATATTATTTTTCTAATCCAACCCAAAGATTATAATCTTTTTAGCTAGTCAAACTTGTCAAGTCTTAGCCTTATTATATTATCTAGTTGATAGTTTGACTAGGATTCTTATGTGATACTATTAATAATTCTAATTTGGAGAATCCAGCTTGTATGGCATAGGACCCACAATTTAATGAGAGAATTAACATGGCACATGCTTTAGGCAAACTAGTGGGGTCGAGCACTTAATGTTTTAATTAGCCAAATAGGCTAATTCGACCATACCTATTATGGGCTTAAGTAGCTAGGCCCATTAAGTATCTAAACACTTAAAACACTTGGATATCTTACTATCCTAAAGGTATTCTTCCTATCATGTGTTGACACAAATTTCGAGCTAAATTTGGAGCACACAAAATTAATGTGGACAGATTCAAAGAAATTTAATTTTTTTTGTAGAAATTTAAGTGGGATACAAATTCTCTTTTTCTTTGCAAAGAAAAACCCTCTAATTCTCTTGTTTTGGACAAAATTTAAAACCACAAATAGAACTTGCAATTATGAGAAGCAAGTAATGCCCAACCTTGTATGAGCGAAAATTTATTCACGCTCAATCAATGATTAGAATGTGAGCATCTGAAAGAATATCCTCGCCTGTAGAATTGACAGAAGCCTTTTAGATCACGAGAATTTGAAGATCGAAATTTCCCCAGTTGATATGGTACGAAGTTGTAGCAATTTCGGTGCTTCGACAGTTGAAGAATTGGAGTCTTTCTTCTTCCTTCCTTGATCTTAGTACAATCCGTTTCCTTTCCTTCTTTTTCAAATAATAAAAAAGATCGGAGACGAATCGAAGCGGTCGAAGACAAAATAAGTGGTTGAAAGGGGGGAGCCGAATGGGAGAAAGACCGATGGAGGGCTAGAGCTTCCAAGAGGGCTTTGCTTTTCTATCTTTATCTATTTATAATGCCTCCCTTTAAATGAATCAGCCTAAGAATTTGAATTCAAATTTCAATTTGGCCAACTATTGTAATTAATATGGACCCACTAGATTGACAATTTGGTGATCAATCTTTGATTCCTTTTAAATTTAATTAAATTCATAGATTGGATTTAACATGCCACTTGGCAAAGGGGTGAGCCCATGGATCATTTAGCTCATTGACCAACCATTAATTCCCTTTTTTTTGGTGGATCAATTAAGCCTTGTTGTGTGATTTCCTTTTTTTAAATAGGATTCTCTCCACCGATTTTGGGTTTAATCCAATCAAGATTGATTGGTGAGGCTTGCTGAATAGGCCACTTGGCAAGAGTTGCTCCAAAGATTTCATCAATCCAACTAGGCTACTCTTGCATTTCTATGAAACCTCATTTAAGTGTAATTACCATTCAATTGGGCCCCACTGGACTGACTAATTTGTTAATTAATTTTATTGGGATTTCATCTAATGTAATATGCCGATTTAGGAATCCCAATCATTTATTGATGGGCTGGTGGAATACCTCTATCTTGGGCTGAAGAATTAGTGGGCCCCTACACTAGGTCCCACCAAAAAATTATATCCCAACATCATGCACAACCTCCACACATTTTTAATCTCATCCATAATCACATCATTGAAGTTAAAGATATCTACCGCTTGATCATCATTTGTCCAAACTCTTACTCTATATCATTTAAATACTGCTAATTTCCTCCTGAATCCATCATCTAACTACATAAAACAAAGCAAAGCAAAGAAGCATAAAAGAAATTTAGTCTCCACATTAGAGAGAAACCCCACTAACATAGGAGGAAACCACAAGGGTAGGAAAACATACCTAGAAACCAAGAGCACATTCACACCCAAAAACTCAAAAGGCAGAAAACTAACAAGAACATCCGCGAAGCAAACTCGAGCTAGCAAACCACAAACAGACAAGAAACAGATGAGAACTCTAAATATCACTACTAAAACTTAAAAAGGACAACCACTACAAGGCAGCCTTGAGAAGCTAAGTCAATTGCATCAAAATAGGGAAAAGACTCCCATCCTAACTATATATAGAAGGTCACGTCTAATCATTTTGCCTCCATCTAAGTCATTTTTAATTTCATTTTGCCTAGAATTAGAAAAGATAAAGAATTTCAAGATGATATCGAAGGGTCTATTATGACTAATTTTGGGTATCATTTTCTAGTTGAAATTTCAATAACAAACAACACTTTAAGGATAAAAGCTATACCTCTTTGTGGACCATTTACTTGATTCTCTTTTGGATATGTAGTAGACTCATTTATGGGCCAAATTACTACTAACCTCAATTTGGATATCCAAGTCAACAAGGCTCCTAGGCTTAAATGAATGAATGAATAAATAAACAATTGCATTAACTATCCTAATCAATTCTAGTTAAACTTCTTAGTCAAACCTAATAACTAACTTTGCCTTTCTTGTTGGTAGTTTGTCTAGGATTTTTCGAAAGACTTTTAACCAACTTAAAACATCCATTAACTTTTGAAAAAACACTTTAATATTGAGAGAACTCAGATTATATGGCATTAATGAGAGAACCGACATTAAGTCACATGCTCTTAATACTTGAGTTGGGCCGACCACTTAACATTCATTAGCCTAAGTGGCTAATTCATAAGTGATTCAACCCATTAAATGTTTAAATACTTAAACACTTGGGTCCTTACCTTCGTCCTAAAGGTCCAAGTCATATTGATTTAAACAATTTAATCTATTGGCTACATTTAATATCTCTACTAATAATACTTCACACTACATTAGGGGAAGGACTTTTCACTCTTTGTCTCTATGACATGGCATCCAGCTTCCAACACCAATGGATCCTTCATGGAGGATTTCTATTGATCATTAGTTGGCATACTATCCTTGGATACCCCAACATACTTAGGTATTTGACCCTAAAAAGGATTTCATTAGTTGGCATGTCAAAGATAAGCAAGTTTGATATTCAACCTAATATCAATATCAAGTTTAGGTATTAAAAGCAATACTTAATTGTTCCACCTGTCACAAAGTTTAGGAACACACAAAGTTTAGTCTAGTTCAATCTTTCTTGCAAACACTTATTCTCACACTTTAAGTTACAACTTGAACAACTAAGACCCACTGCTCCACTATCTTGGATAGTACGAGAATGACAACCTCGTCAAGATAGACTCCGCAAATCTATCCAATGGTTGTGAATGCTCAAATTTATATTGCTATAACTATATGGCCTCATACATAATAATAATATGAACTATGAAGTATATTAGTAAAACAGATCCATGACACATGAAATAAATGTTCTTTATTCATAACAATGATATGTACAATACATTAATTGAAGCTAAGGGTGTACACACTATCTAATAATGAAAATATTAAAACTACCTTTTTTTTTGTTGTGGGGATTTTGTAAAAGCATGTATGTATATATTATATAATTTATACACATATGATGATATTGCATTATATATGTATATTTTATACATATATTGTATAAGATATACCACTCAAATGGTGTGCAACTTAATATCATTAAGTTGTAATATTGATATGCTCTATAATCCATAAAAGTAAAACATAAAGAATACAAGTGGACAAATGGGCTAGTCTGACCTAATTTAAGTATGGGTATGTTAAGATTTACCTCAGATAAGGCCTAGGCTAATAATTTTTAGCTTCACCTAGCTAGGGATTATAGTCTTATGGTTGGGATTAGGTTGAGCCTAAGCCTAATCAAGCCTTAAATCCTAGAATGACAAGAGAATACATCTCATGACCCCTTGTATTTCAACAAAATGTTTTTTTCCCCTTTAGGCTTTGTTTAGTTTGTGGGATGGGAAGGGAAAATATAGAATATTCTAGAATGTTTTTCTTTTCTTATGTTTGGTTTGTGGGATGTCATGAGATGGGAGGGGATAAGGTGGGATTATAGATCCCAATTCTTGGGATGTGAAACCCCACCATTTTGGTGGAAACTAAGTGGGAATGTAAAGGGAAACTTGTTTACAGAAAGAAAAAACACCTTCGTTGTAGTATTTTTAAAAGTTAACATTAGACCCATCACTTATAGATAAATTATTAATAACGTAAATTAAAATAATTAAAATAATTTGATAAAAACAATTAATAAGTTAATTAAAATAAATCATTCATAAAAATATTAATAATTTAACAATTAATTATTTGTTTCAAAATAAAATATTAAAATTATTAACTAATTCGTAAGTATTCATAAAATAAAATATTAATAATAAAATACAAACTAATAAAATTTAAAATATTAATTAATATTAATAATTAATTAACTAATTATAATTTAATTAAAATAAACTAATAAGTAAACCAAAATAAATAATTAATAAATTAATAAATGAAAAATAATTTAATAATTATTAATTTTAAAATATTAAAAAATTAATTAAATTATAGGTAATAATAATAATAATATATAAACCAATAAAAACTATTATACTAATTAATTTTAAATAATTAATATCTAATTTTAATAATAAAATACTAAATAATAAAAAGTATTATTAATGAATTAATAATTAAGAATAGAGTATTTAATAATTCACTAAGTAATTAATGGATAAATAAATAATAATTTTATTATTAATCTAATTAATGATTAATTAAATTGAATAAATACTAAAAATGTTAAATAATTGAAAATAATTAATAATACAGAATAAAGTTATTAATGAATTAATAGAAAATATTAATAAAATAAACTCAAGGAGATGGCTGTTGAAGCCGCCAAGGATCTGGACTTCGAGGCGGAAAGCGACGACGGGAGAGGGAGAGGATGTTGAGGTCGTTGAGGACCACATGGAGACAAACTGCCCGCTGATGCCTTTGCTGAGGGTGACGAGCCACGAAGTGATTGATGCCTCTTTTCTTGGACCCCCCCTTTGTAAATATTTGATGTTCGAGCCTCCGAGCTCGGCTAAACAATTGTAATCTTGTTCTCTCTATCTCTTCCCTTTTTTTATGTACTTGAAGCATCTTATTAATGGAATACGAGTTTTTTTGCAAAAACTCCTTGTGCAAAATCTAAGTGTGGATCACCCCGAACTTGAATAGGAACAATCGTTATTGTACGTTGGAGTGAGCAGACACTATAGGGTGTACATGCCCGACCTGCCTACACCCGAGCTACTTTTGCTTTACCCATGCCAAAGCAAATAGGTTTTAACGAGCTCATGCCGAAGAGGGGACCGGGTCTTAAGCAGCCTATGCTGAAGAGGTGACTAGGAGTTCTCCGCCCATGCCAGAGAGGCAACTGGGTCTTATATCGTCCCGAGGTCTTCTGTCAACTCGGCACTATAACCCTTTGGCTTTTGGGAGTGACTTAATGTCCTCTCTTTAGTTCAGTAGTCTTGTGGACTTGGCAAATTCTCATATGCTATAGAGTCGTGAGCTCGTAGATAGTATCTTCTTAGGTTGTTGATATTCCAGGCACGAGGTACTTGTTTCCCTTCCATGGTCTCGAGCTCATGCGTACCTTCCCCGAACACCTGTCTTACGCAGTACGGACCTTCCCAATTCAGTCCGAGCTTACCGACGTCAGGCTCTGGTACCATAACCTTCCAGAGGACCAGGTTGCCGACACGAAACTGTCATTTCCTCACCCGGGCGTTATAGTACCGAGCTACTCTTTGTTGGTAAGCCGATGTCCGAATGTAGGTCAAGTCTTGTACCTTTTCTATCAGGTCCAAGTTAGTATGGAGCTCGTCATCGTTTGCTTCCCCGTTGTAAGCTTCGAGTTGTAACGTTGGCACTTTGACCTCTGTTGGGATCACCGCCTCTATACCATATGTGAGGTTGAAGGGTGTTTCACCCGTCACGGTTTTGATGGTAGTTCAGTAAGCCCAAAGGACACTAGGAAACTCATCTACCCACAATCCCTTAGCTCGGGCCAGGCGAGCTTTCAGTCCACGGAGAATCACCCTGTTTGTTACTTCAGCTTGTCCGTTCACTTGCGGGTGTGCCACCAAGGTGAAATTTTGCTGGATTCCCATCTCCGCACACCAGTTCTAGAACTTCATGTCTTTGAACTACTTCCCATTATCGGAAATCAACACCCGAGGTAGTCCAAAGCGGCACACTATGTTTTCCCAGAAGAAGTTCTGTATGTTGTGAGTTGTGATGGTTACCAAGGGCTCAGCCTCCACCCACTTCGTGAAGTAATCCACTGCAATGACCAGGAACCTCCTCTGTCCGGTTGTCGAGGCAAAAGGTCTGAGTATGTCTATCCCCCATTGAGCAAAAGGCCATGGGCTGGTGAAGTATTTCATATCGGCAATGGGTAGCCAGGGGATGTTGGCATGCCTTTGGCAATTGTCACTCTTCATGACGAGCACAAGGGCGTCTGCTTTCAGGGTAGGCCAGTAATATCCGTGCCTCAACACCTTCTGGGCAAGCGCCCTGCCCCCCAGGTGTCCTCCGCAGAGTCCCTCGTGGATGTCGGGCAACACTTGATCCGCTTCTGAAGGTCGTAAGCAACGTAGGTAGGGAAACGTGAAGGACCTCCTATACAACCGTCCATCGATCAAAACATATCGCGCTGACTGTCGTTCTACCCTCCGAGCTGCATTGTGTTCTGCCGGCAAGGTCCCATGGAGTAGATAGCCGACGAGCGGGTCAATCCAACTCAGTTCCACTACCAACACGAGAGCGACCTCTTCTGCCCCCCCCCCCCCCCCCCCCCCCCCCCCGAGAATGCTGGGGTGAGGCAGGTCTTCGATATATATTGTCTGCTTCGTATTCTCACTGGTACTGGCTAATTGAGATAGTGCATCGGCCTTACCATTCTCGGACCTTGGAATCTGCCTAATGAAGCAAGAGTGGAAGTTCGGTAGAATCTCTTTGACTTTGGCTAGGTATGCTGCCATGATCTGGTCACAAGCCTCGTAGGCACCGTTAACATGGTTGACCACCAATTGTGAATCGCTACATACGATGAAGTGTTTGGCTCCCATCTTTATTGCTAGGTTGAGCCCGACAATTAGTGCCTCGTACTCCGCCTCGTTGTTCGACGCTTCGAATTTGAACCGGAGAACATACTCCAGCTTCACCTCGCTTGGCCCGTACAACATCAATCCGACACCGCTTCCTCGCAGATTCGACGAGCCATTTACGTGGAGGATCTAGGGCTCCTCGTCCCACGTTGGTCCAACCTTAACAGGGACCAATATCGCACTAGTCGATGCCTCCGACGTATTAGCGGGCTCAATCAGTTTCGGGGTTGGCGTGCTGAATGTGCATTCTGCGATGAAATCCGCCAAGACTTGGGCTTGATCGCTGGGCGGGGCTCAAACTGGATGTCGTATTCCCTCAGTTCGATGGACCACTTCATCAATCTCCTAAACACCTCGGGCTTGAGCAAATTCTGCCTCAAAGGCCTGTTGGTGAGGAAAACGATAGTGTGGGCCTGGAAGTACGGGCGTAGTTTTTGAGCTATTGTAACCAGCGCATACACTAGTTTCTCGATCTCGAGGTACCTAGTTTTGGCATCGTGCAAAACTTTACTAACATAGTAGACGGGTCACTGGACCCGGTCTACTTCTCAAGTTAGTACCAAGTAGATAACCTCGTCACTCGCGGAGAGGTAGAACTTTAACTCTTCTCCTTCTTCAGGTTAGGTTAGAACCGACGAAGTACTTAGCTACCTTTTCAGTTTGTCAAACACGAGCTAGCACTCCTCATTCCATTCGAAGTCCTCGTTCTTTTTTATTGCTTTGAAAAAAGGCAGGCATCGACCCGCCGACTTAGACATGAACTGGTCTAGGGCGGCTACCTAGCCAGTCAGCCTTTGGACTTCCTTTATTTTCCGGGTTGGCTTTGATGCCTTGTCAGTTCACTATGTAACCTAGGAATTACCCGACGTGACCCCAAAGACACACTTGTTCGGGTTTAATTTCATATTATACTTCCTTAAAATTTGAAAAACATCATTTAAATCATTAAACAAAGAGCTTGAAAAATAGAGTCTTCACGACCATGTCATCAACATAACATTCCACTTTATTTCCGATCAACGACTCAAAAACTTTATTTACAAGTTGCTGGAACGTTGCCGTAGCGTTTTTCAAACCAAAGGGCAAACGTTCACTATGTAACCTAGGAATTTACTCGACGTGATCCCGAAGACACACTTGTTCGAGTTTAATTTCATATTATACTTCCTTAAAATTTGAAAAACATCATTTAAATCATTCAACAAAGAGCTCAAAAATTGGGTCTTCACGACCATGTCATCAACATAACATTCCACTGTATTGCTGATCAATGACTCAAAAACTTTATTTACAAGTTGCTGGAACGTTGCCCCAGCGCTTTTCAAACCAAAGGGCATACCTTTATAACAGTATAGCCCAAATTCAGTTATAAATGCGATTTTGTCCTGGTTAGCACGGTTCATCTTAATTTGGTTGTAGACAGAGTAGGCGTCCAGAAAACTCAGCAACTCGTGCCTCGAGATCACATCTACTAGGCGGTCCATTTTGGGCAGTGGGAAGCAATCTTTCGGGCAGGCTCTGTTTAGGTTGGTGTAGTCGACACACATGCGCCACTTTCCGTTGGCCTTCTTCACCAGCACCAGGTTGTCAACCTAGCTCAGGTAATGGACTTCCCTGATGAAATCTATGGCGAGGATCTTCTCGACCTCTTCATCGACTACCCTCCATCGCTCCAGGGCGAGATTGCGTTTTCTTTGTCTTACTGACCTGACTAGAGGGTCCACATTAAGTTTGTGAGTTATTATTTTAGGGTCTATTCCGGGCATCTCCACCACGAACCAAGCAAAGATATCTAGATTTTTTAGTAAGAAACTTACAAGTTGTGTTTGGAGCGGTTCGCTAATCAGGGTGCCAATCTGAAGAGTTTTGGTCGGCTCGGTCTCAGAAACCAATATGTGGACCCTTTCTTCGGTCAGGGCAGCTCGCTCCTCTGTATGCTCCATTGGTTGTTCGAGCTCGACATCCTCCACCAGCTTTGCCTTTCCTTTCAGGGCGGCCACGTAGCATTTACGGGATTCGATCTGGTCACCTCGCATGACCCCCACACCGTAATCAGTGGGGAACTTCATCGCTAGGTAATAGGTGGACACTATCGCACGTAGAACGTGTGTGATAGGCCGACATGTGATCGCGTTGTAGGGGGATGGAGTCGCGACCACTAGAAAACTGTGCTCGAATAACACAACATTCGGCCACGTGCTTGCCTCCACTAGTATTGTGACCTGACCAAGGGGTTTGACTTCTTCTCCATTGAACCCTACCAAGGGTGCATCTGCTGGCTTCAGGTCGCTCCGCTATAACTATAGCTTATCAAAGGTCTCCTTGAAGAGGATATCCGTCGAGCTACCGAGTCCACCAGAATCCACTTCACTTCGAGCTGAGGTCGCTTTGGCGGGTTTTCACCTTCATTCTCCAACTCACGGACTGATGTCCTCCTTGTTTCTGATCTGCACCCCGCAATGATAGACCCGCCAGTGATCATATTGATCACGCCACGGACTGGTCTCTCCTCTATTAGCTGCCGATGTGGCTACTCGTTTTGCCTGCTAGTCTCGGGGGCGTTCCTTCTCTGTTCTCCCTAACGATCTCCCTACCGGTCTCCTTGCCCTCTCTCTTCTTGCAAGATGTAATTCTTTGGGTACCCGCAACGAATAAGCTCCTCGATCTTGTAGCGAAGATTCCTACAATTCTTCATGCTATGACCATGATCCTGGTGGAAGTGGCAGTAGACATTCGGGTTTCTTGTGGATGGGTCTTCCCTTAGCCTGGGTGGCCATTTGACGATGGAGGAGTCCTTGATAGCCATTAGGATTTATCCTCTCTTCGCGTTAGGGGGGGTGTAGTTAGTTCTTTCTTCTAGAGGGGTCTTGGAACGCCGACCTGACTTGTAGCCGCGCGAGGGGGACTTACTTCTCGAACGTGGGGATTTGCTTCTTTTCCTGCTCGGGGACTTACTTTTCTTTCTTTTTTGGTTATTGTTGCTTGTTCCTTTGTCTTCTCTCTTCCTCTTTTCACCCAGCAGATTGTCAATCTTCTAGTTGATTTCCTCTCCGGTGCCAATGAATTGATCAGCTAGTTTGAGGAACTCGGTGATTCTTTGGTTTGTTTGCTACCATGTGCTACTTGAACTCTCTGTGGGTGATCCCCTTCTTCGCTGCAATGAGGTGCACCACTGGATCGAGGTCTAGTATCTGCAGGCACGTCTCATTGAAGCGCTTGATATAACTTTTAATAGACTCTCCTTCCTTCTGCACCACGTTCAGAAGGCTCTCCTATGACTTCGGGCACTTCTTACTGGTAATGAAGTGCGCTGTGAATAGGTTGGCAAACTGAGCCCAACCCTTGATGGAGCCCGGTGTGAGGTTCTTATACCAGGTCCGAACTACTCCTCTGAATGTGGTGGAGAAGGCCACACACATGCAGGTTTCGTCAGCCCCAATGAGGTGCATCTGAGACTGGAAGGCACCCACGTGGTCATTAGGGTCGAACGACCCATCATACTTGTCTAGCATGAGAACCTTGAAATCCTTTGGCATCAGGGCCGCTAAGATCTCGGGTGACAAAGGGGATGACCGGCTCAGCAGAACAAGCATAGTTTTCGTTGCCACCAAGCTTACCTCTTCTATCTCTTTGGTCCACTCCATTGGATGGCTGAGCTTTGCTGGTGGATTGTTTCTGGCCGAAGAGCGGCGCGTTTTACGCCGTCGCCGCTGTTGCTTCTTTGCAGGTTCGACATTGGTGCTACTAGCCTTAGTCTGGTCTGGTACCTCGACACTGGCTCTCTCGCACTCCCAAACACTGTCGCTAGGTGGATTGGGGTTTCTTCTCGCTGACTCCTCTTGGGTGTGAAGCTTGTGTTGGTCATGGTGAGGCACGGAGGGGGCTTGCCTCGAGTCTGCATCTCGGGCTCCGATCTAATGATCTTCTCTCCGTGACCTGTTGTTCTTAGGCCGCGAATGTTGCGGTTGGTTACTCTTGTCAGGTTTGTTGACTTCAGGCCTGTCTCCCGGGTTCCCCCCTGAGAGATCGGGGGAGTGTGCTGCTTGTCTGTCTTGCCCCGTGGTGAAGTCTGGCTCTTGGGAGGTACTGGTACCGGCGATGTCCCCTCACCCCGACGGGGAGATCGGCGGACATCCTGGGTGGATCTGTGCGTGCTCCAACTTTGCCTCTGATGTTGAGTGGCGTGGCGAGGCAGAACCGGTTGCTGACTCGATTGCAATGGTGGAAATTGTTGCTGATACTGTTGGTAGAGAAAGTATTGCTACAACTGCTGGACCTATTGCATCTGGATCTGCATCGTCCAGACGCACTGAACCAGGTCATTAACTGGGAGTGCCCGACCCCAAGGGGAATCACGGAGGGATCTAAGAAGGTGGTGCCCACCTGGGGGAGCGGGACACTCACTTGCGGGATGGTCTACGGTACTGACAATGATGGGACCCCGGAAACTGTGAGGGAGAGTTGATTGCTGATCTTGCCTCCCGGTGACGTTCATGTCAATACCTTTCCTGGTGTTGCTGGAAGAGTCCATTAAGAGTAAGATAGAGGTTGGAATGACCTTTCGATCGAGTTCCCACAGTCTGCGCCAAATGATGGTGCACGATCTGGTGCTCCTAGCTGGAGGATGATCTGGGACTTGGCCACGTGGAGATCTAGTTCAGCTTGTAAAACAGTGGAACTCAGAGAACCCGTGGTGTCTAACTTGGCGAGGTCTTTCCGATGCTTAAGTTAGTATTGCGAGCTGAGAGTTGAATGATATGTGTATTAGAGAGTTTGAATGTAAAAATAATTGCACGTACCCAGGCCTTAGAGGGGTTGTTGCCCTTATATAGCTGAGCTGCCGTGGGTCTCACAAAACGGTTACAGAATCTTTGGCCTGAGTGGATGAGATCCGTTCCCGCTTTAATCGGGGAGTAACGTATCAGTCAATGAAATCTATCGCTTCCACCCGATCCGGGTGGGGGGAGGATGAGGCCTGCCATCACGCGGCGTGATCCCGTGGAGTTCGGAGTCTAGTGGGAGGGAGCTACCAATTTTATTCATTGGTTTTTTTTTCTTGCATATGTCTTTTCTTTGTTATTATTTCTTTGATTTTACTTTGTTGAGTAATTGGATGTACGGTTTATAATATGTGCTCTTTTGGTTGTTATATTCCGACCCAAGGCTCGTCTCACGTACGGCCATGACCGGTTGATGCTGAGACCCATTTCGCGTACGATTACGACCAATAGATGCCGAGAATCGTCCCACGTATGGTCATTACTAGTCGATGTCAACACTCGTTTCACACACGGCTATGGCAAACCGACCCGTCACCCGTCCCATGCACGGCAACAATTAGCCGGTGCCTATCCTGCGCATGGGTCCTGTGACATCTGTGAAGCACATGGCCATGGGGCATGATCACCTTGTACCTGTATAAGACACGGTACCTCGCCCTCGGCCGTCCATGACACTCCTAAGAGGCGGACTCAACTGCAAAGCAGTTGCCACCAAGACAACTAAGGGAAGCCCTCAGCAACCGAGGCCGATGCCTCTGCGCTTCTGAGGTAATTCTCTCTCCGACGAAGCCGAGGTCCTCGCATCACAAGCCATCCAGTGCCTAACAGTGATGATGTTGCACTCTCTTTGGCCAAGACGAATATGTAAGTGAGATAACAGAATTGGACGTGGATTGTGGTTATGTAGCTCGATTGATTGCGCTGGATGTGTTCGGATGCTCTCTTACATGGTTTGGCTTCAAGAAAGAACTTCAGATTTTGGGGATTTTCTGGCCACTCCTACGATGGCTCTTGTATAGATTCCTCTGTCTCCTTCCCTACTCTTGTGTTAAGAGAAGACATCTATTTATACGAAGGTTTGGGTTCATCTAGCATTGAAAATTGGTATTGAGAGATAAATGGTTATGGATAGAGTCTTTCTTAAGTTGGGAAAGGGAGTCTTAGAGGTTCACCTATAAAGAATGAACATGTAGATCTAGTTAAAAGTGTAATCCTAATTTATTTTGGATTAGGATAGAACTTGCAAGATAAGATAGCGCTCAAAAAGGGTGAGATGTTCTAATCCCATGGTATTATTCTAGGGGATCCCAATTTGAATGTTACGATTGATCGGAAATGGTTTAAGTTTGTGTCTCAAGAAGGGGTAAATGGTCTTGGATTTAGGTGATCTTGGTATCACCGGATTTGGAATTTTGGGTTCTATGTATCTATTGTATTGGATTTTTATCTTAATGTGAGATAAGGTTTTGGATCAAAATGATCCTGATCGAATGATTAGAATCAGGTCCATCATCAGGTCTTTATGATAAGGGGTAAATAGTGTTAGATTTGGATGATTTTGGTATTGTCAGATTTGGAGTTTTAGGATTAGTTCATGCTCTAGATTGTAAAATGGAGGGGTGAACAGTGCCGAGTTTGGGCAATCTTGGTATCATTCGATTTGGAATTTGAATCTCTATGTGTTTGTTGGTTTAATTAGGTTAATTTGGTGGTCCACAAAAGTCTTAAAAAAAATATCCCTACATCGATTGAGAGACTGAAACATTGCTTGAAGATCAAAATGCTATAGAGAGATAATAAAGAATAAAGTGCACAAAAATGGGGTATCTATACATTACTATGAAATTTTTTTCTTCTGATTTTTCTCAATTTTATTCAAACAAGAACCTAATTACAATTCAAGACACACACAACAACAAAGGGTTAAAACGTTCTTAAGGCAAAATGAGTAAGATGGCAAAACACATGTCCATTGTTTCAAGCCAAAGAGCATGCCTCTCGGCATTCTCAATCGTCTTATCTGCCAACAAATTAATAATCATCTAATTATAATCCATAATTATGGTTAACATTCATGCACGGTCCCATGGAACTAAGGAAAAATGGTACTTAATTGGATTTTGTTTATTAATTATTAGATAGGATGAGAGGCTCTCAATGGTCACGTGACCACCACTGACTGAGTACAAACACATCCATTCGTTCACGATAAATCACAACCTTTCCGTTCATTCTCTGCCTTAGTATCTGCTTTCTCTATTTAACCAACCAAACAGACAACCAGAGAATCAAGATAATATGGCACTCAGAATGTGGGCTTCTTCAACAGCCAATGCACTTAGAGTTTCCTGCGCTGCCAAGTCCTCCCTTTCTCCAGCATTTTGTCTCTCTAGATGCTTCTCTACTGGTACTCTTCTCTTTCTCTCTCTCTCTCTCTCTCCTCCCTTAATCTACAGAAAAGAATTACAGATGAGCTTTTGCTTTTAATTTGTTAACTAAAATCATTATTTTCATCAAATGGGTCTCCTTGGAATATCTCAATTTCTTTTTGGTTTGCTTGTTTCTTCTGATGATTTTCTTTTTTTTTTTATGTTGGATTAGTTTCAATTTCCAACACAGACATCCATCTCAGTTAATTAATTTCTTTGCTTTAATTCGATCATTTCATGCAGTCTTGGATGGATTAAAATATGCTTCCTCACATGAATGGGTAAAGCATGAAGGCGCAGTGGCAACAATTGGCATAACTGACCATGCTCAGGTTGTCATTCCCTCAACAGCCAACCCAACTGAAATTTAAAGTTTAATTCTCTTCAGAATCAACCACAGTTATTAGATCCTGCTATAAGCTTCATTCACCTTTCTCTTGTATAGATTTTCTCTTTTTCTTTTCTTCTGTATTTTGCTGTTATTTCAAGACTGTTCAGTGCTAATTCAAAACTAAAGGAACGGAGTTCGGTTTGTTCTTTGTCGAAGAAACATGGCCACAAGTGAGTTTATCTAGTGGAGAATTATATTCTGTTCTTGAGGTCCATGGTTCTCAATGTTATCCCAACTCCATACAGAGTATATGAAATGGCATACACCAACTCATAGCTTTGACAATCTGATTATTGGGCTTAGATCGACCATCCAGAAATTATGGGCCACATGTTGGGTAATGGAGGTGGGGACCATCTGGAATGCTGGACCTCTGGTGGTCCATCAAATCACTGGTTTGTTTTTCATTTGGTGCTGGTCCCCAAAGTTCC
>NW_010729134.1:2351701-2384659 GCF_000365185.1 Nelumbo nucifera | reverse complement strand
GGTTTCTTTTTCTCCTTAGTGGGTAGTACAGTTCTTGTGTTGAACCGCTTGGTCCAAAATGGTTGATGGTTTGACCATCTGATCAACTTAAAAAACCCGTGAAAATACATACAAAATAATTAAATAATAAACCAAAAATAATCAAAACAATCCTCATAACTATTGATTTCTGAATGTTTTCTTATAAATAATAAAATAAGGGGTTCTTTTACCGGATTAGATGGTTAACCCAGGTGATGGTCCAAATGGGCCATCTATTTTGTGGACTGGATTGCAGGACCATCTTGGGGAAGTGGTGTTTGTGGAGCTGCCGGAGCCAGGTGGCTCGGTGTCAAAAGGTGGCAGCTTCGGAGCTGTAGAAAGTGTGAAGGCAACTAGTGATGTGAACTCCCCTATTTCAGGGGAGATCGTTGAGGTTAATACCAAGCTTAGTGAAGCACCCGGTTTGGTAAGGAATTCCAGCTCTCTTTCAGGTTTCAATTCCATTGAATTTGAATTCCTGCCTCTTTTAGTTCTAGTTCTTTGGTTGTGGGCTCATTGCATACAGTGATGTGTAGATCAATTCAAGCCCATATGAAAATGGATGGATGATCAAGGTAAAGCCCAGCAGCCCATCAGAACTGGAATCCTTGATGGGTCCAAAGGAGTACACCAAATTCTGCGAGGAGGAAGATGCTGCCCATTAGAATTGGAAGATTCCTTCGGGTTCCTCTTCTTATGATGAAGAAGATATTTAGCCAAACTTTTGAAAAAATTTCTGTTGATTGTTGAGAATTACAGGCATCGAACTTATTTTACACTCCCCAGTTCTGTTCTCAGTCTCTTTATTTGTAGTTGTGCAGTCTTTATGTAAGGTGGTGTTTGGTGAGTTTTTTTTGGCACATCTTTTGGTTTGTGGAAAGCTCAAAATATTAAAAAATGGTCTTTTCCGTTTGGTATCGCGTAGATCAAAATATGCGAGGACGAGCACATGGAAAGACCGAAGAAAACAAAAATAAAGAAGCTTTAAATGAAGTTTTTGATCTTTCCACATTGAAAATAGCATTCCCAGCTGTTTTTATCAACCTGGTAGACCATGCTGTGAACCAAACGGTCTTGATCCTTAGGCTGTGTTTGGTTACAGTGCAATTTTATTTGCATTAGTACAAATGCATGGGGGTGTAAATATAAAAAATGCAAATTCTTTAATTTTGTTTTGGGTTTTACCTTATTCTGCTTAATGTCTTAATCAAACAAAATAAGCTAAATTTTGAAATAAAAATAGGTCACAATTTACACTCAAATCATTTACACTGCCATGGTTTTGTATCAGTGCAAATTTATTTGCATTGCAATCAAACACAGCTTTAAAGATAAGACCCTAAAAGCTCAATGTGTCTTTTAAAAGATCTACCTAGAAAGACTTACCAAACAACAAGAAAACTGTTGAAGGATCGAGTGTCCTCTTTCTTTCATGCATCAAGGCTTCAAAATCCAATGGTTAAAAAGAGGTATGAGATTGGTTGTGGTTGAATCCTGTTCAACCGACTCATCTGGACTGATACTCAAATCAACAGCAAAAACTATGACCATTTTCTGTAGGGTCGTCGTTAATGGGTTGGGTTTGGGCCTAGAGTTCAGGACCCAACTTTATACTGTCTCGGGTTCAGGCTTCGGATTGGGCCTATTAGAATTTTGACAAAAGTCAAATCCGAACCCGGCCCATGAACAGGTGTAATTGCCACCCCTGTTTTGTTTTTCTGTATATATCCAAAAGAAGCCTTTACTAACAGCAAATAATCTACACTTTCCATTACCAAATCATCTTGACAATCAAAAAAAATATTTAGAATTCAATCCTTTTTATGGATAAATAAGAAGCATAACACATGCTGTTATTGCTTTTCTTTTTCTTCCAGTCTACATAGCTGGTGATGAAATCTTTCTGATTCTTGCTAAGCAATTGTCTATGGGCCTTGTATGAGGCAAGTACCTCACTGGGCATTCTGGGTTAAGCCGCTCAAGCCTGCGAATGGCCAATTCAGAGTAGATTGTTAGAAAAATCAGAAAATTACTTATATTTGCTAAAACGTGAAAAGAACACTAACTATTTGGTTCATGGGAATAGAGGTCTGGAATCGGATTCCAACTGTTTGGTTAGGTAGAATCAGAACCCCATTTCCATTGCTGGGAATGGCACTCCTTCTTATGAGGGAATGGCCTTTCCCTCTCTCTCCCCCAGGAATGAGAAACCAATCCAGCCAATTTTGATTCCGATTCCAATTCTAGTTTGAACCAAACAGGTGAGGGAATGGACCACTCTGGTTCCGATTCTGATTCCGATTGTAAACCAAACGGACCCTTATATCACAAATATTGATGGATTTGTATGGAGATTCCATTCCAACTCCCAAGGATTTTTTTTTCTTTGGTAATTTTATAACTATTAACTAAAGAATCTGAGACTTGATATTCTCTTATTAATCGAGAGAATGCATTTAAAAATTATTTTTCTTTCTTTTTTGTTAGACCAACTCGGAGATGGAAACTCAAGATGAGGAACTCACTGATAATTAAGAAGAAAATAGTGGAGGAAAATAGAGATCTCTAGCTTGGCAAGATCATTTCCAGGGCACAGCCTGCTTCCTGCTCCAAAGGGAAGGTAGGTTCCTGCTTTGGGTGTATACCCCTGGACACAGACAGTTTGAGAAGATTATGTATTAGATTACAGTACAAACCTCGTGGCAACATATATGTACCAAAAGAAATAGATAAGAAAGTTATAAATATAAAATCTTACTCACATCCCATCTAGAAGGATTAAATTCCTTTGGATTAGGGTAAATTTCAGCATCCAAGTGAACACTCCTGAACCAAACCAAAACTTTCCATCCCTTGGGTATGCTGTAACCTGGAGAAATACATCATTTTCTCTCAATAAATCATAAATCAGAGAGAGAGAAACTTCAACCCAGAAAGATAGAAAATAAGAGAGAGTTCAAAGAAGCTGACCACTGATATTGACATCCTTTCTAGCCTCCCGGAATACTACTAGTGATATATTAATGAGACGCAGTGTTTCATCAATCACCTTCAAGGTCAAGACATTGCTGTAATTGTTTGTATTCCATAAACCTACTAGTAGTCAACTCTGCTTGAAATTTGAGGAGCCTGAAATTCAGGTCATAGAGCAAATACCTTGGAAAGATAATCCATTTGTCTAATTTCCTTGAGCGTCAAACCTTTCTGTGTGGGTAGTCGGTTCCTTACAATCTCCTCTTGCTCTGCCTAAAACATGTGGTAATATTCAGTTAGAAAACAGTCAGTGGAATAGATATAATTGGCAGAGTTGCAGAGGTAATGCTGGACTCAGCATCCATTTGAATTTTCAAAAATTTGTGCTTATTTGGGGCTAAACCAACTCAATTTGACTGAGTTGAAGCTTAACTAAGCCTTTCTGCATATAGAAAAACCTCTAAAACTAGATTCTCTGGTTTCACCTTTGCCTTTTGGAACAACTCTGGATGTTTCTGTAGTAAGACAGTGGCCCACATTGTAATGTGGGCAGAAGATTCATGGCCAGCATTCAAGTACATGACTAGAACATCGATGATCTCGTCGTCGCTCAGCCTTCTGCCATTCTCATCTTCGACATACATGAGAACATCCATCATGTCTTTCTTTGCCGGAGGTGGACAACTCATCATCCTCTGCCTTCTCTCTTTCACAACCGAATTAAGAATTGCTACAAGGTTTTTCCGAGACTGAAACCAAGAAAACCAGTTGCAGATTTGATAATGAAAAAAGCCATTGTTCCATAAACATAACAAAAAGAAGCTTATAGAGACAACAACTGTTATATAAGGAAGAACAAGGCTTCACACCGTCACCTTGAGAGCTTTGTGATATGCAAATCCGGGGAGATTAATGGCCATTGCTCTTACTCCATAATTTAGAGCTGTATATTCCTTCTCCAGAGCCTCCATTATATGCTCACTCTCAGAACTGAGAAATATGTACATGATTATCTTAAAAGTAAGCTTCCTCAGCTCAGTTAAGAACTCAATTGTCTCCATACCAGCCCATTTCTCCAATGCAGATTTTACACAGTCCTCAATATACCCAAGATACACAGATAATGCCTCTTGCCCATTAACTGGAGCAGCTGTTAGACGCCGCAGACGCCGGTGTTCCTCGTCGGAAATGCCTATAAAAGACTTCCTTCCGATGAGATCACAAGTGGCCTTAGGCCAACCGGGTCCAAATGTTTCATCATCCATTAGAACCTGCCTGCAGGATTCTGGTAATGTAACCATTATACTTGGGCTTCCGAACATGAAGGCCTTGTATACTCCAGTTCGACCATATCTGCATTGCAAATCAAACGATGTCACAATTCACAGTGTGATCAGGAAAAACATTAACCGTTGAATAGCTACGATTTCCTTCAGTGCCTACAACTCCTATCAGGACTAAATGGGCTGGTCCTTGATGGACCACCAAAGCTCCAACCTTTTCTGTGTCACCAAGGACTGAATGCTGAACGGGTTCAGCAGGCCTAAGGTCTTGCCACCTGGCAACAATTCGGACAGGTTCCACTACACCAGACGTATATAACCTACTTGGTTAATTATCCCTTCTCGAGTCTCGGGTATAGACCGCCCACCCGACTGATACTCGAGTTTGAATTTGAAGTGGCCAACACGGTTTTCTTTGACCATGGAAATTCCAATTAATACTTGCTTTTGTGGTCAGTTAAGGTAGTTAGGCATCTTTTGATTTTGTTTTTTAATAGGATAAGATATTTTTTCCTGTTTTTTTGCCGGTGGGTCCACTCAGATTTCTTCTGCGGATATGTCCAGAAGATAAATGACAGTCCACTCTGGGTGGGGACGTCCAGGAAAGACATGATACCACGACAAATGAAACATCCTTTAGGCCCTGGGCCCCATTCCATATTCCTCTGGTTGTTGCTAAATGACAGAATTGCCCTTACACGTAAGAAAAAAAATTTAAATAATGGTTTAGAATGGATAGCACGTGTGGCAGCAAGATTGGTAGGCCAATTCAAATTTAAATCCGATTGTTGTTAGACTTGGATATTTCTCTATATGTATAAGCATACATATATTATGCTATAGGAAAAACAACTGTCCAATAAATTAGGTAGCGAAGATTGGTCAAAACTCTTTTCATATCATTTTTTTTTTCTGTATCATAGATTTTTTTATTTATTTAATTATAAATATCTTTAAATTACATTTTCATAAGTTTTTTTATAAAAAGACACACATATATATATATATATATATCATAAAAATAATTGAAAATTTATTGTATTTTTTATATTTTATACTATACTTTCTTTCTTTTTCTGAAATTGAAATTGACATTTGTGGAATTAATTCTATCAGACCCATTTCTATCCCTGCCTACTCTCTTTCTCTCTTAATTACTAACTACTGTCAACACATGACTCGTCTGGTTGCCGCCTGTTGTTTTGAAATTGGGATCCGCTGCTCATATCCCACCGTGCATTGGAAACATCTGTCATGAATAATAACATATATATAAGTATGGAAGATGTTCCTGATGCACAATGGGATGTGACTGTGAGATCAGTGTGAGGCATGCTCTATGAGGAACAAATCCAGTCTCGTTGTTTTATACTGTCTACGTGGGACTGCCTCACTGACAGCTAAAGCCTCATTTACTGAGCCCAGATCTGCTCCTCACACCGATGTCACAGGGTGTTTTGGCTGTACATCAGGAACATCTCCCATATTTATATTTATTATTCATAAGAGATGTTTCCAATACAGGGTGGAATGTGACTGTGAGGCACTTAGTGAGGAGCAGATCTCAATTCTCATCTGCCATTTTATAATAAAATGTATCTAAAATCATGTAAGTATTAAATAATTACTAAACTAATTAAAAATAACTCCCATAAATTAACTGTGCTACTAAAGAAAAAGATGAGAGGAGGATATGGATGCAGATTCAATATCATATATTGAGATGCAAATCTGGGTTAATCAGATCAGATTTTGGACAATTTGTAACATAACGTTGCTATTAATGCTATTAACAGTATTTGATGATCAGATCGAGACCGGATCTGCTCCTCACACGCACATCCTACCATGCATTGGGAGCATCTCCCGTACTTATTAGTTATTATTCACGGAAGATGTTCCCAATGCATGGTGGATGTACCTGTGAGGCGCCCATTTGTGAGGAGCAGATCCCGGTTCGATCAGATCAGGTTCTGGTTCTCAACTTCGCATGGACATGTGAATAAAAAAAGAAAACGATCAATGCCTGATGATCAGATCAGCCAATCGGGTAGCGGTTCTCATGGACCATCACTTACCGTCTATGAACATTTCATAAAAGATTAATTAATTAAAAAAACTGGGAAGTAATGCCAACAAGAATGACAAGAACCACCGCCGGCGCCGGCATCTTCTCTCTCTCTCATTCCAGTAAGTCAGTAAGTAGCTCTATCATTCATTCTAAAGAATACTCACTCTACAACAACAGCTTGATGTTTAAAACTAGAGAGAGGAGAGAGAGAGACTGACCTCTGAAGAAAGGTGGAGATGAAGGAATCGGGATCACCAGACTTGTAAGCTCTGAGGAAGGACCACATGTTTCCAATTAAAGGCAAACCCAGATCGCCTGGAGGGAGAGACAGTCGCTTTTCACCCAATCTACGCTCATAAAACCAAGCATTTGCTCTCTTGAGCAAAATGTAGAGAGCAAATGAAGCAGCCAAGACCAAGAGCAGCACCAAGTACACCTCCCAAATAAAACCCACCTCCATTAAAAGACTGACTGACTGATTGCTGCTTGTTTTTCCTCTTGGCTGCTATAATTTTATCAAAGCTCGATCTGTTTATCTTCTATCACACTTTACCTCCAACGTTCAACTCTATATGGATATATAGCAAAAGAGAAAGAGAATGGGGTCCAGTATTGTTGTAATCTTTGTCTGCTGATATGAAATTGGAAAATAATAAAACCAAGTATAATCTCTCCCCATTTATCCTTAATGGGCCAAGGGAATTTGCCCGCCTCTCTCTCTCTCTCTCTCTCTCTCTCTCTTTACTTGCCTTGTCCTTTTCTCAAAAGCCTCGATTCTCTCCTAGTTTAAAAAAAATTTTAAATGAAGGAAATCTGTTCTCTGTGCTCACAGTCACAGATTCAAGACACTGATTTGAGGACATAGCTAAGCTAGTAAGGATGAGTCATGAAAACACTGAGCTCTTTTTTTCTTTTCATAATGAAATAGTGAATTGTTGTGACTGCCCTCATTCGCCAGGGCTCCTAGCAGTATGCGTTTGTCCAAAATTCGAATTTGAATTCCATCCCATTCAGGATGAACCGAATCCAATCTGTTCATAGTTTGATAGAACGGCCGGAGCATTTGGTAGGAACCATTCATGCAATCGTTTTTTTTTTAGCTTAAACTCATTCTTTGGCCAAAAACTGTTGAATTGGTTAACGACTTATTGACCCAGGCAGTCAAATCATCGACCCTTTCAATATTTTTTTACTGTTTTTTATTTCAATTTTTTAGTTGAAACAAGCCATCCGTTCAAACTGGACGATCAAACCATCAACCCAAAAACCAGTGACTGGAGCAGTTCCAATTCCAAAACCCTTGTAAAATACAATATTAAAGTCATTTTTATTTCATCGTTTTAATAATTAATATTGTATAATATTTTGATCATTTTAAGTTTAAATTATTTATACTATTATTCAATATTTGATTGCAATTCAAATCCAATGTAAATATGATAAATAAAATCTATTTTCGAATTTAAATAGAAACAAATCAAATTCGGATTTACCTATTACCCGATCCAATTTAATCCGTTTGCAGCCCAGCCCGGCCATGGATATTACTACTATTAGCAGTTAACTAGTTAGGGTTGTCAAACTCAAATCAACCCGACAATATGAACCGATATATAATGCAGTGGACGAACCATATGCAGGTCCGAGATACCGTGTATGGCCCACAATGATTGATGAGTTATATGGAAGACTTTGTGAGTAGGGCTGTAAATCCATCTGAGTTATAATAATTTCATAATTTATTAAATGCAAAGTAAAAAATAACAAATTAATTAAATAATTAACAATAAATTATTATAAAACATGTAAAATACATTGCTCAAATGTAATACATAGTACATTATTGAAAACAATAAATGGTTCATTTAAAACTAAATAAAATAATAAACATAATTTAAATCAGTAACATATTTATAACTAATTAAATAGTTATCAAAACATAAGAAATCATTTAATAGTTAATAAAATCTGTTTAAAATAATGAAAAAATTAAAATTATTAATGGATTATAATAGCATATTATAAACAAATTGATCAATAATTAATAATTATAAAATAATTAAAAACACATATTACCAATAGTCTTGATTTTCAAAGACCAGCTCCCATGCTAAGCTTTTGCAAAACCCTTTTAGAAAGACTTTCCAAACGGCCACTTGGTCATTTAATTTGATGAAAGTTTTATTTAATATTGGTCACATTTTGGAGAAGTGAAAAGCTTATTTATTTATTATTTATCAGTTGATAGTGAAATGTTTATACATACCATATGCTTAAAGCTTTTGAACTCTTTTCAAATATAGAAAAGAAAAACAAGAGAAAAAAAAAACATGCGTACTTCTTACTAAATTAGAAAAGAAAAAAGATTTGCTAACAGTTTTGCCTAACTCCTTTATAAGGGAAACGATAAGGGAAGAAGATTGTCGATGATGATTTTGACTGTAGCTGAAACATCTTCTAAAGTTTGGTAATTGCAATTACTTTCCCTAAATTTTTTAATACAGTTGCAAGTAGATTATCTCTATTAGAATCCTCTAACAAGTAGCATGAAAATGTCCAAAATGTCCATGTAATTTCTACTGAGACTGGTTTCTAAAAAAAAAATAAAAATAAAAAACAATGCAAACTTTATAAACAACAAAAAAAATAGAGAATTTAACGTTGCAGCTTTACCTTTGAGCAATTGATATAAAGACAAATTTAGAAAAAAAAAATCAATTTTAGAAAAGAGATTGGAAGGGTTTAGGATAGCCATTCATATGAAAAGAAAATTTGGAAAATAAACATTTTGGTTAAAAATAACTACATGGGTATTTTAGACATTTTCATGCCTCTTTTTAGAGGATTCTAACAAAAGGGGTCTACTTGCAACTATGTTACAAAGTACAGGAGAGGTGATTGCAATTACCAAACTGCAAGAGAGGTTTCAGCAATGATCAGAAACTTCAGGGGAGATTTCATCAACTTATCCTATTTCATTTTATATAACTTAAAATTTAATTTATTTTTCTTTAATTTGAGGATGTAAGTAAAATATCTAAGGGTCCATTTGGTTCATAGTTAGAATCGGAATGGTCTATTAAAATAGTCTGTTTGGTTTAGATAGGAATCAGAATGGAAATTGAAATCAACTAGAATGGGATTTCATTCCCAATGGTCAGGATAATTTAGTACTACTTTTAGTGGCATCTTAATTATGTGTAAATTAGCAACACGAACATGGTTTTAGGGCTATCAACAGGTTGGGTCTAGGTCAGGATAGGGATATCAACATGGTTTTAGGGCTATCCCATTTCATTCCACCAAGATCGGAATGGGATTCCATTTCTGCCCAACCAAATAGTTAGAAATTTAGAATCAAAATGGCCTATTCCGATTCCAATTCCAAACCCCTATTCTTGCAAACCAAAGGAGCCCTAAATAAATATGATAGTTTAGTACTACTTTTAGTGACATCTTAATTATGTATAAATTAGCAACACGAACATGGTTTTAGGGCTATCAATAGGTTAGGTCTAGGTCAGGATAGGGTGTATTAGTCCTAAACTGATTATTAATCAGGACACAATCATAGACTCAAAATCATCCCTGTTTATTAATTGGGCCAGTTAGACCCAATTATCCTGACATCTATAATTATCTATGTTAATAACAACTTAAAAATTCACTTTTGATAATATAACCTTAATAAAAAGGGAAAATCTATGATAACAGAACAATTTTGACCAATCAAAACCCTCCCGTTGAATTTTGATAAATACCACCTGATCGGTTACCAGTTACCACTTGTCCCATTTTTGATACCGACTGATTCATTAAGAATTCTTCTGGTATCATAGTCGAATCCTAATAAAAATGATAGTAGCTGGGCAAATTGTTTATATGTTCATAAATCAAGCGCTTTAACAATATATATTATAACAAAAATTACAAAAACAAAAAAAAATTGTAAAACCTGTATATATTACTAACTCAATAATCAGTTCAGGTTTTAATCCATTCAGAACAAGCAAGAACAAATATAATTGGTTTAGTCGGGTAGAATCGACCCATTGACAGCCCTAGAGGTTTTAAGCTAAAAGTTTTAAACTTTTAATTCTTCAAAGATTTTTTTAACCATTATTCATGTAGGGTGATTTGGCCCGACCTCGTAGCACGGGGATATGTGGACATGACCTGGCATAAGTGGCAACTCAGCATGACAGTTTAGCCACAATTCGGCGTAGCAAGCTCGCCGAAGCCCGGCTGAACAACTTGGCAAGTGTGACAAGGGACCTGAGGATGGAGCGCCCTGAGCTCCTTCCGTGCAAAGGGACCCGAGCTACCCTTGAAGCCCGAGCTCCTCCTAAGAGGTTTCGAGCTCTTCCTTCCTAAGAAGGGAACACCCCGACTTTTGGCCAAGTGTCCTGAGGGAGAAACACCTCGGGACAACACCGTCGACACTCCCCTTCTTACTTGCTTAAGGTTCGCCTCCAGTGTGAGCACCTCGGGGTACCTCGACATCTCAGTGCAAGGTAACTTAGCCCCAGGCGGTTTGGTGCAAAGCAGCTTGGAAGCCTGCAGGGAAGATCCACCTGATATCCGTACCTGTCGGATCTGGTGGTACCACCCACGTCTCTCGCCAGGTGGCGTTGTGCCTGCCATCTCTGAAAAGCGTGGCACGCCTGACGGATCCGTACCCTGCAGCAGCAGCTTGCACCCGCCATCTCAGCCCTAGCAGTAACAGCTAGGGCAGTGGCGGTTACGCCTAATGTGACTGAGCTCCGGTATAAGAGGACCCCGACCCCACGAAGCAAAGGTATTGAAGCTAACACTTTCAGCACTCTTAACTCTCTCTCTACTTTCCTTGAGTTTTCCTCAGAATTCTAACTTAACCATTGGAGTGTTCCCAACGGAGAGCTCCCCGGGAATCCTTCACGTTCCTCTCCGTCTCAGGTGCCATCTATCACTGCTAGGAGCCATGTTACAGCCAGCTAGGAGTGCTCAGATCATACAACATCAATTATCTTTTTTTTCCTTTCTTCTTTTACGTAATTGCCAAGTTACCATACAATAATACAATAACGGTTTTGAGCCAATTCCATACATGCACCCAAACGAGAAATGCTTTTTTGATTTCATGGGTAAAGGGAATGTATTAGTCAATGTCCAAAAGTAAAAAGAATATATTATGGTTATGGAACTAAATTCTAAGAGCCGTGCATAATTGTAGAGCAAAATCAAGTTTATTAAAGGCATATATATAAAGTGAAGGACAGATTGAGATGTTGAGATGGATTATTGGAAAATTTTCATGAGACATATTTAGATATTATTCTATTTAAAATGTGGGGGCAAAACCAACTAGCGACCAGATAAGACACAGTAGACTACGATGGTTTGATCAAGTGAGCCACGACCACAGAAAAAAAAAGTATGAAGGAAAAGAAACATCGTGAGCCCAGACTAATGAATGAATTTAACTGATGATCATGTCTGACTGGATGCAAGTAGTCCAAGGCACTGAAGAAAAAACAGGAAGGTATCTGAATCAAGAAATGTAGAAAGATACATTGATTCATTCTTTATGAAAAGAGGAAGCCCTGGTTTTGCCACACTGGATGAACCTTGTAACCTGTTTATCCCAATGTTTTCGAACTGCTATTGTCCCGAACAGTTGGACCGTTTGGATTGGAAACCATTTGGATAATCGGTTTCATTTTACCCCAAACTTGGTCTTTGGATAAAAATTATTGAATTGATCAACGACCTATTGATCTAGGCGATTGAACCGTTTATCCATTCGATTCATTTAATGATTTTTGACCATTTTTTTATTTTAATTATTTAAGAACGAACCATCTGATGGTGGAGCCATCAACCCGGAAACCGGTGGCAACGAGAATGGTTCCGGCTCAGGATCGGTTTTTAAAACATTGCTTTATCCCAACCCGCCACTCCACCCAAAACCTTGTAAGTATGATTTTATTTATGGGGGGATTCAAGGGTTTCTATTTTCTCAACCTCCAATGTGCAATATGATATGATTGATATAACTAATCAGTGGAGCTTATTACTTTTGAGTGATATTTTAGTAAATATCATCCTATTTGTTTAGTTTCCTAAAATAACAACAAATAGATGGATTCATTTTCTAGTGCTTTATCCCGCATGAGACATATAGATAATTGCTCCAATTATGTCTATGGTTGAAATGAATGATTAATTTTTAGGATTCCTTCCTAATCACCCCACAACTTATAAGGTTGACAACAAATGAGAAGTCTCCAACCCTATATTGCCTTTTTCATGGTTGTCCGCTTAGATCATGTGAATTGTTTGTGGTTAACTGAACTAAGAGACCAAACAATTGTGAACGATTGATGTCTCCAGGAGCTTTGTGCTGGATCATTATTTTCATTTCTTGGAAGCTGAAAACCCATTACCAATTGAGTGATCAATTGCCCAAAGTTGATCATGTAATCCTCAACAAAACTTCAAATGATTTTGCTCGTATCAAATCAACATGACAAGATAGAAAGGATCCATGTCAAAAAGCCCTGATATTGCAAATTGAGTCCCACAAACAAGCTGATTGGCAACTACTTTGTTTGTTACTCCAGTATATCACATGAAACCAGGAATCTCTCATTTGTGTCAGGTTGGTCTGACCAGCTGGGATAGGGCCAACCTTGAGCTAAAAGCAAGCATAATTATTAAGCCAAAGTCATTTCTAATCAAACCTACAGCTCTAGATGGCAGACACCAATCAACCCTATGGATTTGATTCTCAAACAACCACACTTATAGAAGGTTCACATGCCAATAATCTAACTAGTCAAATCAGAGTAACGGTTGTGCCATTTAATGATCATTGTTTTGTATAATTCAAGTAGGAAGGGGATGAATTAGTCTACATTTTGAAATAGGATATGCAGAAGAGGGATCATTTCACCAAGACTGTTCAGAGGTAGAAGTTGGAAACATTCAGAATAACAAATCTGTAGTAAAATGTGATAATTCAGAATCTTCAATGGTACACTGAATGGAAGTTCAGAAGAGTAAGCTCGGGAAGAAGGAGTCATTGGAATAAAATGTATGTTGTATAATTAACAGGTGGACCACTTCTAGATAAAGTATTCTGGGATTAGAACAGTTGTTTTCAATGTGGCCCACGGTGCCTTTTATCATACCCACGGGCACCCAATTCATTAACATCGCTATCAAATAAACAGCAAATCTCTCAGTGGGGCATGACAGGAGTCAAGATATCAGCTCCCAATAAAACTTTGATGTGGATGGAATTTTACTCTTTTTTCTTTGATCTTGAAATTTTGAAAGTTTCAGACTTGAAATGAACTATACTCATTTCCATGGCTGCATGAGTAGCATCATCAGAGAGTACAGAAGTGTTATAAGAATCCCGATTCTAAAACAATGTTTTCTTTATAGAACATGGATTGTTCTATCATATCACTGTAACAAAACGTTTTTAGAAAACATGCACCTATAGTTATAGGAATTAGAAACCTTTCCAATTAGGACAATGAACATGATGAAACTTCATTGACAGTTGTAATAAGAGCTGTTCATGGAAGATGACAAAACGGATCCAGATTCAATACATCTTATGACATGCGACAAGTGGCAACATGTATCCAAGCAGCTCATCACAGCACTTGCTATCCGAAAGTGAAACTAAAAAGAGAGAAAGTGGAGATTAGGGATGGCAATTTCCACCCGATGGATGGGTTTTTTTTGGTTGGAAAATGGGTTTTGGGTCAGGAACGAGTTTTGGGGTTTTACAACCCGTAGGGGTACGGGTTTTAGCTAAACCCAATCCATGCATTAAAATCACTAAAATGCCCCTAATATTTATATTTACTAAAATACCCAACCCTTCCTGACCCTATGCTATGCTCATAGGTTTCTCTCCTCCTTTCTTTCCATTGGAAATCATGTCGGTTATTGAAAATTTTGATGTTGTTATGTGAATGATTTAAAATGATATTACTCATTAAAAATCATTTCAGTTGTTGAAAATTTTGTAAATGATTTAGAATGATATTATGAAATCATTTCAGTTATTGAAAATTTTGATATTTATTTATGTTAGTTTGGTTGTTTATTGATTTACATATAACAAGAAACTTTTATCAAGTTTAATAAATTTATTAATTTTTGCAAATTTAAATGTTGTTAATTTTATTGGATGTGGGTTCTAAACCCAACCTGCCCCACTCTTAAATGTGGAAAGGGTTTAGAACCCACATCCCATAAAGTTCTAAACCCAATCTGCCCCATTCTTACATGTGGAAAGGATAGGGTCGAGGAGGGTTTTGCATTTTCATGTACGAATAGAGTTTGGATTCTGAAAATTCAACCCGCTGTGCCATCTCTACTGAAGATCCAACCAAGAAATCACAGAGAAAATGTATCAAAGTTGTAGTTTGGTCCGTCTCCACTCCTCAATGAAAGCCAAGAAATCACAGAGCTATAATGTATCAAAGTTGTAGTTTGGTCTGTCTCCACTCTTCAATGAAAGGAAACACCTGAAGCAAGACAAAATGTAGGCTCAATTCAACATCATCCTCGTAGATTTTCCAGAATATACAAGTATACAACTAAGATGGAAGGACAGTTTCATTCATCTGTAACACTCATTACGTTGGAAGTTGGACCCCACCATTTGAATGGGTCTCCCACTTAGTGATCTCCTAGTCCCATGCCAAAATCTAACCTGATCTCATAATCTAAGCATCCATACATTGAGATTCTCTTTCTAAATCATTAGCCATACCTTTTTCTCAAACACAAAAGAGATGGAGCAAAAAAGCACATCTTTTCAATGTACAATTAACTGTGTCGGGCCTGTAATATTGAGATTCTCTTCTTGGACTATCAGCCATACATTTCTCAAACATAATAGAGATGGAGAAGAAAAGAACTTTTTTCATTTTCCCCTCTACAATGAACTGTGCAAGGACTGAGTAGCCTTGAAAGTATCTCGGAAGCTATAGACCACATCTCATGTTTGCCATTTGAGAAAGGCTAGATGCACCTCCCCAATACAAACTTGAGATATTAACTTACAAGAAGTATGACAGATCAAGATGAATTGGCTAAACCATAACACTATCGTACAATGATTCAATACTATCAAGCTTCTAAAATCAATAAGCCTTTTTTCAAATTCACCAATACTTTGAAAACTAGACCAGGCATCAAACCACAAAGGTCCCCTGATCATGGTTTGAATAGTTATGGCATCATTAATAGATACACTCAAAATATGAAAACTAGGAAGGAACCAAATAACTGGTTTGAGTAATTCATAGTTTAACCTTGGTTCAACCTTGTTCTTGAGCAAAGCATTGCTTTTAACTATATTCTGGATGATTCAGATTTGGCTACTGGGATAAGTAGCCCCTTCTAGACACCTTTTTTTTTTTGTCAGAAATAATAACTTTCGTTAGAGATAAATTAAACTGAAATAAAGAAGTCAACCCTTATTAGAAAAGGTTGATCCAAAAAACATCAAACATTATAGCACTGCCCAGTAAAGTCTCTCCCTTATGGTCTCTTGTTTTGCTAGGGCGTCAGCAAAACCATTTATCGATCTCCTTACCCACTTGAAACAAACACCCACTTCCCTTTTTATGCTAAGTATTTTCCTTATCAATTGTCTATACTACCAAATTCCCAACTTCCCTGATTGCATCCACTCAATTACCAATTTGTAGACACCTTATTTGTAGCAAATCTGGAGCCAATACAAACTATTGGCAACACTTGCCCAGCTACTCGTGTGCCTTCAGAATGAATTCTCACATGATGATATTATTTCTAACTAATTAGATTACTTCCAAAACCAAAGAATGACAACCTCCAAGATCACTAACCATAAATATTTGAGGGGGAAATGTGCAAAATTACTTCCACCAACATCGACGGAATAGAATTTGCATGGGCTACCCACAGAGCATGCCCCACATCACATTCCAACCGTGCATTTGGGAGATCTTCCCAATGCATACTGAATTGTGCATGCGGGGCACGTGGTGCGGTGCAGTGGGGAATCGATCTGAACTCCATGGAATAAGCAGAAGATTAGGCATACTCTGTATTCTCAAAAAATATGCACATCTTAAATCCATTCTAACCAGAATGTAAAGCACATATTTAATCCTATTTCTAGTCCAGACTAGCCTTAATTCTAAGTACTAATGCTTTCTACCATATCATTTCATATCAGTCTGTGGAAGAAATTTTTTCCATATGTAATTTTCAACACAAACTTCGTGTATTAATCCAAATACAAGAAAAATGAACACAAATTTCAAATAAATCGATTTCTCATTTTTAAAGTAAATGGGATATAAATTCTTTGTATTTGAAGCTCTCTTACAAAAGAGATAAAATCTCTTATTCTCTCTTGATAAAGTACTTCTTGCAATTTGAATATTTGTATTTGAGTTGAAGCCGAGGGTTGGATAACGTGCTCTCATACTCCAAAGAATGGTGGAGATTGCTCCTTCAATTGGGCTCTGAAAGCTTGATCAAAATAAGGATTCTGCAAGAACTCTAAGAGTTGTAGCTTATCTCTTCAGAAAGTAGTATATATAGTTTCTCCTTCTCTAAGAGCATTCTTACTTCAGTCAGTTTCTCTTTGTCTCCAAAAGTCCCTTCCCTCTTGATGGGAACCCCTATTATAGATTTCTTGATTTAACCTCTTCCTCCCCTTGATTGAGGATTTGATTAGTTCTTCTTACCCCTTTTAGAGAGTAAAGGTTATAATTAGAGATAATAACTTATCATCCATTATTCTCTCTTCAATCATTGACTATTTTCCATCTATGAGAAGATGTGCCTTAGTCGAGTAGAGATTTGATCAACTTTAGTTACTTTTTATAAAGAAGGTTGACAATATGCCATTTATGGAGAGAATGGTTTTCAATCAATTATTCTCTCTTCAATCATTGACTAGATTTCCATTTTTAGGACTTGAGATGGGCTGCAATTGGATTATTTCCATAAACTACTAAGACTTGTGATCACATTTGAATTCAAATTTGAATTTGAATTTGACTTTAAAGTGGGTCCCACATGGGCCTTTCCATCATGCTAATGGATTTGCGAAAGCAAAACCCAAATGTTAAAGCCCATGCACATATTTAAGTGTATGGGGCAGCATCCAAATAGAAGGACCCACACTAAGGCCCATGGGCAAATTTGAGTTTATGGGAAGTATGGCCCATTTAGAAGCCCATGAAAATTTTAATCTCCACTCTCCAATAATGTTTCAGTTATATACCCACCCTTTTACATTGCATGTTTAGTTTTTGACACCAAGTTATGGCCTTATATGAACTGGAAGGAATGGTATTGAAACATAGTTGTAATAACATAGCAACACCCATGCAGGTAAAGTAGATAACAAAAACTAAAATCCATTTCCTTTCATTGTCCCCAAGAAAAATCTCTGTAAAGAACATGATACATCTTTACACATAGTCTAACTTTTAATTTCTATGTTTATGCCCACATTAATAGAACATTTACCATAACCATTCACTTACTAGTAGCTCTAAAAACAACCAAAAAAAAACAGAGGATCTATTATTTCAATAAGTTCTCATGGTGAAGAACCTCCTGTCTGGCTAACCCTCAAGGTTACCTAATGCAACTGGTTAGGTCTTAATATCTGGTGACTGCACGTAGGAAATTGATATCAGCTTCAACCTATACTTTTCAGCTCCGTCACTATCATTCACTTCAACTGCATTGCTGCTATTCAAATTTTCAGAGGAGAGCTTCGAGACAATAATCTTATCTGGTATAGACTGAGAGATAGCAATAAGTGACTCTCGGGCCAGCCCCTGAGAAACCTCCTTGCCAGGTACTTCGTTATCCATAAAATGATTGTTCTTCCTCGTGCAAAATTTACACTACATGATTCCATTGGAAAATTATCGGACTGATGCAGAAACATAGACATATCCAGTTTCAATGGACAGCGAATGGTAATATATACTTAAGAGGATAACATATTTATAAGGTTGGCAAAATAAACTCAGTATCATGCCATTCTTTTGTGAAATATTTTGTTTTTGCTGTACAAGTGAAGAAAATCTTAAATACATGAGCCAAAATGTCATTTTCATACTCAACCAAGGCATGACTTCCAGAGTTACATTTTGCAGCCAATAGAGAGACTATTCATTCATATATGCATCAGTTAATCATAATATCATTTTCTTCTTGATAAATGGCATTGGTATTGTATTACTATATCACGCACTTGAAAAAAAGTATCCGTATATCACGTACATAAAGTTTTTTTATCAATAACAGAACAGAAGTCTATATTATTAATAGATAACAAGATTACATACAAAACTCCAGGAAGAGATAAAATGACTTAACTCTCCCCCAGAGACCCAAAAGGAAATTACAAGATTGCCCAAAACAATTGACCCCTTCCCATCCCCTGCTTTGCCAAGTTATCAGCCAAGGCATTTGCAGTTCTCTTACCATTACTCTTAACCAGTTTAACAATAGCCGTGAGTCTCCTTCAATAATCAACTTTCGAATGTTCAGCTCCTTTGCCTTCCTTAAACCTACCAATAAAGCAAACAATTCAGCTCTAAGAACGTCACCCATCCCAATGGGACCAGAGTACAAATGCAACCACCTTCCCACTCTCATCTCTGAATACACCTCCAACACCTGAGGTTTCTGGGTTGCCTTCACTACTCCCATCAAACTTTAACCTTGTAAACCCTAGGGCTGGAGGTGACCACAAAGGACACACCAATGTCTGAGCCAGCACAAAGGATAATTGAATTCCAGCCATTGGTAAAATTAGCTACTGAAACTCCAGAAAATTGATGCAACACTCTAGCCCACTGGATTAAAGCCTACTCTATTCTGCTCATGCTCCTCACAAGTCACAAGTAGAACTTCTCCCTTGGAACACCCTTTAGTTCCTCTCTTTCCAAACCTTCCAACAGATTGCAAAAGGTAGCTGGTCCCATAAGATTTTCCCTTTAGCTGAAAGAAGAGAGGAGCTCAGCCATTGATTTTGTGTGTGTGTGTGTGTGTGTATGCGTGCGTGCGTGTATTAGGGGGGAGGGGGGTACCCATGGTTTGAATTTGATCCCACCCAGCAGACCAAACTATGAAAATGGTTTTAGTAGGCACCTTTGCTTGCTAAATCCAGTTCCACTTAAATATGGAGAACTCACCTATTAATGCCCTGTAACAAGAGTTGGTGGAGAAAGACCCTGAATGCTCCAGATAAGGAATCTTGGAAGAACCTGCTTCTCACCGCATGCCTGTTGTTTTTGTTTAAAAGATGGAGAATCAGCTAATCATCTCCTGCTTCAATTTGAGGAAACCAGGAAAATTTGGTACTTCTTTCTTAATTTGTTTGATCATAGCTGGGTTTTTCCAGAACATGTTGTGGAGCTTTAGCAGAAGAGGAAAGAGTTGGTGGCAATCTATTGCTCATGCTGTTTTATGGAGTGTGGGAAGAGAGAAATAACCGTGTGTTTAAGAACAGACTAGAAACAATTATCAAAAAAAAAAAAAACGACTAGAAACCAGGAGAAGCTTATTTCCATTATCCCCCACAGGTGCTTCTTTGGGCCACCGGTTCTGAGTATTTTAAAGGAATCTCGGTTTTTATTTTCCCATCACATCTCCTGATCTGCCCCTCATAGTTTGAGACTCGTTGAGATGGAGAGATAACTCTGTATTTTGATGGAAGTGCCTTTGGCAATCCGAGTGAAGCAGGCATTAGAGGTGTTCTCAGGAGGAATGGCAACATTTATTGGGCTTTCAGTGGACCAATTGGGGTTGCAACTTCAACTAAGGCAGAAATTTTAGCTGCTCTCACTGGCATCTGGCTAGCAAGAGATTTGGGTTTCTTCAATCAAAGGAGATTCTACTAACACTTTTAAAGGGTTAAAATAACCTGACAGCGGCCCCTGGAACTTAGCCCATTACCTGGATGAAGCTAGAGATTTGCTATCTTCTATGAAATGTAAACTTGTGCTGGACTCCTAGGGAGCTAAATACTGTAGGTGATGGCCTAGCTAAGGCTGGAGTTCACAAGGATTATCTCTATAGTGACAGTCCAATTACTGTGTAGTTCTTAGAGAGTCCTTCGAGGTTCCTTGTTGTACATCTTGTCATGTACTTCCTATCTTTTGAATGAATTCAGTTACTCTTTTTTCTCAAAAAACGACCCTGAATGCTCCAAGGTCCAGACCCTTGTGTCCCTTGATTGGGTGTTTAACTGGACATCCTCCAACCTTCTCAACAGCTCACCTGCCATCCCTACCTCCCAATGATTCAGATTCTGCCTGAACTTTCGTGCCCACAACCATTGAGTGCCAACCCAATCAACAGCATCCTTGACAGAAATATTTCTGTTTTCAGCTATTTGATAAAGGTTGGGAAACATTTTATTAGGAGGCATAGTCGTCAAGGCGTCACCTAGGCGCCTCGCCCAAATGCCTTGACTTTTAGCAACTAGGCGCCCACCTAGGCGCCTAGGCGACAAAAATGACAAGGCGGCACCTTGTATAATATCATTTATATTGCTGTATCTTATTAATGTATGTGTTAATACATTTTATTATATATATATATATATCGATTATACTTTGTTTTAATGTTTTACTATTGAAATTTAAAAGATCAAAGGGTTTTGAGAAGAGAAAAAGAAAGAAAGAAAGAAAGAAAAGAAAGAAGAAAGAAAGAATAGAATAATAAAGTTCTTTTTTCTATTCTCTCTCTAATTAAATAAAACAGAAATTCCACTCTTGTTTTTTTTCTATTTTACTTTCCTTCTTGAATATTTATCATATAAAGTTAACCTTCTTTAGCTGCTAATTAATATGAATTTGCTCTATTAAATACTTATTATAGTAGTATTATTTTTGAAAACAATGAAATTAATATATGTAAAAGATTTTTATCTTTTAGATGTGATGATTTGCCACATTTTTAGAGGAAATTTAATGTTCTTAATAAAGAGAATTGCTATTTTTTCAATTAACATACATGCTGAATGGTATATAAAACTAGGAAACTAGCCAAAAGTCAGTTTTTTAATTATAAAGTTTTTATTGCCTAGGCATCTAGGCGCCCCAGTGTCACCCAAAATCGCCTAGACGCCTTGAAAACTATGTTAGGAGGGTGGAACATCATTGCTGGTTTTAATAATAGGACACCACGAAGAGAGGTAGAATGGACTCCACCAGATGTTGGAAGGTGTAAATTAAACTTTGATGAATGTTTTCTTGGAAACGCTGGGAACTCAGGATTGGGAGTAGTAGTTACAGATTCAGCTGGCAATATAATTTTTAGCTTTTCAGGGCCAGATGGGTTTGGAAATTCTCTAAGGGAAGAGCTGTTGGCTTTAATCCAAGGCCTTAAACTATTAATTGAGCAAGGATTGTCAAACTTAGTAGTTGAGGGGACTGTCAAACAGTTATTTTGTGGATGCAATCTCAGGAATTAATTCCATGGCAATTTAGAGAGTTGGTGAGATTGGCTCACTCATTGGGTACCAACTTGAACATCTCATTCATTTGGGCACCCAGGAGTGCAAACAAGCTAGCTGACTCCCTGGTGAGGTTGGGGGTAGGTAAAGATAGTTTGGAATGGGGGTGCCGAGGTCCAGGCTGTAATCCATAAGAGGAATTTCTTTTTCTGTTTTTGGCCTTTTTGGCCTCTTTTGGTTCATTCTTAGGCTGCTCTATTTTAGTCCACCTGCCCTGTTTCGAGAAGTGTGGTTTTTGCTCTTTAATGAATTATTTCTTGCTGCTTATCAAAAAATTAAAATAAAATAAAAGTTGGGGTAAACATAATGCATGGACTCCCATCCCAGGTTTCAGCCTGTTTTGGAAAAATCCTGTTTTAGCTTCATGATCTCTTTCCACAAGCTTGATCCATAAGACTGAGATGGCATACGGGATTCCCATCCCATAGGCCATAGGAGAAGAACAGAATATGGAACACATGTAGAGCTTTTGGGATGAAATTTTCCACTTTTGGGCTCCAACCAATTTGCAGCATTGAAGATTCCTAGGTCATTTAGATTTCTTTATCCCACCTATTTAACCCCCATCCACATGGAGCCCAAATAGATGTAACCTACCCCCACTCACTCTAACCCAACCTACACTCACCCATTGGGAAACATTATGGGAGAGAGAATATGTGCATTTAGAGGGATGCCAATGGGCACCTATCGCCCAACCCATTCTCCACCCACTTTACCAAATGAGTTGTTAACTCATATACAACCTTCTAAGTAAATGTGTGGGTTCAGTGGGTTACATGGGTTGAGTCAGAAATTAGCATTTCTAGTTAGTAGTGCATGTTCTGTTGCTCTATTCTGCTCTAAGGCCATACCTTCTGTTAAAGAAAATTGTCAAGGCTTGTTTTTCATTATTTTTTAAGACTTGTAAGGTCGGGCTAACCTCTGGTTTTTGTAGCTCTTTGTGTAACTAATCTTATGCTTCAGTGCCATTGAACTACATCCTTGAATCCATTTTTAAACCTAGCATTTTGTCCAGTTTTCACATAATCATTTTGTTTTGCTGATTTTGGAGAATATAGTATCCCTGTGTGTCATAGATTTGCACTGTAATTGGCTTATTGACAGCACACCAGTCACCACCATACCCTCACCCCCACCCACCCACCAAAAAGAAAAAAGAAAAAAACAGTAGCCTACTGTGTAAGGGGGTCCTCTTTCATCACCTTAGTATATGTGCGTGAATGTGGGTTCTATAAGTGGAATGCCATGGCTAGCTTGCTTTTTTTTATCCAAATTTAGGAAACCCATCTTTTCACAAGTACTTCAGCATTAAGAATTTGCCTAAGGATTCAAGTTTTGTTCTCAGAGTGCATTTTGACCTGCTCTAAAACCAAAAGAAGAAAAAATGAAATTTCAGAAATCCCTACACAAGTAAAGAAAAAAGGTATCATCCTAGTTTTTTTGCAATATTTTCTTTCTTATCCTGTTTTAATTTCTATTTCTTTTAAATACTCAAGCAGAAAGGTTCCCTTGAAGGGGCTATAATTAAAATTTTTTATTGTCTTCCGGATACCCCCTGCCCGTTTACCCACTTTCCATGTAAAAATTCAGCCGACTGGAATAATAACAGAAATTCAGACATGCCATCCATAAGTGGTAACCAATCAGGTGGTATTTATCAAAATTCACATGGGTGGGTGGGGGTTGATTGGTCAAAGCTCTCTCGGTATCATGTCTTTCCGGCAGAACAGATTTTCTCTTAATCTATATATTCATCTGTTTTTCTTTGAAGTTTGAACACCAAGGGTAGGGAAGTAAATCTATTCTAGTTGAAAATGGTTATAGCAGTTATGCAAGGACCATGGAACTGGAATCGAATCACCGCCAGACCAGTTTGTATCTTCCGCTTGAAAAATCAAAGAGTCATTTCATACCAGTTAAATATCCCCGATGCCGGCAGAATCTTATAGCATGTATTTAGTCATGTGGAGAAAACAAGTTTTTTATTCGTGAATACTTAGCAGTTTTATAGTTCAAGTAACAATTTATGGATCTTCCATTTCTAACAGGCAAAAAACTGCAATTCTTCAACTGATGTCTGATTTGAATCATTCTAAGTTTTCTCGAGTATCAAGGATTTCGACACCAAAACCTCCAGTAAAACCCTAACGGGTCAAACACCTCCTACGATTCAAATCATCGAAAACCCTAGGTCAAACAAGATCGATCAAACACACAAATATCTGAAACATCGACAAATTAAAACAAAAGGAATTTCCTGAACAAAAACAAATAAATGGAGGAAAAACCCAAGTACCTGTTGATATTCGTACCTTGAAGGCTTTAAATGAAAAGTAGGGCTCGCGAGGACTGTTTGGTGGATGATTGCTCCACTACTAAATCTGGCAAAACATTGACCCAACCCGCGAATCAGATCTAACCCAACCCGATAAAACAGGGTTAGGGTCTCATATTTAACTATCTATCTTTGAAAATGACCCGACCCGAAAAAAAAAAAATAGATTGGATTGGGTCATGGGTCAACTTGGTGATCCGATTGTTAGGTCTAATTGAGACTATTTATGCATCTTAAGAAGTTTTCATTCTTTAATTTTTACTATTTAATCTTTACTCTTTGTTGTTTATTCTTTTGAATTGCTAAAAATCAAGTTTTTTTTTATTTTATATTTGGAATTTTAATGTTAATTCCTTTAATTTTATTATTTTTCATGTAATTTTTCTTTATTTTTTTACATTTCAATTATTTTTTGTGATGACCCGAATTGATCCATGGGTCAATTCTAACCTGAACCTTTAGGGTTAGGGTGTAGCATTTGACAACCCAACCCAAAATCAACCCAAGGTGTCTTGACCCAACCCGAACCCGACTCACTCAATTGCTAGGACTGTCCACTATCAATCCCGTCTCCCCTTATTGGATGCACCTCTACAAAAGCTAATCGCTTGTACATGTGGCCGATAACTTTAAGAATTAAGACAAAAATTAAAGACGTTACTAATCTGTTTTTTAGAAACATTGATCTATTTTTCCATGTAAAGAAACACACCAAATTTAGGTTGTATTTGGTTTCATGGGCATTTATCAGATAGAACCATTTATTTGATATTACCATCTCTTCTAGGACCGGTGTATATGATTGCACTTGCTATCCATTTGTCCGGCTTTGAATCCATTAATGCGATCAAAATTCAATCCATTTAGAGTTCACATCTCCGCCCCACAACGTCCCACAGCACATCTCCGTTGTGAGATGTTCCCAATTGATGGCGGGAATGTGCTGTGGGACGTTGTGGGGCGGAGATGTGAATTCATCCATTTATAATTAAATATCCTCAATTGAATTGGAAAACATTTAAATATTTACAATAATTACATTACATTCATGGTTTTGTATCGTGAATATCTCCCCAACAACATGAGGAGAAAGATACTTTCGATTGAAGGCTATAAACGCTGCTCGAATGAGCATTACCTTGATGGAAGCCAAACTCCTATAAAATTGGGAGTCGCCATAAAAGTAGGACATTGCATGAGATGTGTGGTATGAGATGATGTTGATAGGGCTTTGGAAGTCTTTTGTTAGCAGGTGATCCAGACTAAACAACTATTTTCTTAAATTGCCTAGGGTGTATATGGTCGCTAATTCTAGTCTGAATGCATGGTGCTTGGGTTGACATGTATTGTATACTTCTTTAGAGCTTCTTTTTCCATGCCTTTCCATGTATTTCCCCCTTCCCTTTTGTCTTAGAACCTGCCCTCTTCTCCCCCCCCCCCTTTTGTTTTTTGCTCTTATATTCTTTTTCCTCTCTACTTATTCTCCCCTTTCTATTCTTTCTTGCCCCCTTGGTTTTCTGTCGATTTAGTTCATAGTTTTCTACTCTATTTTCTAGAGGTGTAAAACTGGTCGTGCTGCCCACAACTCGGCATGACGGCATATGGGTCGTACTAGGCCTGGTACGATGGTCAAGGTCGTGTTGGGCCTGGGGTTCTAAGTGCACAGGCTGTGTCATGCCGCCCATGGCCTACATGTCAGCACAGCCTAGCCTATAGGCCTGTAGTAGGCTACGTTCGGCCCGCCCGATGAACTGACCATTGGGGGAGGTCCCAATGGCTAGTTTTAGTTTTTTGGGGGTTTTTTTTACAGAAATACCCCCAAATAACTATAAACAACTATATAGGGGGTATTTACGCATTTTGGTTTTGGGGGGAGAAATAATGACACAAATGCCCCTCAACAGCTATCTAACAACTAGTTTGGGGGTCGTTTTGGGTAAAGTGAAATAACTTTACAATATTTTTTGTATACTCAATAGTTGTATAGCATTTTTCAAATTATTGTAAATTTTGTTTTAATTTTATTTGGTATTTTTTAATAACGTAATTTTTTATTTTCAATTTGTAACTATATTGTATTTTTTATATTTTATTAATTTATTCAATTTTCCAATTTTCATATTTCATTCATCCAACCATTGTATGCTTTGTATCATTCAAATTTAAATGAAATAAAATTCCTATTTTTCTTCCAATTTATTATTCGCTTTGAGTCTTTGTCTCTTTAACTTCTTATTCGGTTAAGTATTTTTTTCATTCCTTTGTTAGATTTCTTATTTTTTCAAATAGTTCACAAAGGAAAGTTATATATTTTAGTTTTACTTAGAAAATAAATAAAAAATCAAAAATGTAAAAAAAAACCAGTCTGGCCCGGTTCGGCCCATGCCCAAGGCCCGACCTGTGGCCCAACCCAACACGACCTATAGCCTACCTGGCCCAGGAACACGACATAGCACGGCATGGGCCCACACGGGCTTGGGGCAGTGCCAGGATGACACTCCCCCCCAAATTATCCTTGGGGGTGGCAGCACGGCCCGCGGGCTGGCACGACCCAGCCTGCACTTTGCGTGGGACACAGGCAGGTCATGTCGTGCTGGCCCGTCACGGCCCGTTTTACACCTCTACTCTTTTCCCTCTCTATTCATTCTCCCCTCTTTCTTCATTTTTTACTTTTTTGTAGGTTTTTTCGATGGAAATATAGTTTGTTCTTGTAATTAGGGTTTTATAGTTGTTTTTTTCTTTAGGGTTATTCTTCCAATTTTTGTTCTTGCATGTTTGTTTTCTATTTTTTTCTAGGGTTCTTCCTCCGATTTTTTCTAACTTTTTTTTTTGTTTTTGTTTGTGAATTTCAGTTTTATTTTAGAAGATTGAATAGTTTTTACTTTTGTTTTTATGTTTTTTCTAACTTACTTTCTTGGTTTTTTGAACTCAATCTTCATGCTTCTACTAGTAGATATGGTCTCCAATTGAGTACCCTAATGGTCTATTGATTTTGATTAGCTCAGTTCTATCAAATTTGTTTGTTCTTACTTATTTTTTTGGTTTGTCTCCACGTTGATTGTCTACTAATTTTAACATTTTTTTCTTTTGTTATTATGTTTTTTTCTATTTTTTGTTTTTGTTTGTGAATTTCATTTTTGTTTCAAAATGTTGACTATTGAGTAGTTTTCTCTTTTGTTATTTTGTTTTTGGTTTGGTTTTTTGCTTGAATGGTGTATTTTAGAGTTTAGTTTCTATTATTCATTTTTCTTATTGGTTGTAAATTGGGGCGAGCTCTAGTGAGGGGTGGTATTTTTCTCTTTACTTTAAGTGTGGTGGTGATTTTTGTTAGACAATGTATGCCCTTAGCTCCAATGAGATTGATGTACACTAACTTTTATCTATTAATAATATCAGTACATTATTATTTAATGTTTGGATTGGTATGCTTTTGTGAATTATTCCTTAAATTGGAACCCTATGAGACTTGTATTAGTTTAGAAAATTCTCAACCATTGGATAAACTAGGGAAATTTATCCTACCAAAGTCGACATTGACGTGTTGTTGAATTAGTAGAGCAACTTGTGTTAGCTACTAGGGTTAGACCCCAATCACAACCAACAAATGTTTGTGAGAAGCATTAAACTTTAACCAATTTCCAATCATGCCCTAGACCTTGGACATAGATGGGTAAATTAGAATGTTGCACTTCACCCCATACTTGATTATGATATTACACTAGGTGTTAGACCGAACTGCATTTTTTATATGCCAACTAGTGAAATCCACTTAGGGTCAAATACTTGGGTATGTTGGATTAGTTTAAGATATTACCTGAGTGGGTGATCATAATGATAGGATCAACACCTTTGTTAGACAAAGTGAATATCGGGATTTTACACTCTCTCTCATGGAAACCTAAAACTACCCGTAGTGGATTTCAACTATATTTGGAATTGGTTTTGTAAAGCATATTTATACTTATATTATGTTATTTTGTGAAAAATGTTTGTAAAAGGTTTTAATTCCGGGATCCATCTAAGTAGAGGGTTACATTATGTAGTTAGGGAAGAGATCTTTCCCTATGAGTAGTGTTTTGATTATTTAGGGGTAAGAGGTTAAGGGCAAGAGACCGTTATAGGGCTTGTAAACTAATGGGTTTTATCTCATATTAGCCCATTATCCTTGGGCTTCATAGGATGACTAAAACCAATGATCACTTATACTTAAGTGTTGGGCCCAAACTAAGCCCAACTTGATTAGCTCAGGGGTTTACTACCATTGTGCAGTGAATTCAGCCTTTCTCTTTCTAGACATGGGCTGAACCTATATGAACTTATGCAAGACCTTTGTAGGTCCCACGCCATACAATATTCAGGCCTAAGAAGCCTTGCAACACTTATGTATGTGAATCACTAAAGAAAATGGGCCTCAACAACCCATTACTAGTAAGACTAGTTAATGATGCCACATGACGATATGGATCGAATATGGGTATGGAGCTCCATTCTATTAGAAGGATTAAGTCCTAATTCAAATCAGATTTGGATCAACACCTAATCTAATTAGAAGAGAGGTCTATATATAGGGTGAAGAGGTAGAGATCGGACTATGCATTCTCTATACTCTTTCTCTTCTCTCTTGCTCCCAAAACCCTAGTTCTAACCAGCCTTGGAGACTAGGGGTGGATTCGAGCCAATACAGTATGAGGCTCAAGCTCAATCTCGAGCTCAAGCTTGGTTTGAGCTAGAGACTTGAGCTTGAGTTCGGCTCAAGTCAAAAGTTCATAAGCTTGAGCTCGATTGTGAGTCAAATGCTTTATAAAAGTAAAAATATTATATATAATTTATTTTTTATTTGATATTTAAAAAATCAATAATTATAATAATTAGTTATTATTATATATGAAAATAAAATATTATATATGTATGTATGTATGTAGAAGATTGATTAGGCTTGTGAGCCTTACGAGCCGAGCTTTATTAGGCTTGAGCTCGACTCAATTAGCAAACAAGCTTGTAAATTGGGCTCGAGCTTAGTTCGAAGCTTGATTTAAACAAAGCCAAGCTGAGCTTTTCATGAACCAAGCTCAATAGCTCGTGAAAAGCTTGGCTCGTTGCCACCCCTATTGGAGAGGACCGGTTCTCCACCATATTTCTGTTGAGTTTTTAAAGGAAAACATCAGAGAAGAAGCGGTTTACACAGTTGCATCAAATTCCACTAGTTGGAGTGCAAATCGGCTAAAGTAGTGTTGCAGGATTAACCTCAATATTTTAGTTGTGCCATTTTTAGTTGGGATGCCAATCTAGGTCTGGATTTTGGCCGTAAACTACCACTCTAGGAGCTGCAATATGTGGAGTCTGTATCAAGTACACTTAAATTTAATTTAGGGTTCAAATCCAGTCCAGGTCAATGCAAGTTTGATCTAGAAAGTTCAAATTTCCAAACACTAAGAAATCAGTTCCCAAGTTGGACTAAAATTTTATTTATAATTTGGCCAGCAACCCTAACATGTTTGGCCATGAAATATCATAATTTTAACCCTTCCAACATGGTATCAGATCATTAGGTTCAAATCTTACACTGAACTTAAACAGATTTGAATCAAGGAGTCAAATCGGCCATAACTAAAGGATCATCCAATGATCATGTTATGCAAAACTTTCAGCCATTAGAGTGGCAAGAAATCAAATTTCTATTGAAACCGTAATGTTGAAATCACATGGGAGAAAATTATGGGTTTTCTCCTCTTGGATCAAATGGGTTTTGGACAATGAAATAATTGATCTTTTGGGTTAAGATTTAATCATTACCTGATTTTGAAGTCCACAAATTAAAGAATTCGATGTGGTGTTCACACCCAAGACAAATCTTCCTCAAAACACTACAATGAGTTGAAGATGGTACAACTTTGACCTTGTAATCTCATATTCTTTCTCCAGAAATTACAACAGCAAATGTCCAACCTTTGCCACGATTTTGGACAATAATTTTAACCCAAAACAAATCTAGAAGAGTGTTGGAAAGAGTGGATAAAATTGCTAGTCGAATGGAGTTCAAAACCCTAGCCAAAAGCTCACATAAGATGGGATGGGATTCAGCTAGTAATGAGAAAATGGTATGGATCTGACCCCTTGATATTCTAATCTATTTATAGACTTAGGAGGGATACATGAGCCCTCTCCTGATACAACAGCTCCTAACTTATTTAGGATAAGATCAGGGAGAGTCCAGCTCTCTTGAATCATCCTTTACATTGGAATCCATCTATCTAGTCTAACTAGTCAAATCCTAGTCTTATTAGACTTCTATAGCACATAGTTTGACTATGACTCTAATGTAAGGCTTCTAACTATCCATTAACACTAATAATTCTAGAAAAATTCTTATCTAATTGGGAAATTACAGCTTGCATGTTGTTGGACCCACACTTTAGTGGGAGAGACAATATGTCACATGCTTTATGCAAGCTAGTGGGGGCCGACCACTTAAATTCTCATTAGTCTCATAGTCTAATTCGACCCATGCTGATATGGGCTTAAGTAATCAGGCTTATAAAATGTCTAAACACTTAAGCTACTTGGGACCTTATCATCCTAAAGTCCCAAGTCCATTGGTTCAGCCCATTGCGTAATAATCAAGTCAATACAATCTAATTAACCACTTGCAATTAATCTCTTTATTAAAAATACTTGACACTACATTAAGGGAATAACTTTTTCCCTTTTTGTTGTTACGACATGGTGTCCAACTTCCAACACCATTTGAATCCATCATTGAGGATTTAGATAATCCTATTGTACAGCATATTTAGGAGTCCAAAGGGGAAGTTTTACAAAGTATTCCTATCACATTGATCATCAATCGACATACCATCCTTGAATGACCCAACATACCAAGATGACCTAGATGTTTAACCCTAGAAGGATCTCATTGGTTAGTATATCAAAAATAGACAAATCTGATACTCGATCCAATATTAATATCAAGTCTAGGGATTAAGAGTAGCACCCATTTGTTCCACCTATCATAAAGTCTAAGAGCATACTAGGCTTGGTCCAATTCAATATTTATTATAAACACTCATCCTCATACCTTAGGTCACAACCCAAGTAGATAAGACCCACTACTCCACAATCTTGGGCAATGTGAGAATGACAACCTTATCAAAATAGATTTTCCCAAATATATCCATCGATTGTGAAATCTTAAGCCCATATTAAATTAACTATGTAGGCTCATACATAATACTAATATAAACCAAGGGTAATTTAACAGAACAACCAAAATGACACATGAAATGAATGTTCCTTTATTCATAATAAATTATATACAATAAATCAGTTGAAGTTGAGGGCATACACATTGTCTAACAATAACTAGTACAATTGAATTTGACTTGGAAGCTATTTATACTAGGATTTGGTTTTCAATTTGGGTCAATGATTTGAATATGTAATCCTTTTATTTTCTGTCATTATTTAGAATATTTTTTATAAATCTTGAATTTGTGGGCTAGAGTGCGGTGGAGATCGAATTCATCATTGATGGAAAAATTGGTTCACACCATGCGATTTCAATTTGATGTGCAATTTGTAAATTTTTTTTTTTTTGTTTTTCTTAGTGTGTGAATTTAATTTTTCTATTTATTTATATGAACCGTTTATCTATATATACATTTGCCTAATTGTTATCTTTTTGCTCAATTTATGTATCAAGTCTGATGAAAGTATTTGTATTTATTATCCTTTTAGGTTTACACTTTATGCATTGTTAGTATTTGGAGCTTCGTTTTTTAGTGAAGTTGGATAGATTACATTAGAATTATAAATCAATGGGAGTCCATGCTACCCAATTTTTTTCCTTTCTTACTAAATATCAAGTTTTGGTTTTTAATCATAAAACAACTTGTCTTTACATCTTCTATTTGCCTTATTCTAGATATCAGCCATTCTTTTTAGAATATTGTGGTGATTTTGGTTATATGGATAACTCTTAAAGGCCCCATTTATTTATTTATTTATTTTGGCAAAGGTCTCATCTATTTGAACCTTATTTAGTTGACTTCTTTCTATTTGACTTTGTTGGGATTCCTAGGCGTGGGATGACCCTTTTTTATTATTTCCATTTCGTATTTTAACTTCCTTTGATTTCTATCTTCTAACTTTTGTAATTAATGTTTACTACAAGAAAAATGATTTTTAGCGCAATAGTGATCATCTGTAGTGGCAACCATCGCTACTTCTCTCTGATTTCATGCCAAACTAAATATAGCAGTAACTATAATTTTTAGTAGTAGTGTCGCAACTTTCCCTAAATCTATAATTTTTCAACCTTCCCATATAACCTAGAATTTGTTCCAAATAACCTATAATTATTTTTAATTATTAAATAAGCTTATAATTTGCTTCAAATAACTTGTTTTCTCTTCATTCATCTAAATTAAAATGAAACACAAAAATCAAATCATCAATTACAAAAAAAATTTAAAATCCTATTCTCCATTCAAAATATTTAAGTCACAAATACATCTTAGTTTTAGCTTGATAGACTTTTTAATACAAATTTCATCATCTATTTTCAAAATTCAAAACACTTGATTTACAAAAACTTATTCTCCCAAAATTTCATCATCTATTAGAGTCCAGACTCCATTGGTCTCCATTGAGTCCATCTCTGCCCTCATGGCCTCCACCCACTTCTGGGAATCTATGTCCAACATAGCTTCCGCGTAAGTCA
>NW_010729134.1:2194346-2343002 GCF_000365185.1 Nelumbo nucifera | reverse complement strand
GTTAGTGCTAACATTGTGAAATTTTGTGCCATGGTAATGACCCAATTTGATAGTAAGGTTCGGGTAATAAGGAGTGATAATGGGTCGGAATTTGTAGCCTTGAGTAATTATTGTGATATTCATGGCATTATTCACCAAACATCATGTGTTGGGACACCTCAGCAAAATGGCAGGGTGGAACGCAAGCATCGCCATATCTTGAATGTTGCGCGCGCTTTGCGTTTTCAGGAAAATTTACTTATGAGTTTTTGGGGTGAATGTGTGTTGACTGCAAGATATCTGATTAACCGTACTCCAAGTCCTTTACTTGATGAAAAGATTCCTTGTGAATTGTTGTCTGGGAAGGAATCAACTTACAAACATATTCGTGTTTTTGAATGTTTATGTCATGCTCATTATCAAAGGCGTGACAAAGACAATTTTGGTTCTCAAAGTCGAAGGTGCATATTTGTTGGGTACCCTTTCGGCAAGAAAGGATGGAGACTCTTTGACTTAGATACAAATGAGTTCTTTGTATCTCATGATGTTGTATTCTCTGAACATATTTTTCCTTATAAGGTTGCTATCTCTGAATCACTCAGCACCGGTGTGACCGAGCAACCATCTATTTGTAATGATGATGTGCAAATGCTTTGATGATCATGAGCTGGATAGTGCAGATACTTCGAATAATGAACCAACTTCTGAAGAAGACTTGACTCCGGAAGCAAGGGGGAGTGGTGAGGCTCTTAATGAACAGAGAGAGGGCAACGTGAACTTGGAAAGTAATAGTGAAGGTGAAAACCTTGGCCGAGGATGTAGGGAAAGGCGTCCTCCTGAGAAGCTGAAGGACTATGTATGCCACACAGCGCAGCGTATCAACGACCCCCTCGCTGATCATGCCACATCATGCCACTCCTCAGGTGTGTCTTATCCTATTACACGTTTTGTGACTTGTACTAATTTTTCTTTGAGACATAGACAGTTCTTGGCAGCTATAACTGTAGGGAAAGATCCCACATGTTTTTCAGAAGCAATTCGTGAGTCACATTGGAGACAAGCAATGAAGGAGGAAATTGATGCTCTTGAGCGTAATGGAACCTGGACTCTTGAACCGTTGCCCCCCGGGAAGCAAGCGATCGGGTGTAAATGGGTGTACAAGACCAAGTATAACTCAGATGGAACGATCGAAAGACACAAGGCTAGATTGGTGATTTTAGGGAACAATCAGAAGGCTAGGATAGATTATAATGAGACTTTCGCTCCAGTGGAAAAGATGGTGACTGTTCGGTTGTTTTTGGATGTAGCGGCAGCACGAAAGTGGGAGCTTCATCAGATGGATGTGCATAATGCTTTTTTGCATGGTGACTTGGCAGAAGAGGTGTACATGCGATTGCCGCCCGATTTCTCATCTACACATTCAAGAAAGGTATGTCGCTTGCACAAATCTTTATATGGATTACGACAGGCACCCAGAAACTGGTTTGCCAAATTGGGCACGACCTTGAAGATGTATGGATTTACTCAATCACACTCAGATTATTCTTTATTCACTTACCATAAGGACAGAGCTACACTATGTGTTTTGGTGTATGTGGACGATCTTGTTATGGGAGGAAACAATGGAGAGATGATACATCAATTCAAGCAGTATCTGAGTCGGTGCTTTCACATGAAGGACCTTGGGATGCTGAAGTATTTTCTTGGCATTGAAGTTGCCAGAGGAGATGAGGGCATCTATCTCTGTCAACAAAAGTATGCCCTAGATGTTATTTCAAAAACAGGATTGCTAGGAGCTAAACCGGCTCATTTGCCCATGGAACAAAATCATCGACTCGCACTGGCCAACGGGAAGTTGGTTGATGACCCAGAAAAATATCGACGTCTAGTCGGGAGATTAATCTATCTTACTATAACACGGCTAGAGATTTGCTATTCTGTGCATATATTGGCTCAATTTATGCAACAACCACGACAAGAACATTGGGATGCAGCTCTACGGGTGGCCCGACACCTCAAAGGGAATCTGGGCCAGGGTATCATTTTGAGCACCAACAGTGATCTCAGACTATATGCTTATTGTGACTCCAACTGGGCTAGTTGTCCTTTGACACGGCGCTCTTTGACTGCGTACTTTGTGATGCTTGGACGGTCTCCTATTTCTTGGAAAACCGAAAAGCAATATACCGTCTCACATTTATCTACAGAATCAAAGTATAGGTCCCTGGCTGCCGCGACGTGTGAACTGAAGTGGTTGAAGAGTGTTCTACGTGACCTTGGGGTGGAACATCCCAGACCTATGAAATTGCATTGTGATAGTTGTGTCGCTATTTATATTGCAGCTAATCCGGTGTTTCATGAGCGCACCAAACATATAGAGGTTGATTGTCACTTTGTTCATGATGCCTTGCAAGACCAGACTTTTGAGATTGCTCATGTGCAGACTTATAATCAGTTAACAGACATTTTGACAAAGGCACTTGGCCGATGACAATTTGATTTTCTTCTTCGCAAGTTGGGCATACATGACCTACATGCTCCAACTTGAGGGGGAGTAATAGAGATATTGTAAGATATTTAGAAAGATTTTGTGCATATGGACTTCTAGGAAGTTAGAGTTTTAGGAAGTTGCTAATTTTGTGCATATAAACTTTTAGGAAGTTAGAGTTTTAGGAAGTTGCTAATTTTTAGTCTTGCTAATTTTTATTCTTGCTATTTTTATTTTTGATGTATTTGTATATATATGGGCAGTTTGCTCCATTGAAAGGCAGTGAATAACCATTCTCTTGGATAACGATCCTTGCAATTATTCTTTAAGGTTTTCGTATCAAAGTAATGAAGGTCAATTCTAAATCCCAACCTAGAACAACATAAATGGGCGATGCACTAAAGTACACCTTGGGACATCAAAATTAACAAAGTATAGCAAAATGATCTCCCCAATCAAGTCCAAATAAAAGTCGGTATAGTTAAAAGAAACCTACATTCAATTGCATTGGACCATGTACATATTACTAGACATGTCCTAAAATTGGGCGATTAACTAGTGAGACGTTAGGTAAGTTCTACATGCAACCAAGATCTTCTCCCTTTGATGTTTTTAATGGTTTAACTATTAAGAATCATTACCCACAATTGTCTTTCAATCTCACCCTGCCATCACTCTAATATTTACACCAATTTGCTATAGCACCAGTCATTTTTAGGCTTTTTTTGGCTGAAATTACTTGATTGTTGATACTTTGTATTTGGTGATTTATGAAAATGGTGTATTAGGTGATTTACTAGTGAATGGAAAAAGCAAACAAAGACAAGGTAGCCCATCCTGTTTAAAAATGAAAACTATTTTTTTTTTCTTTTTTTATCTTGGCTCTTTCTATTCTCTCTATTTGTTTCTCTAGGCTTGATTGGGTTGTTATTTGTTTTTGCTTTGAGGTTTAAATCATAATTTTTTGTTTGATTAAATTACATTTTTTTCTTTTTGAAGAAATAGGTAATTTATTAATTAATGGAAGCTTCAATCACATTTTTATTGAGATGGGCATTAAAGAAGATGGTGTGATGACTATTGTGTACATTTTGTTGATTCAAATATTTACAAGTGAAGAAAAACAATCTTATTGTTAGTTTGAATGATCGGTGTTTATAGGCCACTGTAGATTCAAGGATGGAACAACAATAGCAGCAACAACAACAACAACTTAGAATTCTATCCCGAGTATCCAAGGTACTTGGAGAAGTTCATATCATTATCTATTAAGAAATTACCTTATGCTATTAGTGGATATTGGATTAATGTCGAATATTTCCTTGAAGAATATTGTTCTTAAAGAAGTCCTATTTTTTTAATAGGTTGGTTATTGAAGAAATCATATCAACCATTGTATGTGTCAAAGTAAATCTTCCTCATTTGCTTTATGTGCTTTGTACTAATTAATTATATCTCTTATTTATCTATGTATATTGCATTTTCAAAAAAAAAAAAAAAAGTTTGTCATTCTATTGTGATGGGTAGCTATATATTCATAAAGTAGATGCTGAGGTGGTGAGGTAGTGCAATGGCACAAAATGGGCAAAGGAAATGAGGCAAAATTGCTTGGTTGGTGCTCTACAGAGGTTCCTTGCATTTTCTTTTCATTCATAATTAATACCAGTAGGACTTGGATTATTTTGTTTTGTTTGTTTTTTCTATAGCAACTCGCTCATTATTTTATTTTAGCCTTTAATTCAGGACTCTGTATATTTTTAATACTTGCTCCCTTTTTAATTTCAATAGTTACTTTTCATTCTTCTTTTTTGTTTATCCCCCCCTCTTTCTTATTCAGTTTTCCTCTAATGTCAATACTCGCTCCGTTACTACTTCTTGGTGGGGGTAAGTCATTGTGGTTTGTAATATTTTACATTTCTCTTGTAATTTTATTATGGTTAGGTTGCTTATTGCTTGCTGTCTGCCTTTTGTGTTTCCTTAGGAATCAGTTGAAGCCAATCTAAGTGTGATTTTCGTTGTTTGTGGTATTTGTATTGTGATAGACTTTATACAATATTCTTTTACTTTGTTAAGTAGTTGAATGCATGATTTGTAATATGTGCTTTTATGGTTCCTGGACTCTGGATTGTTATATTCCACTAGTTTTCTCTATCTTTTTCAGTATTTTATGGGAACAATGATGCAAAGTGGTATTTTCTTCTTTTTTTTTTCTTTGGGTTTTCTGTTTTTATTGGCATGTTTTATGTGTGTGTTTAGTGTATTCCCCCTCTTAGAAAAGGAAAAATGAAATTATGTTTATGCTATTTTGTTTTCGGTGGGAGGGGGCTACCAATTTTATTCATTCGTTTTTCTTCTTGCACATGTCTTTTCTTTTGTTATTGTTTCTTTCATTTCACTTTTACTTTATTGAGTAATTAGATGTACGGTTTATAATATGTGTTTTTTAGGCTCTTGGTTTCTTTGTCCGTCTGGCATACGGCCACGACCTGTTGACGTTGAGACCCATCTCGTGTACGGTCACAACCAATCGACACCGAGACCCGTCCCGTGTATGGTCATTACTAGTAGACGTCAACACCCCGTCTCACACATGGCTACGGCAAACCGACTCGTCACTCATCCTATGCATGGCAACGATTAACCGACGCCGACGCTTATCCTGTGAATGGGTCCACTGTGGCATCCGTGAAGCACATGGCCAAGGGGCACGATCACCTCTCTATATATATCGGACGCATCATCTCTCTCTCTATCTATATATATATATATATATGGGGAATGGATGGGAAAAGTAAAACATCATCGTTTCTCATCCACGATAAATAAATAAATAAAATATTTTTGTCAGTAATGATTTTCACTCTATCTTTTGAACATGCATAATAATATACAATATTTAGGCTTTATCTGCAATCACATTAGATTTGGTGGTGTGAAAGTCATAATCATATAAAAATATAGAATTCAAATCTGACAACTTCTGCATAAATGTTAAATTTAGAATTATCAATAGAAGATAAAATTCAAAGCATGTACCATACTTTGTTCCAATTGGCTATACTTTTATGGGGTAGAAAAAGGAATTTTCATTACTACTAGTTGAGTGGCATGTGCAGATGCACATGTAACAGGAAAGAAAGATCAACAAATTACAATGAAAGAAAAACAAGTGGATTTTCTCATGATTATCAACACATGAAGCCAAATAAGCTGTTAGATGATGTTTTTGAATATGTTGTTATTCTTTAGGATGCACTCTCATATAAAAGCCTATAAAATTTGAAGTGTGAACAAGTACATATATTCATATTTTGTGTTAAAATTTAATTAATTATAAGAGAAAGATAAGGATCAAACATTAGACCACTTTGCCAATTAAGGTCTGATATCATGTTAAAAATATTGGTTGGTCCCCTCTTTTATGATACCGGTTGATTGATTGAAGTTTTTCCGATATCATAGTTGATATAAAGGAAATTGTAGAGAGCAGTAGAATCAAAATGGGTGTCGTGAGAGACGAGCAAGATTATGAACGACCTTATTTCCATCTCTCCAGGTGTGAGACATCGAGACCTCTTCAAAATGGGCAAATTAATCCCTACATAGCGCCCTAACAGTTCACCTTTTATATAAATTATGTTGGTTTTCATTGATAATCAATTATGAAAATATATGGTTCTCATGTTTATAAACCTCATTTAAAACTTAGATCTAATGTCGTTAATTTATTTATAGAGATTTCTTTAAATTTACCTAACAATTCTTAAATTTGATATCCCATAACGTCTCTTAAATATTAAAACTTTAAAAGTCTTTTGCATGGGCATTCTAATAAAGATGGAGTGTAAATCCCAATTCAGAATAAATTTGCACTCCAGTTCACTTGTGTTAAACAACATTACACTTATGCATTGACAAATAACAAATAACACATTTTTCAATATATATTTACATTAATAATAAGACGTAAAAGTACATCAATAAAAAGGAGTAAATTTACATTCAAGTGAACTTTTGATAAAAAAGACATGCTTTATTGGAATTTGTGTTTACATCCATTACAGCTAAAATTCTATTTGAAGGTAAATTTATCAGTGCAAAACTAACCCAACTTGGCAATTTATATGGGCTGTTTTACACTCTAGATATTTGCATCATTTCCAAACGCTGCCTTAGTGAGACCCAAAGGGTTCTGTGAACCAGAATCCCAGAACATGCTTTGGAGTTAGTCACAGGGTAGATAGACCAGGGGATTGGGGGACATATTTGACAATTGACATCGAGGAATGTGACGGACATAAAGGATATTTATTTGGTCCCTATCATTCAACAGCTTTTAGTGCATTCAACATGACAGACTAAATCTAGAATAAAAACGAACTCAATTTCATCGACCACGAGACAAGAAACCAGGCAGAAGATAAACCCAAAAAAAGTCCTCTGCTTTGGGAGATAATGAGATCGAATTAGGGTTTCAACAGCAGAACAAGAAAAACTGAAAAAGAAGTCTTGATTTTCTGCTTGTAATATCAAGATTTCAATCAATAGCGTTTAATGACGTCATTTGTTCACATCTTTTGCTTCACGGTGCAATAAATGGCAATGTACCATAGGATTTGCAGATTTTGCCAACAATGAAACCCAACCAGCCAACCTACTTTTGATTCTACGCTCTACTGCTTTAGACCATTCCATCCTGTCCACTTTTGTCATATATCTGTAATTTAATGGATAACCTACATGGCTAAATTGATCGATTGAGTTAGGTGCTTTAATCATAGATTAGAGAACTTACATCTTCCAGCTACACTGGCAGCGGATCAGACAACCAGGGCTTGAATAACCCCGAAGGAGACTAATGATTTCCAGTACACGAGAATGGGAAATGTGAAAATTTCCAATGTCATGATGTCTGAAGTCCAGAATCTTGCAGCTTCTGTTTCAATATTTAAAAGCATTTGAAGTTTCTTCTTATCAAAATATACAAAACCTCTTCCAACTTTTCTGCTTCACAGCGAACTCCCACCTCCCTCAAGACACAAGTGAGAGCGGCAGTCAGTGTGATTTATCATCTTTTCTACCAATATGATTGATCATCTACCTGTCTTGATAATTCACTACTTGATTATTTTCATCTCCCAAGAATATTCTATACATTGCTCTCTCTGAATCTCTGTCGCCCAACATAAGGAGTAGAGACCAGCAGCAATAACTGACAAAATTCGGACCAATTCTTTTTTGTTTTTTTGTGTCCAATTGCAAGGGACTCGCACCTCAATCCTCTATAATATCATGGTAGTGACAGAAGGCAGACTGTGAGGGAGATCATGGTTCATCATCCGGCCCAAACCTTAGCCACGCCAACTGTTTTGTTTCTTTGCTTCAAATGCAGCACCATCATTGAGCATGTCTTGAGCATCAGTCTCCATTCCAAGCTTAGAGAGGGCGAGAGCCTGCAAGTAGAAGGCAGTGGGCCACTCGGGCATGCATACCTGAGCTTGCATGGCATCCCGCAATGCAAGCTCCGGTTGACCATTCATCAAGTAGGAAAGGGCTCGCCTTGCAAATACAGTAGCAGAAGGCACAGACATCATCACTACCAACTGCATTTGGAAAAACAGACATGATTCAGAAATTGATGATACAACAGGTCATCCAAATTATATTTGTACCAAACAAATACATAAATCATGGAATTTTCTAGGCAACTCAAAATACCTAGAAGGAAAAAGAGTCATGAATAAAACAGCAACAGTCAATTGAATCTAACTATAATGCACAAGATAATCCAACAAAATAGAAAAGATGCATTCTTTTGGTTATTCCCAAACAGGTTTTAAATTGGTTATTCATGAGCTAGACATAAACAAAAGAATCAGCGATGTTTTGGATGAGTTACCATAGTTGAGTCCAATGTTTTAAAACGTGGAGGCGTGACACGAGGCATTCCACTACCTAGAGGCATACGGTGTAATTCAGAACATAAGAGGCATAAGCCTCCGTAACACAAGGAGTTGCAAGCCTCCTTAAGAGGAGGGTGAGGAGGAAGGAGGATCTCATTTTTCTTTATTTTTAATAATAACCTTGTATATTAAAAAGAACGAAGATGCATAGCACTAGTTGAAAGGGGGGCTGGCTCTGCATTGAAAAAGAGGGGGGCTGGAGGGTCTGGGGGGCTTTCCGGGTGCAGAGCCCCCAGCCAACTTTCTTAGTTTCTTTCCCCTTATCTATTCTTTCCTTTTCTTTCTCTCTTTTTTTTCTTCTCTTTCTTTCTTTTTCTTTCCCTTCCTTTCCTTCTTTTCTTTTTTCTTTTCCTTTGTCTTTTTATATGAGGCGTGCAAGAAGTGCATGAGATGTACGAGGCATATGCCTTGAGCATGCCTCATGAAAAAAGCATACGAGGCATACACCTCTTGCACCTGTGGCGTATGCCTCAGAGGTGTCAGCACCTCTAGCCTATGCCTCAGGGCGTTTTGGGGGCACCTTGCCTGGAGGCGTATGCCTCCCACGCCTTTGAGTCATGTTGACTAGATGCATACAGTGAATTCATAACAGCCCTCCATAGACCATCTCAAAATTTCATGTGCCAATTTTATTTTTACCAGCGCAAACAAAGACGGCTAGGTCTTGGTGTCAGAGCCACCATTCTCAATGGTTATAAGACTTTGAGCTTTCACCCTTTTGTGCTTTACATGTTACATATCAGTAACCTGGAAAAAATCAGACTGGAACCATGTGGAGGAAATTATATACACAGGTAAAAAAATGTTTTATAGTAAACAAATAGAAGAGAAGATAAAAATACACCTCCCAATATAAAATGAGGCTACTGAAAGAAAAGTAAAATAATAATTACCTTAGAATAATAATCAATGGCACTCTTGAAATCCTTGTCCCTAAATGCAATATCCCCAAATTTCTTTGTATTCAACATCTCTTGCACTTGTTGAGTCCATTCTTGAAATGATAGCTTTGTATTGGTACACAAAACACCCAATGATACAAGATTGTTAAGGCAATAAACACAGTAATACAAAGATAAAATCACCTATAATAGTAAATACTTTTACCTAATCCAACTTACATAGAAGTAATAATTCCAACAATAATAATCATGTAAAGCAGATACAAGAATAGGTAATAAACAATAAGTTGTGCACAATATTGCAAGGCCTCTCCTAAATAGACGAAGTGTTCATATTGGACACACTTCAACATAATATTTCCTTTATTTACTTGTTTATTTGACATAAGTGAATAGGATTGCATGTCAAAGCTTTTTATAAACAATTATTAGCAAAGATAAACCTTTTTATAGGTATATAATGCTAGAATAAGGTTGTATGTCAAAGCACCAAGTAGATGAAACAATTTTAGTGGTAACTTATGGTCTCCTTTCTTCTTTCAATGTTTGGTACCATTTTCAGGCCTATGATCACCATTCTTTGTGTGAAGTGACCATTTATGAAATATGAAAACAAAAACATGGTGGAAGAGCAACTTACTCACTTAGCCTTACCTCATTTTCAGCACCCTCTTCATCCTTGTAACCTGTTTTGAGCAAAATATCATGCACAGCCGTAAGATCCATCCTTGCACAAGCCTTTCCAAGTGGAGAGAGCAGGGTAGTTGGCAGAGGCGCTGTACTTTTGGCCAGACCCATTAAAACATGTGATGCTACCTATAGAACCCAAATAAGAGTACCTTAGAACACCAACGTACAGACTCAGATTGTCACAAAGCAATAGTAATAGTAGCATTCTTTTATCGGTAGCAATAGTAATTTTAATATAAATCTTAGGAATATTAAAATTCTTACTTCTATCTGCTTTTGGAGGGGGGCTACTGCTGTAAGAAGAAACTTGGTATTAGGTCGATCCCTAGCCTCAGACTGGAGACATCTCGAAGCAAGTTCAACCAGCTTCGTAGCATCTTCATTGACATATTGCCCTTCCAAGGATGAATCCATCAATAACAATACATTTTTCCCCCTTATTAAATCTAATGCCTGCAGAAAACAGGGGCATTGTAAAGCTTCAAACAAATGAAATATTGTAGGTTATGGACTACTACAAGCTTACACCTTATTGTACAAAAGCAGAAAAGATAGGCATGTATTTCCTGAAAATCAAAGCTGAAAAGAACAAGATCAATGGACTTCAGCTACTATTACTATACCTAGCTTCAAATACAACTTTAAGACCAACAAAAACCTTGCATTAAATTAGAATTTCAAGCATATAAAGGCAACACACTTTGTCCTAGTAGAGTTCACACTGTAAATTAGAATTGCAAGTCTCTCCAAGTGAACACACCATCCCCTCTCCTTACTCCCTTCAATTGATAACATCATACCTACCCTATATATTGTATATGCAAAATTTTCCCTCAACAGTGCCCTCCATTTTAGCAATCCTTCGGCATTTTTGGATCATTAGAATCAAAAGTACCATCTGTTGCTGAATTTGTTTTTTTTTTATGTGTAGTTTGTTAGTTTCAGTCATTTTTATATCTTCCACATATGCTGGTATCAGCATAAGATTGTGGCAGCATACAAGAATAAATATGTGAATAATAGGAAGATCACAAAAGCAGGTTCCTGAGGACCTTTAACAAAAACCCAAAAAAAAAAAACATATGCAGAATGAGTAAACCATACATGGCTTGGAGGGATGTGCTTCCCACTCAAAAGGTCCAATAGAACTGTTCCATAGCTGTAGATTACACTCTCTGGGATAACTCTGCCTGCAGACCCACTGAATCAAATTAACTGAAGATGACCATCAAATACACAACTTTAAAAACGGTGGCTGTGAAGCATTTAAAAGAGGAAAAAGAAAAATGGTTGAAACAAGTTAATGGTACCTCAGTAACAAACTTATATACAATTACCGCATAAAACCAAAATGCTAGTCCCAATATTATGATTCAAGGTAAGGAGTTAAAGAACACAGAAATCCATGTGAAAGTTGGGCTAAAGACACATGCAACATTTTCTGAAAATGTATATATACAATAAAGCAGCACCAATGCTAAAACAAAAAATAACAACACCCACATGTACATGAAAAAAATAACAACTTTCCCGCCAGGCAGATTTGGAATTCAACAAGTCCCTCTGATGTTAATTTTCTGGTTTGGACAATGGTTCTAGACAAATGTCTGACCAGAGTTAATCTGGAGAGACATGGCATTCAGATTCTGGATATTTTGTGTGGCTTGTGTGGTACTCATGCAGAATCTACTGAGCACTTGTGTATCCATTGCCCAATTTCTTCTTATGTCTGGGGGCACTTTCTTAAGGCCTCGGAAATTAGTTGGTAATGCCAAATTCGGTGAAGGAGCTGCTGAAATGTTGGAGAATTGAGGGTTTCAGCAAGAAAGGAAAATTGGTTTGGAACACCATTCCGGCAGCTGTACTTTGGGCTATTTGGACTGAGAAATAACAAAATTTTCCATGGTAAAGCTAAAAGTCCAGATGAAATAGTGCAGAGAGATGTGGGCAAGTTATTGCCTTGGGTATCGGTAATGGAGGAATTTAAACATCAAAATTTGCGTCTGTTGTTTTGTTCTCAGTCTTGGATGAGATTGTAGTCTGAGGTGGTCCCAGGCAGCCTTTAATGGCCTGGGCTCTATTGTAAATTTGTAATGTTTCTTTGAATGAATAAATTACCTTACCTTTTACAAAAAAAATAAAAATAAAAAAAAGAATATAGGATGGGTTGTGGAAGAATAAAATTCTTTACTGATAATAGGTGCATGATAGGATAAGCACCATGAGATCAACAGATACTACCAACCAAGTAATATGGTTGGCTCTTTTTACTTAGAAAAACTACCAGGTAAGCAGAAGATGGAAATATCAAATAACTACTTATTGTATAACATGTAACTCAGAGAATGTCTTATCAAATTTCATATATGAAACAATAAATTCATCCAAATAGGAAAAAAAAAACATTTTATAACCAAATTGAAATGAACACGGGCTTCAAGTAGGTGAATATGCATATTTACCTGTCCGCAAAAACTCTGGTGGTGTATATGCCAAGTTTGTACTATAGCTTTTACCATCACGGCTATTTTTCATAAGGCCAAAGCTAGATAAACGAGGGTCCCCGTCCTAACACAATGCAAAGATAACTTGAGCAGTTAAAAGGGTAACATAACTCTAACTGATATTTAGGAAAAACAAAGGACTCGAAGGTGAAAAACCATATTGAATTACAAGTATAAAACATGATACAAGACAAAGTGCTTTTACTTGTGAGCACAATCTGCAAAAATCGGTTTGGGACTTGCACTTTCAAGGCCATCCTATGAGTGTATGAAGCACAAGAAATCTAAGTAGTCTTTTAGTGCAATTACCCCCAAAAGGCCACAGCAAGGAGGAAAATAAAAAAGAAAAGAGAGCAGCAGAAGCAGAAGCAGCAGCAGAACAAGAAGAATAGCTTTTTCAATTAATTAGCCCCATCAACATGAATTATAGAAGACCAACAAAGTCCGCAAGGACATGGATGAGGACTAACAGCACCAAAATAAGAGATATAACCATGATGAATCTGTAACTTAAAGAACATCTCCTGCCAGAACCCAAAATTTCCTCCAAATAAAAGTTTTGATAAATAACAAGATAAAAGAAAGCCTATGTTTAACTTAATAAAAGAAAAATTACATGTTGAAAATAGTAATTTTATTTTGGACTGCTGATGCATGTGAATTGAAGGCACTTCAACTGACAAACTAAAAAAAATATCAGTAGAGACAACAAATAATAACAAACTCCAAAAAAGAAATTACTCCACAGCCTTTCAAGAGTAAATTGGAAGCATAGACTCGTATTTATGATCTTAGAAAAAGACTCAAATATTGTCCTGATCCAAATTTTGTACTTCATATTTTTTAAAATATTATATGCAAAGTTTTATACCTCATCAAAGAGAACTCTATAAGCATTCAGATCATGATAGAGTTTCCGGTTCTCTGAATTGCAATGATCAAGTGCCTGTGCAATATAATATGCAACCCGTAAACGCATTTCCCATGGCAATGGTTGCTTATCCCCTATCAAAAAATTAAAAAAAAAAAAAAATTAAACATGGGAATGCAAAAGAATGTAACAAATAAAGAAAACATCAACACATAAATCATTTGGATTTCCCCTTTTTCAACAAATTTCAGATGACCAAAGAATGGGAATTATAACAGTGTATGACCAACCAAACACATAGGCAGTCAGGGTTGGATTCTGCAGTTAGGGGAAACCAAGCATCCCATGGTGATGATATATAGGACATGAGAAAACAGTGGACTTGGAAAACAGGAGACAAACTTCAAGTTAAATAAAAGTGAGCAGCACATAGTTGCCAAGAACTGAAAATATATGTACATATATGGTGCATCACACTGCATTAGGAACTAAAAAATTTCTCTGGAATCCAGACTTTCAAAGCACATCCATCAGTAACGGTGAAACAAATTTGAAATAGACAATTGGAAAAGAAGTTTTAAACTGGCATAGGATAAACTCTCCAAATGCCACATTGCCATGTACCCTTTTTTAAGTTGGAGAAGCAAACCATGTACAGATTTTTGCACTCTAGATGGAAGAATAATTTGACACAATTCCATATAAAGCACTTTTGGTTCTTTCTCTTCCATCTGTAAGGACTAAGGAGCATTCTCTAAAAGTAAACTTGGATGATGGCTGTTGAAAATTTAAAAGGAACGGTCATAATTTTCAACAAATTCCAACTTTTGAATGTCAATACATATAACATCAGCCCATTAAGCCCCAAAATCTTTTAAAGATTATGTGAATGTGACATCAATTACTAATATCGGCAAGAAATCTAATTGCGACTGAGTCAGTGAAATTTACTATTATGAATTCATAAACGTTATATGATGGTTAATAGTTCGATCAATGGAATTTGGTATCCTACACCCCCAATACCACATTCAATATGAATTGAAAAATTCAGCCGATTCAATGACAAATTTATATAAGCCTTACCAGTTCTCTAGCCATTTATAGTTGCCTCTACAACTAAAGACAAATTGGCTGAGTTAACCAAGAGTATCAAACTTTCTTCACACTGCGATTCTAAACCAACTATTATACTCAATTAAAATAATACTCCATTCCTCATTTCATTGTGCGTTAATGAGAAAAAAGATAATTAACTTTAATGAACATTATTAAAACTAAATCGAAATCGTAATACATATAAAAGTAATAAAAAGAGTATAAAAACTGAGATTCCATGCTCAAAAAGAAACACTAGAGGGATAAAAAGAACTGAGAAAAAAAAGAAAGAGACATGGCATACAATGGAAGAGATGTTTAGACAAAGTATCATTGGGCATGTATTCAGCTACCAAGAGGCGCTCGTCACCCTCAGCGCAGCAACCTATCAGATTCACCAATCTCTTATGTCGAACCTTCCCAACTCCCGCCGCCTCCCCCTGTGAACAATCAGATTCATCAACACATAAAAAAAAGGAGTCAAGGCAAAGTCCATCCCGGTTCTCACAACGAACCAACAGAAGCAGCAAACTAGACGCTGACAGACGAAGTATATGAAGCAAAAGAGCAGGTGAACTCACAACGAACTGCTGAGCGTCGGGCCACGACTGTTTGGAAAAGCGTTTCACGGCAACTAACCGATTGTTCTCAAGCTTTCCTTTGTAAACAACATTGGGAGCTTTCTCTCCGCTCTCTGACACGATATTATTGGTGTTAAATCCATTGGTTGCCGTTCGAAGTTCGGTCAGATTAAACTCCTTAAATGCCGGAACTTGATCTTGTTCCGCCTGATCTCCATTCGCTTCATCAACGATCAGAGGCAATACCAAAAAGCCAAAAGAAACCAATAAATATCAAAACACTAATCAAATAATACAAGAAAGAAAAGAAAAGAAATCAAAAAATAGAAGAACCTAGATCTGGTTTGTCAGCCTGTAAGGATTCCTCGTCAGGAGATTGAACATTGCTGGTTTTGGACTGTAAGCAGCCCATGCTTAGCTACATAGAAGAAGGCTGTTCTTTCTATTTCTCTAACCCTAGACTGCCATGGACGATTCAACTAATGTTTGGAGTATTTCTGTAACCGAAAAAGAAAACTCCGACACGATTCTCTGAAGACTTTGGCGGCAATGCAACCTTTTCTTTCTCTACTCTGCTCCTTGTGAAGCAGAAGCAGCAGCAGCAGCAGCCAGAAGAAGCAGTGAAGCCAAGAAACAGTGAGAAAGAGAGACGGTAGTAAACTGAAGCAAGTAAAAAAGAAAAGCAACTATAGAGAGAGAGAGAGAGGGAGTACGGAGGAGAGCAGAGAGGGTCACATGATAATTGGACGATGGGGGAGTGGAGCACGTGATCGACGGAAACGGACGGATATGGCGTCTCTCTCTCTCTCTCTGTGTTTGAATCTGAATTTTGACGTTTTTCTTTTTCGCAGCGTTTTAGAAGGGGGAACTGAGATGCGAGAAGTGATTCAAAGTCTGCAACTGCAGCGGCAGCTTTTACTGTACTACTGTTGATGCATATTTTAATTTTTTTTTTTTTTTAAGAGAACCAAAATAAATGAGCAGCGGCAGAGTGCAGAGCAGAGATGCTCTCCCGTCTAATATGGTCCGAGTATTAGCGACAACCAACCAACCAACATTTTTCGATTAGCAGGTTGCGTCAGTCTACCTGGCAACCATGCAGCGGGTTTGGTACTACTTAAGCCTGGCCCATGGGTTGAACCGTCTAAGGTCAACCCATCCAAATTTGGGTCGGGGCACCGGACGGGCCTACCCTGTTCTGATCGGGTCGAAGTAGAATTGTAGAAAGGACTCTCGTGGTCGTGCAGGTGTGGTAAGCCGTAGAGTATCATCACTCATCAGTCATCATGTCTGTAGGGCGAAGCTTCCGAGAGTTGCACGAATCTCGTGGTTTTGTAGGCATTCGTGTAGGTTAAAGGTGGCACTGTCATCACCGTCAACAAAAAAGAATGTTTTGAGGCCCAGGTGATGGATAATTCCGTATGGACGTTGATGGCAGTATCCGTGTATAGTACACCCGTGGAGTTAGCTAACGTTGAATTTGTTCGATACCTGAATGAAAGGCTGAAACTGAAAGTGATTCAGGTTATCTAAGGAAATTAAACGCTTAGGTTAGGTGGATGGATGGTCCAAATGTGCCAACTGGCAACTGCCATATCATTCCCCACATTGCAAAATCCCGAGCCATGCACAGTAGCTTCGATGCCCCTGAGTTCATAATGAAGAAACTCTTCTACTGTTTTCTTTGATAGGCAAATAGGCAATAATTGAGAAACTTTTACCTTGCATAATTATATCACGTGCCTATCAAAAAATTATCTCATTAATATTATATAATTGTAATTGTCTGAAAAAAAAAACTTTAACCAATGAGAGAGATCCACGGGACCCATAGAAGATCGGACCCAACCCAGTCCAAATTCAATTCAATCCATTAAAATGTAAATGGATTGGATTCATCCAAACCGAATGAAATATCAAAAATTATATAAAAATATATTTAGCATTGAAAAAGCACTTTTGTAAAAATACTTTGATAAAAACATTTTCATAAAAGTGCTTTTACAAAAGCACTTTATTGAAAGTACTTCGAAAAAGTGCTTTTGTAAAAGTGTACTTTTGTAAAAGCACTTTTCGAAAGTACTTCCATAAACTTTTATAAAAGTACTTTCATAAAAGTGCTTTCGTAAAAGTACTTTTGTAAAATTATTTTTACAAAGGTGCTTTCATAAAGTACTTTTGTAAAATTATTTTTATAAAGTGTTTTCATTTCATAAGAGTACTTTTAAAAAAGTGCTTTTATAAAAATATTTTCATAAAAGTACGTTCATAAAAGTGATTTTATGTTGTTTTCAGTTTTGATTGATTTTAAATTAGACAAGGGTTTGGCCTCATGATCATATTATTAGAAATTTGGTTTACGTCTAATTCAAACCAATAAGAATATGGACTAATTTATTTTTGATTGATCCAATCCAATAATTATAATGGACCGTCCAAATCTGATTTGATAAGGTTTGGATCAGATTAGATCCAAACCAAAACCGGTCGATTGACACCCCTACCCATTTGTACGAGCCTGAGCTTTTGGGCTCTGGACTGGGCCAGAAAACTTAGGCATGACGTTGGTTCAAAATGGGCTTGGATAGAACCTTGAGTAGTCCAAGCCCACCAATATTGTATGATATACATATTTTTTTAAGGCTTAAAACATATTTCATTCATTCAAGAAATTGATATAATTAAAGACAATGCCAATCAGAACCCATATACAATTTCTCAAGAATAACAAAATATATAAATGGATGAAGGAGAACATAATGAACTTCTACAATCAAATAAAGGTGAATTTAAAATCACCAACAGAAGTAAATAAGCACAACTCCAATCTACCACAAACGACGAGAGAAATGACAAGAGAGGTTCCCAAAAGAGATTGTAAAGAGCTAGTAAATGATTGGGGTAGATTCACAAAAAAACGACAAAGGCCCAAACATTACAACCACTACCAGAGACTGTAATTGCATCCGCTAGAGAACTGTGAACGGAATTGACCATGAATTACATCTGCTGGAGAGGGAACGGTGTTGTGACTTGTAGAGAAGGAACGGTTTCGTGACTTATATACATATGCATAAATGTACAAAATATGTATGCGCACATTTATCAATAGCACTTATACATGTTTTTACTCCATTTTAATAAAAAATTAGGTAATAAACCCCAATAAAAAGATGGAAGAACAAAAGAGATTAAAGAAAAACTTTCAAACCCAATCAACCCACTTAAACCTAGACTGAGTTGTGTTGGGTTAAGTTTGATTTGAGCCATGCCGCCCATGCCCAAGCCCAAGGTTTGAAACTTAGAGTTGGGCCAGTGTTGTTGACCTCAACCTAACCCAACCCATCCAAATTAAACCCTATTGGTTATTGCCTTACTAGTTAATTATCAGCTATGGAACCCTTTTGACATATATAGTAAGAAAAGACTATATTGACACTTGACATGCCGAGACCCAAACCTGAGGTGGAGCATTCAGGCTACTCCACCCTAGCAAATTAAAACTTTCATTGCCAACTACAGGATGTTGGATTTTAATCTCATAAGAGATTAAATCCAATGGGTTTGATTGGTCAATTATATGAGAAATTGCACCTACACACTTGATTGAAAATCAGTTTTTCTCTTACAAAACCCAGTTTTGAACTTGTCCCACATTGGAGACTCTTCAACTTTGCTAGTTGCAGATTCTCACCCAAGGCCCTGTTGTATCCTGGGAACGAATTTGCCTGTAACCCAACAGCAAACTCAGTAAAACTGAGTGGGGGCAAATAACGTTCTAAAGACAGTGTCTTCAGATGCGCCTCAGAGCTTCTACTCAAAAGTTACAATGACCCCATCTTCCCCAACAATTTTAGAACGTTATTCTGCAATGGAGGCAGAAGCAAGCATGACTTCGATCAAGATGATGAACCAAGATCTTGTTCGACTAGACCAGTTCGATGGAGCAAATTTCAGCCGATGGCAAGACAAGATGATCTTCTTTCTGACCACACTGAAACTATACTATCTGCTGGATCCGAATCTGTAATCACTTCCTGAACCCACTGACAAAGACTCAGAGAAACTAAAGAAGGAAAGAGAGAAACGAGAAGAAAACTCACTTCTGTGCCGAGGACACATACTGAATGCCTTATCAGACCGGCTCTACAACTTCTACAATGAACTTACATCTCCAAAAGAAATCTGGAAGGCCCTGAAATTCAAATACAAGGTGCAAAAGGCAGGTACGAATAAGTATCTTATTGCAGAATACTTTGACTTCACCATGAACGACCATAAACTCATACTTGAGCAAATTCATGAACTACAGGTGATAATCAACAAGATTCAATCCCTTAACATCATCCTTCCTGAATCTTTCCAAGTGAGAGCAATCATTGCCAAACTTCCACCCTCTTGGGAGAATTACAGGAAGAAACTTATGCACAAGGCTGAAGAACTTACCTTGGAGCAAATTCAGCAACACCTTCATATTGAAGAAGAGTCTCAGTTTAGAGACAGTAGGGATAAGACCCTGGCCGGTATGCTGAATTCTAAGATCAATTTTGTGGAAAACAGATCGAAAAAGACTAACCGTGCATTACAAGTAAAGAAGAAGGATGAGAACTTCTAAAAGAGCAACAATAAGAAAGGATCCTGCTATGTTTGTGGAAAGAAGGGGCACTATGCCCGAGTCTACCGACATCGGAAAGGCGGAACCAAGTCTGCAAACATGGTAGAAGACAACCTTGTAGCCATGATTACTGAAGTCAACATGGTAGAATCGTCTTCTGGATGGTGGTTTGATTCAGGCGCCACAGTCCATGTTTGCAAGGACAAGTCCTTGTTCAAGACATATGAAGAAGTGACTGATGGCCAGGAGGTACAGATGGGAAACCAAACATGTGCCAAAGTTGCTGGAAGAGGCAGCGTAGAGTTAAACTTCACCTCCGAAAAGATACTGACTCTCCTGAATGTTCTCCATGTTCCTGACATTAGAAAGAACTTGGTTTCAGTAAATCTTGTTTGTAAGAGGGGATTCAAAGTTGTCTTTGAATCCGACAAACTAATCCTATCAAAAAATGGGATATTTGTTGGAAATGGATATGGTTGTAATTGTATGTTCAAATTAAATATTAATGAAGGAAAAGTTTATGCTTATATTGTTGATTCTTTCTCTTTATGGCATGATAGATTAGCACACTTGAATTTTAAATCCATAAAGAACATGAACAAACTTGGTATAATTGTTTACAGTAATGAATCAACTGAAAAATGTGAAATATGTGTAAAATAAAAAATGGCTAAGAAACATTTCCCTAGTGTTGAGAGAAATTCTCAACTTCTAGAACTAATCCATTCTGACATTTGTAAACTCAATGGTGTATTAACTAGAGGAGGTAAGAGATACTTCATAACTTTATAGATGATTTTTCTAGGTACACCTATGTCTATCTTATGAGAACTAAGGATGAAGCCTTTGACATGTTTAAACTATATAAGACTAAAGTTGAAAATCAACTAAAAAATAAAATTAAAATCCTTAGAAGTGATAAGGGTGCTGAATACTTTAAAAATGAGTTTAATTATTTCTATGAAGAATTTAGAATAATACATCAGTGTTTTGCTCCCTATACCCCTCAACAGATTGGTCTGGCTGAAAGGAAAAATAGAACACTTATAGAAATAATAAACTACATGCTGTTAAAAGGTAATGCACCCTTAAACCTGTGGGGGGAAGCACTCCTAACAGCCTGTCATTTACATAACAGAATTGTTTCTAAAGTTAATAACAAATGCCCATATGAATTATGAACAGAAAGAAAGCCTAATTTAACATATCTAAAAGTGTGGGGGTGCTTAGCATATTATAGAGTTCTATATCCTAAAAGAACCAAATTAGGACTCAAAGGTAAGAAAAGTATGTTTGTTGGATATGCAAAACATAGCAAGGCCTATAGGCTTCTAGATTTAGAGTCCAACATAATAATTGAAACTAGAGATGTTAAATTCTTTGAAAATAAACTGTATTCTGAACCTATAGAAAACGAATCCACAGAAAATGACAGAGAAACTCATATCTCAATACCTGTTGATAATAATGAGACTGAAAGAAGAAATGACACAACTGTAACACCTACAATAGGACTTAGAAGAAGTCAAAGACAAAGAACAGAGAAACACTTAGGTTTAGATTTTATCTCAACTCAATCAATTGTATTTTTTGTTAAGGCTGATAGAGAGAATATTTTAAATAAGATACCTATTGTCGTAAACATTGAAAATGATCCAAAAACCTATAGTGAGGCCATGACCTCTASAGATGCTGCCTTTTGGAAGAAAGCTATAAATGATGAAATAGATTCAATAATGTCAAATAACACTTTGGTACTACTAGACCTGCCTCCAGGATCAAAACCAATAAAATGTAAATGGGTGTTTAGAAAAAAATACAACACTGATGAAACTGTACAAACTTTTAAGGCTAGATTGGTAGCAAAATGATTTAGTCAAAAGGAATGGATTGATTACTTTGACACCTATGCACCAGTGGCTTGGAATTAGAACACTCATAGCATTACATCCATTTATCACTTATCTGTTTACCAAATGGATGTTAAAACCACTTTCTTAAATGGTGATTTAAATGAAGAAGTTTATATGGAACAACCAGAATGACTTGTTCTTCCTGGAAACGAGAAGAAAGTTTGTAAACTGGTTAAATCACTATATGGATTAAAACAAGCACCCAAACAGTGGTAGCCCAACCTTACCAAGGGCTTGGCCAGAGAATTGGTAAGAATGACAACTAAAGAGATGTGATTAAATCCCTTTACGTAGTCACCTGTAATGGTAGCCCAACCTGAACTAAAAAACCATCAGTATTGGGTTTAATGGGTAACAACAAGTTACAGCAATGTGACTGTTAGCACTGACATTGAGAAATTTTCCATCACAACAAAAATAGTGTTGTCCGTTATGATGAGAGGTTGAGATAAACTCTTAATGAAGTTCTGAAATGTGTCAAATAACGGAGCACATAGTGGAACTTCACCTATGTGAACATAGAAATGTGTCAAATAACGGAGCACCCGCATGGCTCGCGATGGGTGGCTTTGGTTTTGGTGCATTGCTGACCGTTGTCAACGGTCACGATTCGATCGGGTGTGATCAAGAGGCACAATTCAAAGTTAACAGTCACTAACTGTTAACTACTTTTTAAACAGTCACAATGTTTGAATTTGTGACTATTCAAGGTGCCTTCTCTAAACCAGCACCTACCTTTTTTTCATGCCTCTTCACAAATTATTTAAGGAGCATGAATCAGACTCCAAAACACACAATTTCGAAATTCACTCACTCTCTCTCTCTCTTAGTCCGGTCTGCTACAGTCTCACAGAAGGTTTCTTTAGAGACTCTTCAACTTTGCTAGTTACAGATTCTCACCCAAGGCTCTGTTGTATCCTAAGAACGAATTTGCCTGTAACCCAACAGCAAACTCAATAAAACTGAGTGGGGGCATCTCCTCAAAAGTTACAGTGACCCCATCTTCCCCAACACAGGAAGCATCTCCTCTCTTTCTCATCCAACTTGGTTGCCTTGCCAGAAGTTCCAGGGAACAAAGTCACATAATTAAGTTAGCCCGTTTGGCCATGTCCTCTCATGATTCTTGTATTGGGTTGATGTATTCCTAACTGTGTTACTGATCTGTTGACTTTGGATAAACATAATCAAGCTTCTTAATTGCAACCAAGTTTTCCTAATGAAAGGCAAGTGATCCAACAATATTATTCAAAAAAGGTTGTCTAAGTTAGGGGCCTGTTTGGTAAGTTTTTTTGGGAAGATATTCTGGTAGCTCTGACAGTCAAAAGACGCATTGAGCTTTTGCATGAAGATCTGAATAGCTTGAAGCTAGTTTGGCAGATACATGTCTTTCCATGTCTTTCCATGCGAGAATAAAATGCAAAATACACGAAAAGCTTCATTTGGAGCTTCCCGAAATCAGCCCAAAATGGGCTTCTCGCGTCTTTTCAGCGCTCCTGCTTTTAGCGGCTAGATCTTCCGCAAACCAAACAGGAATAGGCCAAAAATTGGTTTTCCCGGCTTGTAAACAACTGAAAGACCGTGAGGAAAGACGTGCAAACGGGCCCTTAGTTAGTTAGGTTAGGACTGGGTCCATGTATATCCTGATCAAACCCCTATTATATACATCAATATTTTTAAAACCGAACTGGAAAAATTGGGAACTAGTTTCGTTTTACCCCAAAACCTCTATTTTGGCCAAAAACTGTTGATTTGGTCATCGCTAACCCAGTTGGTCAAATCATCAAATTGTTTGACATGGGAACAATTTTTGGCAATTTTTTAGGTTTTTTAAAATTTTTATCTTTTTTTTATCAAAATGGGACATCTGTTCAGACCGAATAGTCGAACCATTCAACCCGAGAACTGGACCCAAAACAGTTCCCTTTTTGATATGGTTTTAAAAACCTTGATACACACGAGTTCAAGACCAACTTGGACACAAGTAGTTTTAAAGGAATTCTCCTATTCACAAGAATCCTATCACAGTACACTATAAGGTTATGTTTGGTTTGAAGGAAAAGGTAGGGAAATCTATACAAGTTTTGTAAAGGTTTCTTTACCTTTCCCTACTTTTTCTTTCAAACCAAACATAGCCTAAATGATAACATGTAAACATAGAGGATGTTCTCAATGTATAGCTGTAAAGCTCACATCAGTGCCCCACAGGGTGTGCCCCACAAACGCCTCATAGCACATCCCAACCGTGCATTGGGAACATCTCCCAATGACAAGTTCGGGAGATGTTCCCAATGCACACTAAGATGTGCTTGTGGGGCGCCCATGGGGTACACTCTATGGGCACTGAATGTAGCTGGGAACACCAATTACCTCAAGTATACTATATACCCACTGATCTGATCCAAATTCAAGTTTGATTCGGTAAGAGTCAGATTTGAATATCCCTTCTGATTCTAATAAATCAAATTGAATTAGAAAATTGGGTCCATTAAATTATCAAATCGAATTTAGATATACCTCTAATTCAATTTGATAAGATGTGATAGGGTTGTTCATAGGTCAAGTTGAGTTGGTTTGAGTCATTTTCTTCAACCGATTCGACCTAGTCAGTTTACTTATTGACTAAACCGAAACCGACCGACCCAAACATGAAGGGTCGGTTTATCGATTTAGTCAGTTTTTATATATATTAAACTAAAATATCTACATCTAAATATCTATTTATATTTAAGTTTATTTCTTTTTAGTTTTTATGCAATACCAAAATATATATTTAAATCTATTAATTTTTTTTATGCAAAACTGATTTTTTGTCAATATATATTTAAATTTATACAAAAAATGAATTAAATATTGTACCATTGCATTATATTTGTATTTGTTTTGTGTTTTTAGTTTTTGTCATAAATAACCAATTTTTTTCGAAGTTCAAACAAAACACAAATAAAATATATCAACATTTAACATATAAGGTAGGGACTAATTAATAATTACTTAAACATATAGGATCGGTTTAGCTCAGTTTCTTTTCTCATACAAACCGAAACTGACTGGTAGTTTTGAAAAATCGACCAATTCGGGTTGGGTCGAGTCGGTTAGATCGATTCGATCGGTTTAACATTTAATGTGAACACCCCTAAGATGTGATCTGATCCATTAATTAGAAAATATCATATATATAATATAATATAAATAATAAATATATTATTTTCATATAATTGAATTCGAATCATAATCTTAAAATCCAATAGATTTTTATCGAATTCAAATCGATCCATTTTGCAGCCCTACGTGTTTGTGCTTAGATATCCGTACATATCTATTGGTATTTCTACCACACAAGACACAATCCCCACACCCATTAATTTTTTTAACCCCAAACTTCAATCCTCTAGGGTAGAGGGGCTGTCAACTTAAAATTTTATTCACCATTTTCAAAAAAAAAAGTTATTAATAGGGTAGTGATGTTATCTGATCCGAGGTGTCCCGAACCAAGATCGCAATCAGATGATACTGCCAACTAGCGAAGCTGGGGTGGAAGGATGAAACCGTGCACCAAGAACTGAAACGAGAAAATAGTCAGAGGCTTGAGGAGTGATTCCCCGAGTAGGCACTCCGACGCTCAAGTCAGTAAGGAAAGATTGGTGGTTGGGCCGAGCAATTGAGAGCAATGCTGATCCGAGTAGAATAATAGTATGGGTGTTGAAGAGTCAAAAGTCCTTTTACCTTGAGCGGGGTTACCTACTTATAGCTGAAGATCCGTGTCATACTCGGGTGAAGCTTTTGGGATTGTCAGGATGAGGTTGCCCGCCGAAGTCTTCTGGATAAGACCTAATCCCCGACGGAGCTGTCCTCCTAATCCGTACGGGGTTCTCCTTTTTTAGTCGCACTTATCCATCTTACAGTGATACCAATGTGGCTAAAGAGATAAGATGGCCGCGAAGGTGACACGTGGCACTCGGGGCCAACTCAACCATTAGGTAGGATGGCATAATCTGCCTTGCCCCTGAACCCCACACCCATTAATATAGTGTGGGTACATACTATCATTGGACCTAATCATATACGGGTCTATTCAAACTCCACACATTTGAAATGCAATGAGAAATTAGTTCATTTTTTTCGTTGCAAAAATTTGGGCCCAATTCTGAACCTAAATTTTGATAATGATAGGTCATTTATCAAAACACCCCTTATAGATTAATTTAAAATTTACATCATTCTTATCTTTCTTTTTCATTCTATTGAAAATTTGAAATCAAACAACGTTTGGTAGAACTGAGCACCAAACATTGTTTCTTTCTAAAAGCTTCATATAAAGCACTCGGGATACATTTGAAATAAACAACCCTCGATCAATGGCCCTTTAAATAATTTTCAATTGGTTTGGATGATCACGTGACGTTTTTTCTTTTCTTTTCTTTTTTTGATAAAATAGAAAAGAACAAAGAGGGGCTAAACAACATGAGGGTAGTACATCCCCAATAATCCAAACAATTAATCATGGCTAATTAAAGCTTTAGGAATAGCTTCAATCGACACAGAATTAGCATGGACCTGATTTGCTAACCAATTTGTAGCTTTGTTGTCTTCTCTGTAAACATGCGATACTTAACTTCTCCATAAGACTTGAGCGAATCAACCTGTAGTCCTCAATGATTGTTTTCAATCTCCACGGGCTGTTGTTGAGACAATCAATGACAAGCTTGGAATCTTTTTCAATGAATATGCATCTGATGTTGAAATTTCTAGCTATATTATGGGCTTCTCATGCAGCCCAGGCTTCAGCTAGACTAATGGTGGTTGAGCCAATGCTACAGACTTTTAGATCAAGGATATTTCCCAAATGGTCTTTTGCAACATACTCTACTGTACATTTATCATTCACACAAGAAGCATCAAAGATTGAAAGTTAACTTTAATATCATTTAAACAAGGTTTAGATGCTTTTGAACCGCCGTTGACATGGATGGTCGAACCGTTTGGCCTGGAAACCATCCAAGCAACCGATTCTGTTTTACCCCAAACCCGATCCCTTGCCAAAAACTGTTGAATTAGTCAATGACCCATTGACTAGGGTGGTCATGATTTTGGCCATTTTTTGTTTTAATTATTTTTAACATTTTTCATCATAACAGGCCATCCATTCCAACTAGGCAATCAAATTGTTGACCCAGAAACTGGTGGCCAGAACAGTTCTGGTTCCAGGTTGGTTTTTAAGACTTTGATACAAGCAGCTATTAACAAAAATTCAATTAAGTAAATTGGTTTCAAACCATATGGAAAGTATAACCTAGAATTTAGTAAACTCATGAAACCATAGCAGGTGTTTTACTAAGGCTCTATTTGGCAATGTTCCATGAGAATGTTTCTATCATTCCCGGTGTTCTCGTGGAGTAGGAACGCATTTGGTACAAAAAAATGAAAGAACAAGCTATTCTCGTGTGAAAACAACACCCAAAGAACACATTTTTTGGGAGTGATAAATCGACACTCTCAAAGCACACATTCCTAGAGAACACACGATTCTCACAACGTTCAGGGTAGGAATGATATTTTTATTTATATTTTCTTTTGATTAAATTTATTTAAATGAACATTAGTGTCAACACTATCATTTTCCACTATCATCTAATGAAAGATTGATTAAATCCATTGCAAATTATAAGTGGTATTTTAGTAAAATGCTAATTATAGGGTAGATTTTAACAAATCCATGAAACTATAAGGGTATTTTAGTAAATGACCATTTTTATTATTGATCTTTCGTTTAATAAATCCCATGCATTGCACAGATCCCCGCTACTTCATATTATAAAATAGAGCACAAACGAGTAGGGTTTCTATTATTTTCATCTGAATTCATTGTACCCATATACACCAAGGACTTAATGGGAATATACAAGGTTCCCATACACAAATGAGTGGTCTACTGCCACAAGATGTAAGTATTGCTTGATAGCCCAATCCCCTCGTCAATTTTTCCTTTGTCAAGAGCATTTATCCAAACTAGGAATGACACCTTTAAGGGAGAAGCAATAGGAAACTATACTAAAGAAGTGGGAAATTGATGAGGCTTGACTCCCATAATTTGATTATATTGGGGTTTTGTTTTATTATTTGTATGTTTTGTTTTGACCCTCAAGTAATCAAGGATGAGGGGGTGATAACATGGAGACATCGTTATGACATGATACGGAGACATTGTTATAACATGACATGTGTTTTTTATGGTTAATTTTCTGCTTAATATGGATGGATTTGCAAAACTGATGTTAAGAAATAGTTATGTTATTCAAACGCTATTTCTATTTCTGTAGAACAAAAATGATAAGACTCGATCTGAATTCAAATCCTATCGGATCTTCAGATCTTCAGATCTGATTTAATCCGACTTGTTTTGTTTAAATATTAATAAATTATTAAAAGAAAAATAAAATATACCAATTAAATAAAGAAAAAACAAAAAATACAAGTGTTTTTTTAATTATTTTCATCATATATATATATATATCTTTTATAAAAAATAAATAATATAACAAATTTATAAAAATACAATATAAATAATATATTTATAAGGTGATCCAAATTCGACCAAACGCCTCTATTACTCATGAGGAGTAAGAAATAAAATTTTCGTTATAATACAGGAATTAAATAAAAAACAAAAACAACAGAAATAGGTGGGAACAAGACCTAAATGACCCATTTTGATATTAATATAGCAAAACCTGTGAATGTGATGTCAATTAGGGGTGATGATTCACGAGTTGACATTGACCCATTTGGGTGAACCTCTTTTATCATTTATATTTATTTACTTTGATTAAGTAACCTAAATCCATTGCTTCAGTCAACGACCTGTTTGCTCATACGGTTGAACCATCAACCTATTCAGATTTCAGAAGGGCACTGTTTTTGTTGTTAGCGAGTAGGACTATAGGAGGAATTTGCTGGGCCCACTTTCTCTGGCAATGCTCTCAGTCTCAGGTCTCAGCCATTAAAGTTATCAACAGGAGAGCAGCAACCCTTCTTCATTAGTGCAGGGATGGGCAAGGAATTAATTAGAGTTGGAGTTTCATAAATGGTACTGCTGCCGCTGCTTTGACACGCATGAAACCAATTTTTCTCTTTGTTGGATTCATGGATGAACTCTCTCATTTCAAGGCAGATCTAATTTATTACTTGTCTCAAGTGTTGTTGTATCTTGTAACCACCTTTCTTTCTTTATTCTTTGGACCGTCCATATCCACCATATCTGTCCTACGGTGAGACAATTTCATTTTTTTGCTGTTTTAACATTTTCTGTCACATGTGATAAATAATGTTAGAATTCTTTTGAGTAAAATAACAATATTAGAATTTATGCAACTCTTTGCATTATTAGCGTCACAAACGGCCAACATGGGACTGTTCTTCCACTAACTACTTGTTGTTTTAACGAGTGTTTGGTGAAAAAGCATTTATTTCAGACAAGAGTAATAGGGCCCAATTTAGTGCGTCTTTCCGTGTGATCTTTCGTCTGCCTATAAATCTAAGTCAGGCAGATTGATTTTCGGTCAAATCCTGTTTGATTCATGAAAAATCTAATTGTCAAAATCCGGAGTACCGAAAAGATATAGGAAGCCTATTTTGGAAAGCTCCAAATGAAGCTTTTCGCGTCTTTTGCGTTTTATTCTTGCACGAAAAGACATGGAAAGAAATTAGCAGTTGTTCAGATCTTTATGCAAAAGCTCAATATGTTTTTTAACTGTCAGAACTACCAGAAAAAGACTTACCAAATGGCCCCATAGATATTTTTAAAATGATTTGGCAGATTAACCACAAAATAAATAATCACTTGATAAAAAGTCTAAAATTTGGGCTTTTCAAATAAGTGCCTATTGGTATTATTCCAACCCAAAATAAGTTCTTATTCTCCCAAACTCAGCTTTAAGTAGATCAGTCTTGGGTCCATTGGAAATCCAATAAATGCTCAACCCAACTACACTCAAGTTCTATTGTTGCCAATTTCTCTATTTTTACTATATTTCTTTATTATATATTTATATATGACAATTTTAATTTAACTTATATTATTAATATTAAAAAAAATGTTTCCACTACTTCTATGTCTAATGCACTATTTCCAAGTTAAATTCAAAATTAGGGTCCTTTTGATTTATGGAAATAAGAGTCTAGAACAGTTCCACCCAACTTCAAAAAGCTATATCTATACGAATGTTTCAATAGTGAAAGGTTAAAAGGTGAAGGGGTCGGATTCTAAAGATAAGTCCACTTCCACAGTTCCACCCAACTCATCCGAAACCCAATTAAAAATCAATGCGGGTAATTCCACTTAACCCGACCCTTATCCATATTCCATAGCATTTCGGTTCCCAACAAAAATAACTTTTTAGAGGCACAAGGAGGGTTGATGGGACCATGAAGAATGTCTTTGATGCAAATGTGGCCTACACTCTCTAGCCCATCTAGTCCATTAGACCCTAATCAGTCATTTCTGCGTCTAGCATCCCTAGTTGGCTGTCGTCGTCAAGTAGCCAAACCGATCTCATTACCTTTCTTTTCTGCATGTGCTACAGAAACATATTTTGTAGGCGACAAATTCTACAGACTGGTTTCAAATATTTAAGAAATAGAAGTAAGTGTAAAGCAGGTTTTCAAATTTCAATTGCTATATATATGGATTATTCTAATCTGTATTATTGAGGAAAAGCATTATGTCCAAATCAAGTTTTCCACTTTCCTATTTTTTTTTTCCTCTGAGCTGAAAACTCAACCCAACATTCAACCCTAGCAAATCTGAAATCCTATGCTTCCCAAGTCCGAATCAAGTTAGGTTAATTGCATTCCACCATGAAAACTCATTACTTTTGGGCTGAATGATTTACTCTGATTATGATGATAATAACGCAGGAACCGGTTCCCGTAGGATCCCCGCCAAATCCATTCCCATAAATCCATAACTGATATCAAGACTCTGTTAGGAACAAGGTTTTTAAAACCGATTTGGAGAAAGAACCAGTCAGGGTCTGGTTCCCAGGTTGGTCTGTTCTGACAAAAAATAAAAAAAAATGATTAAAACTGTTGAACGGTTCGAACGGTTCAATCGCTTGGGTCAGCGATTTACTGACCAGATCAACGTTTTTTTTGTAAATATCTGGTTTTGGGGAAAAACGGAACCGGTCACTTGACCAATTCCCTGTTTTTCCGGTCCAACCGTCCAGTCTGGTATGGTTTTAAAAACCATGGTTAGGAAAGAGTATAAATCATGGTTTTCAAAACCGGACAGGATCAGAAAAACCGGGAACTGGTCACCACCCTAGAACCGTCATTTTGGCCAAAAATCATTGATTTGGTCAACAAACCGTTGACCTGGGCAGTCGAACCATTCGAACCATTCAGCTGTTTTTGGCTCTTTATTTATTTTTTAATATTTTAAAATTTTTGTGTCAGAACAGGTCATTTGTTCAGTTCGGACTGTTCAACCTGGGAACCGGACCCCTGAACAGTTTGTTGTCTGATTCAGTTTTAAAAACCTTGATATAAATACAAATACAAATATATACAATACAAATACAAAATGTATGGTGCAAATACATACAAAATATAAGATTTTGTACTCTACATATTTGCATTTGTACTCCTTCCAAACCAAGCCTAAAGGGCAATTTTCTGGAGTAATAGAAGAGTATAAGGTAGTAAGATTTGTAAAACTCTACTTTCTCCTAACATCTCTCCAAAGAACTCTTCCTCTCTCTTTTCCATTCCAAAATTTTTCTTCCTAAAAATTCTTAATTCTTTCCTCCATCTCTCCAACTCTAGATTCATTTTTCCACAGAAGTTGTGTTTGGCCCATTCTTGATTCAAATTTCCTTAAAAGTTGTGTTCGGTTGGTTTGAAGGAAAAGGTAGGGAAACCTTCTCCCTTCCTTTCTTTACCTTTACCTTCAAACCAAACACAGAAATTGTCTTCCCTATTTGATTCTCTTGAGTCCAAATTACACAGTGGGTAATCTATCACGAGTGAACATGCCAATGTTCGATAAGAATAAGATGTGGGTCCAATGTTTACTTGAGATAGGTTGCCTTGTCTCCAACCCATCTAGCCCCAATTATCTTTACCAATTAAACCTATATTTTGAAATTTTCAGTTTTGTTTTTTTTTTTTTCAATTATACTTGTACGCCTATGTAAACGTATGTGCTCTTCTGCAAGCATATTTATATGTTAAAGCAAATCCCTTAGACAAGAGGGCTTCTGATCCTTCAAACGCATGGCTAAGCCTTTTATATAGAAATATGATAAATAGATTTTAATTAAAAAATAAAAATATATGTAGAGTGGGATGGATCCTGCTCTACCTCTCAAATCATGTTGTTTCTTAATTCAAGTTTGAAAGTTAGTTCACATACTTTAACAATATATCAGATGTAATTTTAATTTTCTAACTCAAATAAAGAACCCAACAACACATAATTTCAAGATGTTACATTATTGTGGATCTTGTTGAAGTCTGAATCCAAGCAACAAATAAAAAGGAGAAGAGAGGACGAACTGAGCGGGTGAACTGGGGTGCTTCCCAAGACCTGCAAGAAAGCAGAGTCTCGAGGTCAATCCTCGAGGTGAGCTCTTTGATGATTAAGTCAGTAGCAAGCAAGGAGACAAGTAATGGAAGGGATTAGGGAGTTTATCTTGACAAGGTTGTCATTTTTACATCATCTAAAGTAATGAAATAGTAGGTCTTAATTGCTCAGGTTGTGACCTAATGTGTAAGAATGAGTGTTTACAAGAAACATTGAACTTTACCAAATCTAATGTGCTTTAGGACTTTATGATAGGTGAAACAATTGGGTGTTGCTTTTAATCTCTATACTTGATATTGTTATCAAATTAAGTATCAGACTTGTCCATTTTTTATATTCAAACCAGTAGATTCTTTTAGGGTCAAATACATGGGTATGTTAGAATATTCAAGGATGGTATGTCAATTGTTGATCAATATGAGAGGATGTTGTACTATGTTAAGACATAGAGAATACTTTGAATAACTATTTCTTTGGATTCCTGAATACGCCTATAGTAAGATTATCTGAATCCTTTATAAAGTATTCATTTGTGTTAGAAATTAGACATCATGTTATAGAAACAAAAATTTAATAAGTCTTTCCCCTAATATGGTATCAAGCTTTGCTAGTAGAGAAATTAATTGCAATTAATAGATTAAGTTGTATTGACTTGATTATCACAAAATGGCCTGAATCATTGGACTTAGGATTCAAACACTTAATGGGTTACTTACTTAAGCCCATAAACAACTATGGTGGAATTATTCTATTGGGTTAATTAATGTTAAGTGGTCAACCCCACTAGCTCTTGCATTAAAAGCAAGTGATTTGTTGGTTCTCTCATTAAGTTGGGTCTCACACCATACAAGCTAAGATCTCCTAATATTAAAATAATTTCTAGAAATTAGTAGTTGCTTAAAGTTGGTTAAAGATCTTTCTAATGAACCCTAGTCAAACTATTAGTTAGAAAGTCTATGTTTGATTAGGAAACCTATGCTAGAAGGGTTATAGTACTTGGACCAAATTAGGAGAGAAAGATTCTCTCCAATTCTCTCATAATAGAGTTAAGAATCCTAGATGGATAAGGAGAGGACTCTATCAGCCCTCTATTGTCTATAAATAGGGACCAAAACGTGGGGATCGAACTATGCTAGTTCTCCCCATATATGCTGAATTAGGCCTAGACATTATGAGAGACAAAACTGGGGTTTTACAATCCAATTGAACTAGACCTTTCTAGCAACCAATAGAGTGTTTTCAGAAGATATTTGAGTGAGAACAACACTCCAAGTCGTGACCAAAGGTTCACCCATCTTGTTGGAATTTTTGAAAATTGGATTGTGATTGCAAACTCAAGACTGCACCATCTTTAGTTCATTGTAGATACTTTGGGGACAATTTGAGCTTGGGTGTGAATTACTACTTCAATCTCTGCACTTGTGAACATCAATATCAAGTACTACACTCATTCTTGATCTAAATGTTTGATCTTTCTTGGTCCAATAATCCTAAATGATCCAAGGAGAAAACCGATTCTCTCACCATGTGCAATTTCAACATCAAGGTCTCTAGAAAATTTTGAATTTTAACCTATCTAATTGTTGGGATTTTTGAATATTATGATCACTAGATGGTCATCTTTCAAATGTTAGGTTTTGGTTGGAAAATTTAGGTTTTATATTAACAAATTGAGTTTAGACTAAGGGTCACATTTAGTGTTGGGTACAAGTTAGGATTTAGTTGCCAAATTTAGGTTTTTAGTGTCAATTTAGGTTTAGGCTATGATCTTAGTAAAGAGAGTAATGATTGACCTTATTAGAAACAATTGAGACTTTAGGTTTTTTTATTTTTTTAATAATTTAATTTAAAAATAAATAACCACATGTGTGAGAAACAAGAGGAGAAGGAGGTTCATGTGAGTTACTGTTCAAAAATGTATTTTTTAAGGGAAAATGACGTATTAGTGATTCACCAAATTCTTTATATATTTTTAGTTCTTTACATATAAAATCGTAGAAAAAAATCATTTTTTCCTTTTTTAGTTATTGAGCATCAAATTTATTCCTTTTTTAGGGCTAGTTGTAGGTCCTTTGTCTAGTTGTAGTAGAAACCTTGGATCAAACCCCATTGCCACCAAGGTTTGAGGGAAGGGCTACCCCCTATTGTGTATCCCAATAAATCCATAAAGCGTGATTAGCATGAGATCAATAATTAAGTTCTTGTTAAGTTCTTTCTTACTCCATTTTATCATTAAACCAAAACAACCCACGAAATAAATATATATTAAATTAATAAAAGAAGAGAGAAAAAACTTATAACCCATGGAAAGGAGAAATGATACCTTTAAAATTTCACAGAAGAAGAAGATTAGTTCACCCCATGTATTGGGTGGGCAAATTTGGATTTTGACATTAATTTGGGTCCAAGCTAGGATTCATATTTAGAGCTGGCCCTTAACCTAAACCAATCCATCCAACTTACACCCTTACTTTATTAGAGAGAACCAAAAAGGGATCAAGAGTGAATTAAGTGGAAAAGAGGGATTGATGGGGAGGAATATACTACAAACATTAACTAATAAAGTATATATATATACACACACACAAAGAGAGAAAGAGAGAGAAAGAGAGAGAGAGAGAGAGAGAGAGAGAGAAATTTATGAGAGACAATGAAGATCCATGAGAATTTTAATTTTGATTTTGTATATTTTTAATGATTTAATTTAAAATAAATATGCACATATGTGAGAAAAGAGAAGATGATGACATACATGTGAGCTTTGTGGCGATAGGACCCCTCACCTCCCCCTCTTTCCTCTTTCTATTATATATGTAGATAGATTTCAACTTTTACAAAATAAATAAATAAATCTAATTCAAAATTTAAGATCCTTATTTTATACTATTTTTATCAAGATAATAAACATTTTGATCTTATGATGGCTATTCACTTCTTCTATAATCCTCACTGTGGGATAGCTCCATTTCATCATCACACTTGAGTTGGGGACTTGGGTTATCCCCCAGCTCGATTGGCAATATGAAAATAGGACCTCTCAACCTATTTATTCTAAATCACCTTATTTTATCCTTAGTGTTTTTAATTCATTGTTGACCCTATTGGTTGGACCGATTGACTTGTCACTTGGACATGAGTTTAGTTTGAGTTGATCCTCAACCCATCATTATTTGAAAATTTGTTAATCTGGTCAGCAATCCATTGAACTGGGTCATTGAATTCTCATTCACTTCACAGGTTACATATTACAATGATTTTTTTTCAAGTTTAAACTTTTAATAATACCTATATCTATGTATGTTGGGGCATCTATGAAACTATGTATTTGTGTATTTATATTATTTTCTATATATATAATTATACACATGTAAAAATTGCATGTCAAGAATTTCATTCCATGGAAACTTTTTTCTTTTGTGTTTTGGGATGGTAATTTGTCAAAAGAGACATGCATCACATCATTCATCTATCAGTATGGTTAACCTAACTCTCTATATTTAGCATATCAATGACCCTGAAAAGCCATGTATATAGATAGATATAATGATGTCATGGGTTGATTTATTTAACCTGATAGATATAATGATGTCATGAGTTCGGCTTCAGTCGGTGCAAGTCCCTTAGAATAGCCTTTACACCCTTACATTTGGAATATCTCCGTACTTATGTGCATTTTATGGGGATAGTTTTTAAATTCAAAGGCCATACATAAATTCAATAGTCTGAAAGAAAGACCCACTCAATTATTTAGGTATAAACTAACTGAGCTTGGAACATATAAAGACTGGCAAGAGTTGTTAGTTAGATTCATGGGCCATCTTTGGGTTGAAAATGGGCCCTGACTCCAGCTAAAAAGCTTGGATGGATCATGGGTGGCCTTGGACCCAAGGATTGGGCTTAGGCAACATCTGCCAGGCCCTCGTTCCCTAACTTTGGGCTGGTCTATTGCTTGCATAAGTTGCAGAATAGACTTGCGAAATTCTAATCTAATGTGGGATTTGTTTGTTGACGGTTGTTCTCCTTAAAGTACCACATTTTCTATAGATAAAATGAAAGGACAATTTCAGTTTTTTATTGAGATTCTAATGAAAAGAGATTTCACTCACGATAGTTTTCACAGTTTGGTGTCTGGCTGCAAAACCAGTCATGTTTTATGGTTTGCTTCGTGAATATCTAATTTGATGTTTTTTATATTTCGTGATTTGAGAATTTATGTCTGAAAACTATTTGTATTGAACGAATCGGGATTTGCCCTTCACAAAGCGCTCTTCACATCGACCTCACGGTATATTCCAGCCGTACATCAGGAACATCTCCCATTCTTGTTTGTTATGTTTCATGGGAGATGTTCCCAATACAAATTTATCAAAACTAATGATACTCTCAAAGAACCATTAAAACTAAAAGCTTAAGCTGTTAGGTGAGGCTCATGAGTTATGAATAGGTACTGTCTATTGGAATTGAAGTGTGGACAAGGCTCATCCATTCCTTGTGCTGAAATTTAATTAACTATAATAGGGGTGGTGAGGATTGAACAATAGACCACTTGGTCAAAAAGTTTTGATACCATTTCAAGGAATCATTCAACCTAACAATTTAAGTTGTCAAGTGAGTTTCCTGAATAGATTGTTATTCACTTATTCTTTCAGCTATGGGCACTATTTGTAACAAAAATAGAGAGAGAGAGTATCAATCTCGGGATTCGTATTTACACCTATTACAACAAGACATTGTTTGGTAAGAAAGTAAATTTATCAATGCAAAACTAAACAAACTTTACATTTGCATAGACCAAAGTGCACTTTACATATTTGTATTTGCACTCTTCCCAAATGGAGCCTAAGGTGGTGTTTGGTTGCAATGCAATCTTATTTGCACTAGTACAAATACATGGGAGTGCTAATGAAAAGAGAATGCAAATTTTGGTTTAATTTTGCTTTTGGGTTTTACTTCATTATACTTTAGGTTTAATCTTACTGCCTTTGTGATGCAATCAAATAAAATAAGGTAAAATTTGAATAAAAAATAAATTAAAATTTGCATTCCAATCATTTGCACTATCATAGTTTTGCATCAGTGCAAATTTATTTGTACTACAACAAAACACAGCCTAAAGTTCAGTTTGGAAAGAGTACAAATACAAATATGTACAGTACAATTGCATACAAAATACAAGGTTGCATTTGTTTGTGATACAAACACAAATATGTATTGTACATAAATACCCTCTCTTTGGTTATTGAATAAAAGTTGTAAACCCATTTTGTACTCTTTCTTGTTTGTTTCAAATAGATACAAATTTGCAAGTGTTTGGTACATTGCATGAAAGTAAACATTTATGCTTCTACGCATACGATGGTCTCTCTCAATCAATGAAATAAGTAAGCCTATCTACATCAGGATCCAAAGAGTACAAGTTTGTATTCATCGGATGGATGCAATAATGCACTCTCCTCATGATACGAATGTGTCAGAAAAAAAAAAAAAACATTTTCCCTCTCTTATTTTATTCACTTTTGTATGACGAAAAATGGGTAAATACCTTGGTTCAACATTTGCATCACAAACAAACACAGCCTAAGGCTGCATTTGTTTTCAATGCAAATGCAAATATGTAAACTAAATATTTACCCATTTTTCGGTTCATGAATACAAACATGGTTCACATTTTAAACCGTTTTTGCATTCATCCTGTTTGTCTGGAATCAGTGCAAAGGTGTAGGCCCATCATTAAATGCTCCAATGTCTCAGCTTTGGACAAAAAATTAATTATCAAATGAACACAAAATTGTATCCAAAAAATAGGTACAATAATGCTCTCTTTTTAGAGTACAAAAGTAACAGAAAATATATTTTTGCTTTGATAATCATTACTTTTTTATGTTTTAAACAAACACTCGCAAATACAAACCGGAGTGCATAAATACCCCAATTCGGCATTTGTATCACAAACAAACGGAGCTTAAATGACAAAACTACCTATGCATTCTCACTCATTTATCAGTTAATTTTGCCTTCTAAGGTTTCAAGAAAAATTATGTTATTTTCAGAAAGCCATTACCACGTCAGGACGTCTATGTTAACAATGATCACTAACCAGACAACTTACCAATTGAGCCACCATCAACACTTAATCCAATTAATTGTATTCTCTTTGAGCACCTTTGTTTATGCAATTGAAAGTAAACCTCCATGCATGCTAAAGCTAATTGTTCTTGTAGAAGCACACTAAGGCTATGTTTGGTTTGATGAAAAATAAGAGAGAAACAAAAAGTTCAAAGAAATTTCTTAAAGAATTATGAGAAAGTTCCTAAGAGCTTCCCCTCAACTTTATATTTTTCTTATTTTTTATCGAATCAAACACAACATACAGGAATTAAAGATTGAAAAACAATATTAAAAAAATCGATGCTCAAATATTAAACAAACAAAAATGTCTCGTGTAGAGCACGGATCATTATGCTTTGTTTATGAAGCATTTACCTATTAGAAGATCCATTTTACACTGATCGGAATTTTAAAGTATCAAAGAGTGCCCGTGGGACCTGTTCATGGGCCAGGCTGGGCTGGGCTTTTACTCTTCATAAAGATGATTTTGTTAGGCCTAAGCCCGAGCCCGGCTCGACCAATGGGCCTGAGCCTGGCCCTAATAAAAAGCCTGAAGCCTGACCTAACAGAAGAAAGAACTCACCGCTGGTGTTGAGTTCGCGTATGTGAGAGAGAGAGGACTCACCGCCACCGCCGCCGGTGCCTGTGTTCGCTGCCTCGCTGGTGTTTGAGATTTGAAAAAGAAGAAGTGAGAAGAGGAACAAGAGAGAGAGAGAGAGAGAGAAGACTCACCGCCGGTCTGCTGGAGTTGTTGCGCCGGTGAATGTTTGCCGATTCTACGACTGCTTGAGAGTGTGAGGAGGATGTGAAGAGAAGAGAGGTTCGGCACTGGGTAGTTTGGCTAACAGGAAATGTGGAAAGAGATGAATGAGAAGGGTTAGAATATTAGGGTTTTGGGGTTTAGTCTATAGGTCGGGCCAGGCTATTTTGGCAAATCCCGAGCCTGGCTCGAATTTATTGAGGGTCGGGCTTTTTGGTCCGAGGTCAAACCCGCGGACTCATTTGCGTGTGATGGGCCGCCCGGCCCATGAACAGGTCTACTTCCCACTCACTTCTATTTATTTAATTTTGTATTTGGTTCCATTGCTGTTTCTACCTGAAACGTCGATAGTCAGTCTCATACATGCATTTTTTTTTTAATTGAAATGATTTTCTTATATGATGTATTAATGTGAAAACGCATCTCTCTCCAGTTTATATTGATCAACCCAAAAAGATTTCAGGTTGAAAGTTGAAATGTACCAAACAAAATCTAAGTGAAAAGATCCTTATATCATAATCGAATCCATTTAAGCTCTCCCAATCAAACATACTATCGGCCTTCAACAAGATAGGGATCCTAATCCTGATAGATAGCTCTGGTTTGGTAGCTAATCTACAATATGTCACATTACACATGAGCCCACACAACATGACTAATGGGTTCATACGTAGAGCACTATCACATTTCATGATGTTATATACTGAACTTTATTGGGCCGGTCCACTCCGGCCCAGAACTGCCTTCCCTAGATATAATCTTATTTGACTTAATCCTCAACATTATTGATCTATTTATGGATTTACTCCCCCCCTCCCCCCTTCTTTTGTTGTTGTTTTCCCAAAAAAAAAAAAGATTGCTACAGAAATTATCCAAATTTGAATCAGTTCTATAATAGGTAGGAATGGCAACGGGGTGGAAGTCATATTCCCCCCTCCTCAACCCCAATTATGAAATAAATCCCCATCCCTGACCTCAATTCCTATCGGGGTTAAAAATTGTCCTCCATCCCCGATTTATAAGGGAGTCAGGTTCTCCGCGTAAATGGAAAAAATTGTCATCCGTAATAATGGGCCATCTGTATGACACTTACTATCTTTATTGAAACACTGAAGAAGTGAAGAGTCGTGTAACCAACTTTGGTGCGTCATGTATTCCACTAAAATTCTATGGCACAAAATGATGCAGCTTTTAGTAACTAAATATTTAACTGAGAAGAAAAGGAAGCATGCGCTTTCTAAGACACTTTTAAGGGTTAAGGGTGCTCTTATGTGCTTCTAACCTTAGGCATGTGTATTTGCTTTAAGCAGAAAAAACCTTAGTTTAGTTCAAACTGGTTGATTCCACATCACTAACAAGAAAAAGAGAAGAGATAGAAGGAGGTCTGAAAGCAAAGGCCTCCAATACTTCAAAATAAAAGAATTGAGTGAAAGATTTCTTTCTTCTGGAAGTAATAATTGAAGCCAATGTGATTTAGTAGACAAACAGCACAAACTCTAATTCCATTCAACAAATCTGGTACTGATTATGTTGTATTGTATTTTCAGAAAAGTGGGATTTCTGATGTTGCTGGTACAGACATATTTCAGTTTGATGGGTCAAGGCTTCAAATTTTCATGTGGGTTCAGGTAAAATCCATTGAACATTGTGTATTAGCAACAACAAAGAGACCAGTCTTTCTTTGTTTCTCTCTCTCTCTTTTCTCTTTTTCTAGTAAAAAGTCTGACCATCTAATTAATTAAATAAGAATCCTTAATTCCCTTAGTTGCATGAAACATATATTCTTTAGATAGGGGAACACTGTCTTTATTTTTCCATAAATACTAATAAAAAAAGGGTGTAGCAGAATGGTTGGGTTTAAGAAAATGAAAAGATTAAGAATACCCAAATTAAATTGAGGACTTGTCCTACAGCCCAAGATGTAGTCAGTCTTTTGGTTTTTCTATTCATCTCATCCTACAGTCTTTGAATTCTATACCAAAGAGTGTAGACAGCCCAAGATGGTCATGGCTGAGTTAGTAAATAAATAAATAAAGAGCAGTTTACTATGAATTTCCTTTTGAAAATGCTAGCCATGTGGCAAGTGCATTGCACATGAAAATGGATTAAAATTGGTAAATCCTCCCATACTTGTTTCATACGGAAATTAATTAATCAATTCATTAGTTAAATGAAAAATGGATGAAGTCCAAAATATGCATACAATAACTTACCAAAAAGCCCATGACAAGGAAAAATCAGAAAACCAAATAAGCTTCTCTATATAAGTGGTAGTGGAGGAAAACATTAGAGCAAAGGGTAGAGATGGGATTATGAAAGAAAATTGTGGCATTGTTGGATATCCAGGGAGAGGAATTGGAATTCACTGCATAATTTTATTTCAGTCTAAATAGTTTAAGTTATATAGAAAAAGAATGGTTGTTAATGGGCCGGGTGGTCTCATAGGCATTTAGTCCAGTGGACTGGCCACCAGTATCATATGTAGGGTGCAGATGGTACGGGCTAGGCTTGGGGGAGCAGCTATTCTGACAGGCTGTTATTTTAAGCTCAATGGGCTGGGCTAAAGGCCCGACATGTTGGTCCAACTTGGCCTGTTACCACTTACCACCTTGCATGCACGTGAAGCGGTAGATAATAAATCCACGTCAAAAGAATCTTAGACAGGTTACGTGGCTACATTTCCACCGGCCGATGAGCCTACCAAGTCAGTGTGCACGTGGGTGAATAAAAGGTATATATGAGAGCCGAAGACAGAAGTGGGATTTGACGTAAAGCCTGTTGGCATGGGATATGGTCTGGAATAAAGTATTGTAATCTGGTTATTTTTGACCTTTTCCACGGGACAGCACGTGTTTTGTTGAGGGGATCTAGAATGTAACAATATAGTACTTTCTTTCATATGGGATCCACAGAATTGTGGGTCCCATCCTCTGTAGGTGGCACGTGGCATGTAATTGAAGAGATTAGAGAGTAGCACTTGCAGACTTGGTTCTACGATCTCCTGCCAACAAAATACATTCCAATACTGTACCAACTTCACACCACACACCCCTTTATAAAATTGGGGCTCACCATGAAAGTGGATCTATTGATATATCGGTCCGTATCGATATTTTTTTTTGTTTTATTTTTTTTTTCAAACTGATTTAGAGGGATCGATTTAAGTTTCGGCTACCTTCTGAAATGTATGTGGTTGTATTAATTATTTTATATTGATTATCTTATAATATTTTGCTCAAACCAGATTTTTTTTTGAATTTCAGAGGTAAAAATAATACTGTTGTGATTCTTTAGTTGTGTTAATTATTTTATATTGATTAATTTGCATAATCCGAATAATGGTTGATGGAATTTTGTATTTGATTATGTTGTATTAATATTTTATGGAGTTTTGTGTTAATTGATTTGTATTTATTGATTATATTGTGCTAATATTTGTTAAATTTACATTGTTTTTTTTTTATGTTTGTTAAATAAATGGTAATGCTTTTATTGGGAATAAACCGAATTTGGTGATGTATATGGTTGTGATGCCTGTATTAATATTTTATTTTTTAATTCTCATTGCTATTTTGGTGATGTTTTTGTATATATATTTTTAATAAACCGAATTTTCATGTATTGCTCATTTTATCCTATTTTATTTTACTTTCAATTCTCATTTTGAATAAACCCAATTGATGTAAAGCGATCCGGTCACTCCTAGCTGGCACTCGCGTAGCTCCTGAGAGGTGCCTGAGACGAGAGGAAAGAGGAAGAACTCCCGGGGGGTTTCCTGACGGGAATGCTCCAATGCTTAAGTCAGTATTGTGTGCAAGAAGCAAAAGGAAAACGAAGGCTAAGAGTGCAGGTTGCGCAGATGATTCGAATATACCTTGTTCCTTGAGAATAAGCCCCTTATAACTGAATTCCGTTGCTTCAGGCCCTCTAACTTTTGACAGGGCAGGTATAACCGCCACTGTCAGTCTACCACAACCGTTACAGGCAAGGCTGAGGTGGCACGCGCGGGGCCGTCGTTGCAGGGTACGTGCTTGTCAGGTGCGGGACACCTTTCTAAAGGTGGCAGACGCGGCGCTATCTGACGAGGGACATGTCTTCTGTCCACAGATTTGGCAGGTACGGCGGTCGAGTAGGAAACCCTCCTGTGGTATACCGAACTAGCCTCCCGCGAATTACCCTGAGCCGGGCTGTCCTTTGAGTGATGGGCTACCTGCAGCCAATTATGCCGAGCTAGCTGACCAGAGGTATCTATGCCTCGGGGTGTCCAGAGATGGATCGGTGCGTTCTTGCCTGGGAGTGGCCCGAGGTCTATTGGGAGGAGCTCGGGCCTTAAGAGAGGTCAGGGCACCCCGAACTCGGGACGCCCCGAAGTGCCTTAACCCCGAGGAGGAGGTGCGGTTAAGGCGGCTTTTCGGCGAGTAGTTTACCTGCCGAGTTGTCGAGCTGGACTCGGTGGGACTTTCCCTCCGAGTTGTGGTCACGCTCGTTGCGCTGTCATGCTGAGTCACTGTTTGAGCAAGGTCACGCCCACGTGTACCCGTGCTGCGAGGTCGGGCCAAATCACCCTCCATCACCAATTTTCATGTATTGCTCATTTTATCTTTTTTTTTTTTATTTTATTTTTAATTCTCATTGCTATTTTGGTGATATTTTTTTTTATATTTTTTTGAATAAACCAAATTTTGTGAAATCTACTTCTTGAAAGTGCTTTTTGGAAGTATTTTGTGAAAACTACTACTTAAAAGTTCTTTGTCGAATATTTTGTGAAAACTATGCCTTAAAAGTACTTTTGGAAGTATTTTGTGAAATCTGTGCCTATAGTGTTTTCGAAAGTACTTTGTGAAAACTGCGCCTTAAAAGTGTTTTCAAGAAGTATTTTGTGAAAACTTTGCCTTGAAAGTGCTTTTTAGAAGTATTTTATGAAAATTGGTCCTTGAAAGTACTTCCTAGAAGTATTTTGTAAAAAATGTGCCTTAAGTGTACTTCCTAGAAATACTATTCAATATTTGTTAAATTATTATTATTATTATTGATGAGGGCAGATTTGGCCCTCCAATGGAATTATGACACCTGCACCTCACGGCAGCTCACCAGGGAGCTCACCAAGGAGCTAGGCAGCTCTCCAAGGAGCTCGCCAAGGAGCTCGGCAGCTCACCAAGGAGCTTGCCAAGGAGCTCGCCACCAAGGAGCTAGGAAGTTCTCCAAGGAGCTCGACAGCTCTCCAAGGAGCTCGACAACTCTCCAAGGAGCTCGCCAAGGAGCTCGTTAAGGAGCTCGACAGCTCACCAAGGAGCTCACCACCAAGGAGCTCGACAACTCTCCAAGGAGCTCACCAAGGAGCTAGGCAGCTCTCCAAGGAGCTCTCCAGCTCTCCAAGGAGCTCGCCAAGGAGCTCGGCAGCTCTCCAAGGATCTCGCCAAGGAGCTCGACAGCTCACCAAGGAGCTCACCAATGAGCTAGGCAACTCTCCAAGGAGCTCGCCACCAAGGAGCTCGGAAACTCTCCAAGGAGCTCACCACCAAGGCAGCGCACTCAGCAGCTCATTAAGGTGGCTCACTACTAGGGAGCTTGTCATCAAGTAGCCACCAGAGAGCTCGTCGCCATAGGCAGCTCGCCACTTGCAGGGTAGCTCGATACAGAAGAGCAGTTCGGCATATCGCAGGAAGATCTCCTGCCTGACAACCGTACCTAACAGATCTGGTGGCAACGCCCACATCTCTTGCCAGGCGGCGTCGTGCCTACCATCTCTGAAAAGCATGGCACACCTGACGAGTCCATACCCTACAGCAGCAGCCTGCACCTGCCACCTCAGTCCTGGCAGTAATGGCTAGGGCAGTGGCGGTTACGCCTGATGTGACCGGGCATCGCTATATAAGGACTTCGACCCCCAAAGCCAAGGGGAGAGAATGAAAAAATGGAGGTGATCCCTGCTCTCTAGCTCTCTCATTCCTCTAATATCATCTTCAAGCCCTCTAGAATCAGAGTGCTAACTTAGGCATCGGAGAGTCCCTGCCGGGTAAATACCCCCGGGCCCCCTGGTTCAGTTCTCGCAGGTTCCTCAAGCTCTCGCCACCTACAAAGAGGAGGAAAGATGGAGTTCTCGCAAGTTCCTCAAGCTCCTGCCGCCTACAAAGAGGAGGAAAGATGGAGTTCTCGCAGGTTCCTCAGCTCCCGCCGCCTACAAAGAGGAGGAAAGATGGAGTTCTCGCAGGTTCCTCTGCTCCCGCCGCCTACAAAGAGGAGGAAAAGATGGAGTTCTCACAGGTCCCTCAGCCCCCGCCGCCTGCAAAGGAGAGGAGATCACCTCGTGTAGAGGTCAGTCGGGTCGTGCTACACCAGGGAGCTCCACCATCCTCTGAGTTACAAGCCACATAGGAACAGGTCAAATGACGAGTCCACCAAGGTAGCTCACCACCAGGGAGCTCAGCATAGCTCTCCCCTAAGCATCTAGCCATCAGGGAGCTCGACATAGCTCTCCCCCAGGCAGTTCACCACCAGGGAGCTCCACCATCCTCTCCTGGGAGCAGGTCAAATGAGGAGGTACTTAGCCAAAAAATAAAAAATTGGTACGTGACCAGAAACGGTTACATCAATTATTATTATTATTTATCAATAGTATTTATTATTTGTTATTATTTGTTGTTGATGTTGTTGTTGTTGTTGTTGTTGTTGTTGTTATTATTATTATTATTATTATTAATTGGGTCCATATGGCACTCCACATGTGGGCCCATGTGGGCTTTCAGGTGTCATGATGTGGCGATTTTTCATTGAAATGTATAGTATAATATGTGAAAAACATTGTTTATATGTATAAGTGAAGTAAGGGTTAAAATTGTCATTTATGTCAATATAAGCACTTGTGGGGAAAGTGGCTCACCAAACATCCCCACCCAAATAACAAATGAGGGATTGAGGAGGATGTCACCATAAAATATTAGACTAGGATGGGAAAAATGGAAATCTGGAGTGTGATGAGCAAGGTTTAACTGAATGCTTTGGCTAATTAGCGGGATGTGGAACCAATGATGACGTTTCATGCTAGTAGGGGTGGCCACGAGCCATTCAAGCTCGGCTCGGCTTGGTTTAAACCGAGTTTTGAGCCAAATTTGAGCCCAATATATAGGCTTGTTTGCTAATTGAACTAAGCTCGAGCCCAATGAAGTTCGGCTCGTGAGGCTCACAAGCCTAGTATTTTTTGTATGTATAATAGTAAATAATTTTTATAATTATTTTTTGTATATAATATTAAATAATTTTTATAATTCTTAAAATTTTTGTCTAAATAATAAAATAAATAATTTTATACATATAATTTTTACTTGTAAAAAAGGACTTGGCTTATAGTTGAGCTCCAGCCGAGTCGAGTTCAAACTTGCGAGCTATGAACTGAGTTGAGCTCTCGCTCAAGTCTCTAGCTTGAATCGAGCTCGAGCCTGATACTATTCCTGCGAGCCAAGCTCGAATAGCCAAGTATTTGGCTCAGCAAGAATCCACCCCTACATGCTAGTAAAAAAATACATAAGGCTCATACCTTTAACAATGGAGCACATAAATTTATTATTGGCGTGGAACCTCATCATTGGTTCTACAACTCGCTAAACAGCCAAAGCCTTCAACTAAAATAGTTGTAAGGCTTGTATATAACTAATAAATGTGACATAAATGTGAATACTTGGATAGATGAGTGGTAAAACTGAAAATAACACAAGTAGAAATGGAGCCATACAAAGGTGTTTAGGAATAACGCCAATAGGTGATATAATGAGAGAAAGTAGATTAAGATAGTCCAGTCACATGCATAAAAGACATTATAGAACCTATTAAGAAAATGGGTTTTTACCGTTCAGTCCACCCCATAAATCCTAGCTCAACCATACAGTTCAGGGTAGGTGCCAGCTCGTAATTGATGCCAATTCATGAATGGGTATGGGTGTTATAGATGGAGCTGTTTATAAATTTGAATTGTTGTAGGTCTGTGGTTAAAATCAAAATTCTGAGGGGGAGTGCAGTCTAAAAGTCCCTTAAGAAAATATTATTTAAGTACCTATTATAAGACAACCAATGTTTTTGAACCGTTGTTGACCCGGACGGTCGGACCATTCGGCTCAGAAACCGTATGGACAACCGATTCCGTTTCACCCCTAACCCGTTATTGGGTCAAAACCCGATGACTTCATCAGAAAACCGCTGACCCGGGCGGTCAAATCGTCGACTCGTTTGACCCGGCCAGCGGTTCGCAATACAAAGTTGCAAGGAGGAAAACTCAGATTTGAGATCTAGTCTGAGACACGAACTCAGATCTAGGATCTAGCACTCGTCGTTGCCGTCGCTGCTATCGTCGTCGGTGAGCATCCAATAATCCTTCTCCTCTTCTTCCTTCTTCCCTCCTCTCCTTCCTTCTTCTTCTTTCTTTTTTTCTTTCTCAGCCGACAACAGTTTTCCTTTCTCCTTCTGCTTTCTGGCTTTCTTAGCCGACATCTCTTCTTTCTTATATGAGGTTTGCATATTAGGGAAAATCTCATATAAACATTTGCCCTAATATGCAAACTGTCCAAACCATTCGGCCTGGACGGTTGAACTGCTGACCCAGAAACCGGTAGCTAGAACGATTCCGTTTCTGGGTCGGTTTTTAAAACCTTGAAGCTAACAAATAGGGCATTGATGGTCTAACTCTAAGGAAATGGCTAAGGTTTGAAACAAGGAAAATGGAAGGAAGTAGGGGCGAAGCTAGGGGTGGCGGAGGGGAGCCATGGCCTCCCTATGCCATGAAAATTCCCTTTAAATCTATTTAAGTTCCACTTGTATTTTAGCCCCTTTAATCATGTTTCCTAGCTTTTGGTCCCCCTATCCATGTTTTCTAGGTTTTGGCCCCCCTTAATAAAAAATCCTAGCTCCGCCCTTGGAAGGAAGGAAATATAACCAATTGGACCAGAGACAAAGAATGACTTGGGTGAGGAGAGAGATAGTGGCGGGCTAACATGAGAGAGAGAGGGCCTACCAAATGGAGATCGACTTCAGTTAGAGCAATGCCCGTTCGAACATTGTTCGAACAACCTTTATAACCTTTCATCGGGAATATCTCCGTACTTCTATGCTTTATTTTATGGGGAGATATTCCCAATGCAAGGCTATGATGACTGTTTGAATGAACTTTGCTATGACTTAATCCGGTTTCTACCAAATGTATGATCACTGAATGAGTTCTTCCAAGAATATTTTGGCAACAGAACTGTTTCTGCATGACACGTCAACTCATTTAGATCCCTTTTTATCTTTTTGGTCGAAAGATTATTAAATGCAATTACTCTTTTACCCCACACTCATGGTAGCGTATCAGGTCAAAGAAGCTTCTCAATAGCGTAGGCTGTTGGCATCCAAAAGACAAAGTTTTTCCCTTTATCCCCTTTTATATATGGGTTAGGGTCCTATTTATAGGTGCCTTGGGCTAGAAATTTCTTCCCTTTTATAACTAGTCTAAAAATTTCTGGTACTCCAAGTTGTCTTATTTGCTTAAGTGTGAATGTGAATGTGAATGTATAATTGAATCAAATTGGTATGATTTGACTAGGATTTAGGTTGAATCAACTGAATTTATGTACGTATATTAAGTTTATTGGCTCACACCAATAATTTAACAATGAATATAACACTAACCAAAATCGAATAACAAAACAAAGATTCCTGTAATCAACCTCATATAATTGAGACAAGACTTATTTATTCACCTATTTATTTTTCTTGTGGCCTTGTGGGGATGAACCCAAATAACTAACTAGCTCTTTTTTAAGTAAGGGTGTTCACGGTTCGGTTAATCCAATTATGGGTCTTTTCTTATAAATGAACTGATATTATCGGTTTTGAAAAATCGATAACCAAAACTGAATCAATGTCAATTGGTTAACCAGTTAACTGGTTCGGTTAACTATTGATTTGGTTTTTCGGTTTTTTAATTTTTACAATATATATTATAAAAATATAATAAAAATTTATAAACATATATAAAATATTATATTTTAAATAATAAATAATATATCATATATTATAAATATATATTTATATATAATACATATTTATTAATTTATAATATATAAAATATAAAAATATATGTATACCAGTCAGTTCAATTAACCCCCGATTGATTTTTTATACTGATTAATTGAAACCGAATTGATGCCTTTAATTTTTTAAAAACACCAAACTGAAATCGAACCAACAAATTTTTCAGTTTAACTTTGATCGGTTCAGTTTTTCAATTTTTTTGCTCACCCTTAATTTTAAGATTTATAACGCAGAGGATGAGTTCGGATGGCAGAATTTATTCGGATCTTTAGTCGGGAAAAGTCAATTATCAAATGACGAAACTTGGATATGGGACAGGGTTGGGATAATAGAATGACTCGGATCTGAGTCAGGAAATACGATCCATATATATCGAAGCATATAGGATGTAGCATAAGTGTTCCATGTCATGGACATGGAATAAAGGCTAAATACCCAGCAACGGTTGTCAGAGCCCAGACTGTCTGTAATTCTCTACTGATATTGTGTTTTCGGAATCAGTAGGAATACGGATCGGGATTCTGAAATCTAGATTCTATTTGGACTTGGGTCCAAGAGCCCGACTAAACACCTGTACTACGACAGGGTTGATGGGTCCATATGTCGACTGTCGGGCACCATCCCTTGCTCATGATGTGAGACACCACCCTTCAAAGGCTTCAACTACAGTCTACACCTCCCGTCATGATTCTCTCATGCTATTGGTATGGTTGAAAAGGGTGTTTACTTTTAGCAATTGTGTGGCTGATGTTTATGCAATTTCAACAGTTACCTAATGACTAAAATACCCTTGTAGGGATTAATTTTTGCCACGCACCACTAATAACCTTCTTCCATTTTCTTTAAATTTAGGAATTGATTCTGTATCAATGTTGGAGTGAACCAATTAATATATCAACGAGTCATCCCTTCAATTAGATCAGTAGGTTGGGTTTTTATGTAGACTATCAGTTTTTTAGAAGTTTGGTAGCCCATATTTTTGTTTTTTCTTGTTTGATTGGGAAAAGATTTATTTGTTAAAAAATACAACTTCAAAAAAATGTAAAAAGTCTATTTCGAGTTATTTCTGAGAAGCTCCAAACGGAGCTTTTTACTTTTTTTTTGCCTCGTCTTCGTGTGGAAATACACACCTCCACCAAATAGTCTGTGGGCTATCAAGATCTTTAGGAAAAAGCTCACATCGTCTAGATATTTAAAAAAATAGACTTACCAAATAACACCTAAATATTCTAAAACTGAACCAAACACTACATGGCCTGTGATGTGATAATAGACTAAAAACAACCTAACAATTAGGCGCTTGGAACGGTGGGTTGTATTGTTATTTGGTTTTGGGTTAATCAATACAAATTTATGAGAGAGATTTTTTTACTTAAAATATCAAATATTTTAAAAATATTTTGATTTGATAATTAGAAATTGTTATTTATATTTAAAATATCAAATTTAATGTACTAAAATAAAACATAACAATAGGGGTGTCAACAGTATTCGAAATTCGACTTGATGAATGTTCAAATTCAGCCGATTATTTAATTTTTATATATAAATAAATAAATATTTATTAATGATTTAAAGTAATTAATCGGTCAAATTCAAATCGAATGGAGTATTCGAATGTTTAATTGAATTCAAATTTAAACATTGATTTTTCAATCTGTTGGATATTAAATTTTCTAATTAGACTCAAATTCGAATATTACCTGATTCGCTCTGAATTTAAATTTTCTAATTGGACCAAAAAGAATTGATCATGAAATCAAATATCCACATGAACATTTTTTACTTACAAAGGGAAGTTTTTCCAATGGTATGTGTACAAATATCTTGACAAAACAGTAATCCCATTTCACCAAATGCGACAATGGTGAAATATTTTTTTGAAGAAAATCTGATAGTGAAATGTTTTCCATCAATAAACTTGATGCTTATCCTGTAGTATTAGTTCTCATTAATTAAGAAACTAAACAATAATAACATCCATTTTCATGTCAAAGTTGCTGATGCTATTTCTTCTGTCCAATTCTGGGTTTTGATAATCGATCAGGGCCTAGAATTTTCACATAAGTAGACATAAATGTGGTTTCTTTTCCTAATTAACATGGTATGAGACAGACTTTGGGCTTTGGGCTTTGGCTTTTAGCTTGCTCCTGCAGCCATGTAAGCTCTAATATTTTAAGCGGACTTTTGGTAGTTAATCTTTATCAAGACATTTATGGTGTTCCAGAGCAAAAAGTAGTTGGTTTTGTTCATAGAACTCCATAAATGTCTCAATTGACAACATCATGAACTGATAGAGACAATAAAAATCAGACAGAAAGTTGCTTCATCTATTTTGTTCGTGTGTATGCAAGGCAAACTTCATTTATTTTCATATAAACAGTTTCTGTTAGTGCGAGAGCATTGCTCGTAAAAGAAGAGATTGGATTGATTGATGGGATTGCAATATTGACCATTTTGGTAGTTAAAACGACTTGTTTGATTGGATTGATGGGATCATAATGAAATTATAAAAGGATCATTTACTAGATCACCCCATATATATAGTTTTATGGATTCCGGTAATAATTTTCATTTTATTATAAAACACCATTATAGTAGGTAATCAACCTTTCACTAATAAGGGAACTGTTTGTTTTGCAATCTGAAAATAGTTTTTGGGATTTGTATATGAGTGGTTGAAGAGAATCTCATATTGAAAAAGAACTAGAGGTGTAAAGGATTTATATACAAGAATAGCCCATAACCCAAATGTACAACAGGATTTTGACAACTTCTCTCAAATGCACAACAAAAGTGATCAAATAGAGCCAAATAGAATGGCTGCTGGCCGGTGTCTTACTAGGGAGAAAATGATATTTTTATTTTTTGATTAAATTTATTCAAATGCACATTAGAGTCAAAACTGTCATTTTCCATTATCATCTAATCGAAGGTTGATTAAGTAAATCGATTGAAAACTATAGGAGGTGCTTTAGTAAAACTCAAATTATAGGATAATTAAGTTTTAATAAATCCATGAAACTATACGGGGTGTTTTAGTAAAATCACTCTAATTGTGAAATATAATTTTATGGGGATTTTTTTTTTATATTACATCAGGGGTGGGGCAGAATAGGGGTGCACACAAGGTTCAAAGTATCGATACGTATCGTACCGAGAACTTCCCGATATGCCCCTACAAGGATTGTATCGGATCAAACCATGATTCAGAGAGTAGCCGAGACTTAAATAAAACACTTTGAACTGGTTTTAAAAAAAATAAATAGAACATAAAGAAAACACCAATATAAGTCGATGGGAATCCTTAGATGCACGTGAGGCTCTAAACCCCATTGACCATACCACGAAGAGCTTGCAATTCGATAGTTATTTGAAAGGGTGGCAACTAACAAATGACCATCTTGAGTTCTTTGACATCAGAACTGACCATTTCTCTCTCTCTCTCTTATTCATAGGATGTCTCTAATAGTCCAATGAACGATTTTATTTTGATAACCCAAATGTTTTATTGATTCTTTTGAACCCACATCCACAAGTTTCCTTAATACCACTAATAACCCCAAAGTATAATTAGACAATTTCTCTCTGTATCATTTCAATTTAATCAGACGTCTCCAAGAGACAAACTGATGACTAAATTAACATGACAAATTTGTATTTTTTTTTCACTGATATGAAATGGTTGAATCCATTCATTGACCATTTGGGGATTAGACAAATGACAAGGTATGGCTTCCATGGATGATCTTTAGGTTTTTAACCTTAGATCTAATATCTAAGGTTGCATTTGGCATTCCTTATTTTAAAGATTCATTTTCTTTATGTTGTTAAAGATTTAATGTTTATAGGGACATTTTAACCGAAAAAAAAGAGATAAATCCTTAAAATAAATAATGTCAAATGCAGCCTAAACTTGATAGCTGTTTTATGGGCAAAAAGAAAGTAGGCAGTTTAGGGGATTGGTATGTGAAAAGTGAAAACACATGAAAAATCATGAGGCCGACGAAATCGGATTTGGTCCTTACAAGACTATTTACACCGTTTGCACATTCCCTTATAGCCTTGCATTGGGAATATCTCCCATGAAAAAAAACGTACATGTATGAAGATATTTCCAATGCGCATCTATAAAAAAGCTATAAGAATGGTGTGGGAACATGGTCTTGTGAGGACTGAATCCAATCTGGAGACTATACTTCAAATCTAGAGACTAGAAGGCCCCATTTAGATGGATAATTTGGATTGTTCCAGTCAACCTTCCACTTGGCAGAAGTACAACCCTGCATTAATGGGAAAACCCCTATACTATCCAAACCATATTGTAGCTGAACTGGCATGACTCTTTTTCTTTGTCTTTTTGTGGATAAAAGGTCTATATATATGCAGACCATTTAGCCACTAAAAGTCATTATCAAACGGCACCTAAATGCAAAATAAAATAAATAAATAAAAAATGCATTCAATGTCCGTATACACGTCAGTCATTAAACTGTATTTGAGATTTGGAATTCTTATAGCTAGGTAGCTATATAGGTCAAGCCATCAGAGCTTCAGAAGAAGAAACCCAACACAGGAAGACTCTCTTGTACTCTCCCTTGGCTTTATAGGGCTGAAATGCACTTACCACGTGAGAAAGCCTGATCTTACCTAATAAAGACTTTCTTGTACCCCCCATTGCAGTCGATCAACAAATTGGTATCGTCATGCAGGGCATAAATTAGTTGCTACTTCTGATAGAAGTTTTGTTAATGAACTAGACCAACTATCATTCAAACTTTGAGCAACGTTTACATCATTTGGATTCAAACGAATGTGAAAGAAGATTTAATTAGAAGAATTTCATGCGTATGGGGCTTTTCATTCCTAGAACTGTCGAAAGCAACCAGTCTTTTCTTTGTATTCCAAACTAATGGAGTCAGAACGCGATTGGGAAGATTCTAACAAATAGTGGAGTCAAGTTGAATAATGTTTATGTTTCTAGGTATGAGTTACATATGACAAGTCTATTTGGATAAGAGATAAGGCACAAAATAACAAAAAGAGAACATTAATAAGAGGATGAGCTGAATGAGACGAGTTTTAATTGAATAGTTTGGATTCAAGTTCGATTTTAATCGAATTCGAACTCAAACTTGATTAATAAAAAATTTGACTCATTCATTTTTTGAGTTTTTGAGCCAAACTCAAAATCATTAAATATTTAATCGAATCAAGCCCAAAGCTAGTAGTATTTTAGTCAAGCTAAGCCAAGACATGCCAAACTTTGGCTTGGTTCAATTACACCCCTACTTTTGAATACATGTAATCTACATAGGATAACACTACCTTTGAATACATGTAACTAATGTAACCCCTTGATACTCAACTTCAATGCTAGAGCGAGAGACTATGGGTTGTTTCTTGGAACACAAGAAGTCAAGTTATCACCCAAATAAATGCAGAAACCACTTTGGCACTTTCTGTCATCTAGACATCTTGCCCAGTCACAATGCCTACAAATGCATGAAGTTGAAGAACTAATAAAACAAAGGCCATTATCGATAGTGAGCTTTAGATAACACAAAATGCGTTTAACTGCCAACCGGTGTTCAGAGGTGTGTGATCAATACATGTACCAGCACAACTTACCAACATAATATGAGATGCTTGATAAAGTAAAAGAATATACCATAGCACACCAACAATATGATGATACAATTTAGCATTAGAGAGAGGACTACCAGTAGACACAGAGAGTTCGCGACTAGGATTCGCAAGAGTGGAACTAGGTTTGATACCATCTAGCTCATTTTTTTGATAGCAAATCATTGATGTATTTCCTTAGGGTAAGGAATAACATAGATGAAGTTCTAACTACTTTAATCCCCAGAAAGCAACTAAGAGGACCAAGATTCTTCACTTCAAACTAAATGCTCATAGCTTAAATAAGATCATGAACTATAAAGGATGACCCAATGATGATATTATCATCAACATATATGAGTACAAATAATGTTAAAATTACATCATGTTTGATGAATAGAGAAGAATCAGATTAAGAAGTAATGAAACCATTAGAGAGTAATAGAATGAGCTCAGCTTGTGGTAACAACACTCTATATTAGGGGCTTATGAGCCTATAGAGCAATTTATTGAGAAGAGAAATATCAATGAATCCGGTTGATTGGCACATATAAATAGTTTCATCAAGATTACTATCCAAGAAAGCATTTTGTACATTAATTTGGTGAAGGACCAATTTACGAGAAATAACTAGAACTAACATAGTGCAAATGGTGACCGGTTTGACAACAAAATTGAATGTCTCTGTAAAATCTACACCCTCCTTTTAATTGTATCCTTTGGCCATAGGATCCTAAAATGACCAACGGATCCCTTGAGGTATATTTTGATGCGAAACACCCATTTGCAACCAATGACATGATTGTTAGAAGGTTAAGAACACAATCCCCACATGCCATTAGACATAAGAGCATTGATTTCTGCTGCCATGGCTTTATACCAATGAAGCAAGATGGTTCAAAAGGTACTTGGTTGCCAGATGTGCTTCATTGGGAGACCTATGTACCTTGAGGGTGGATTTATAGATGCCATAACTTGGCCAAGGTGTGCACAACATGAGTGTTAGTGGGACGAGATGGAAACTTAGTGAAGGGATGTGAATCAATAGAGTTTATTAGTTCAATAGCAATCACTGTAGGAGTCAATGAGGCAAGACCCAATGAAGGCTGAGAAGAAACTAGAGGTCATGATGGAGATCGGCTTCGGTCAGGGCAATCCTGTGTCCACACTATTCTAATCGCCTTTTGCAACCTTGCATTGGGAATATCTCCCCATGAAATAAAGCACATAAGCAGGGAGATATTCTCAATGCAAGGCTGTAAAAGTTGCTTGAACGGCTTTTCCCTGACCAAAGCCGAACTTGTCATGATGCACCCATTGAAAGAGCCACAGGCTTTAATACCTAAAAACTATTCGATCCTCTAGCTTTAATTACCAATTCATACTAAACTAAACTCATCTAGTTTGATCTGTTCAACCCATTCATGCAATTTTGAAAAATAAAAAGAGCAGGTAAGAGAAAGTTTCAATAAAAATAATTTTATTAATTATAAAAAATCAAAAAATAAATAAATAAGGGAAATTTTCAATAAAAACAATTATTAAAAAGTTTGTTGCTTAACAAAATATGATAAAATAGGGGAAATTTTCTAAAAACTCAAAAGATAACATAAAAAATTAGAAAATTATTATTTTTTTAATTATCTGATAAAATAAGAGAAATTTTCAATAAAAATTATAGAATTTTTTTACTATAAAAATTAATTTTATTAAGAAAATATTAAAAATAAAAAATAACATAAAAATAAAATAAGGGAAATTAAAAACCAGTAACTTACTTAGTTTTATTAACTTAGTGTAAACTTAGTTAAATTAATTTTATAAAAATTAAAGTTTAAAATGAAAACAATAAAAATGTTAACAAACTTTACAAACATTATTTTATTACTTAACATTGATAGAAATTAATAAAACACAATTTAATTAAAATCAATAAAAATTATTCTCTAAATTTAAATAACAAAAAAGTAATTCTCCCTCTCCCTAGTCCCTTATAAATTTTTGTTTTTTTTTTAATTATTAGACAATACATAACCCAAGAATAATACTAAGATGGATAAGGTTCAACTTGGCCTATTTAGAAGTCCTAAGCTCCTGTTAACAAAGCTTGTGCATCATATTTAAGAGTAGTAAAAATAGTTAAAAATTAAGATAATAATAAAAATAATACAAATTTATCAAACAACAAGTAAATCTATCTAATAACACATTTATCTAACACCATGTAACCCAAAAATAATTTGGATTGGATTTGGTACCACTAAGCCCAATCGATATTGTCATAAGGCTCCTTCCGCAATTTCTTTTAACAACATCTCGACATTCCACGGGACCCGACTAGTATAACAAAGAAAAGAAACTATAGATGGGTGAGCTTATTGAGGTGTTCTACAGATGCACACAATGTATATAGGCTAAAACAATCTTCACAGAAACTTATATTTTCATTATTAGAATATAGTAATTAATATGAAAAAAAATCTAAGATAACATTTAAAATTTAAGCTTATTACAGACCCAGAATCCAAGTTTTCTACCTAGCTACATATTTAAAATTAGACTCTGTTCCATATAAAATGGATAATGAAGAGAGTTGATGAATATCATATGATCCTTCTATTTTTCTTTCTTCTCTTATTTCTTTGCTGGTTTTTGGTAGCGAAGATGTTTGGTCCAAGGATCTTGGATGTGTAGCAAGCGCCACCCACAAATTAAAGTTTATGGTGATATATATTTTGCAGTATATTTCTGTAAAGCACTTTTGCTTTACTGAAATCTTGATAATCAAGATAATGTGACATTCGTGCCATATGTAGTACCACTTGAATCCAATGCTCCTCTTTATTCCATTTTGAACTTGTTTTCTAGTTGGGTGGTTACTCCAAAAGGAACAGTGGCCGGCAATGGCTATGTTAGCTGTATAAAAAGCATATTGCCAATTTGGGAACGTGGTTTAAAGTATCGGATGTATCGTATCGTATCCTTTGAAAAAGATACGTCTCGATTTTGGAACCCCACCTTTTTTTAATAAAAAAAACTTATTTTTTGTTTTCTTAAAAACCAAAATTAAAAAAAATAATAAAAAAGTGATGTTTCGGGTGTTTCTATGTACCAATATGGTACTGTCGTATGCGTATCGTATCGATACTTTAAACCATGCCTGGAAGATCAAAAGCTGTTGCAATCTGTTTGGATAAACTTTTACTTTCTTATTGTCTGGTAAGACTGACTTTTAAAAACATAACAATCTAAAGTCAAAACACTTATGCCCCAATGCACAAAGCTTAAAATTGGGGCTTCATGCATTTGGGTTTCAAAAGCACAAATCGTGAAGGTAAGGGTGGCAACGGATAGGGTACCTGCAAAACTTGTATGTCCTTTCCATTCCTAAACCTATAACCTTTGATCCCAAACCTGTTAAACCTTTCCGGGCCCATCTCATTTGGTTATCATTTGACATATCCTTTTATTACTCTTATTTTTCTAAAAAATATTCAATTACCTTAATTAATGTCCATTAACCTCACTATAATTAATTGACTCCATTTGACACTCAATTTACCATAGTTAAGAATTTTCATGGATGCCCCATAGTGTATTCAGAATATCTCCCCATGACAAGTATGGGAGATGTTTCCAATGCATGCTGAGATGTGCATGTGGGGTACTTGTGAGGTGGAGAATCAACTCCATAATTGACTCCATAACCAACCTTATTTAACGCACTACTTATAATAATAATTAGTTTCATTAATTATCTCTATCTCATAATTAACTCAATTAATTCCAAACCAGCCTTAGGGGTGTAAGTGAGTCGAGCACGAGCTGTTTGGGCTCAGCTTGCTAAATACTCGAACTCAACTCGCAATAATCGAGTTCGAGTCGGGTTTGACTTGAGTTGAGTTCGAGCTTTACAATAACAAGCTCAAGTGGCTTGCAAGCCTAATCAAGCTCATAATAAAATATATTTTTTAACATATTTGTATTTATAATATAAATAAATATTAATCTTTTTATATTAACTTATTTATAATATAAATGAATACATCTATAATTGACTTTCAAAAATATTTTTTTATTTATAATCAGATTGAGTCGAGCTCGAGTAGCTCGCAAATATCAACTTGAGTCGAGTTCGAGCCAAATATATGAAACTCGATTGTGCTCGAGTCAAATTTCAAGCTCTATGTTTTTGAGTTGAGCTCGAGCTCGAGTAACTTGATATTCAGGTGTGGTAGGTTAGTTCGAAAGATGCGCAGCCATAACGAGATTTGATACAAGGGAAAGGTTTGCATCCTCTCTCAACCCCTTTTACTATATATTATTTTCATAGGCAAGAGAGAAAACATGCATTCCTCAAGATTGTGTTTGGTTTGAAGGAAAAAGTAGGGAAAGGAAGAAAAAGGTAGGAAAACTTGTACAAGATTTATAAAGGTTTCCCTACCTTTCCCTACCTTTGTCTACCTTTTTCCTTCAAACCAAACATAGCGCAAGCTTCTCCAAACTGAACTTAAGTAGTCTAAGAGTGGAAACCAAGTTATCTAGCCTAGAATTCCTCATCAATAGCCCAACCTATTCTGGAAAGATGATAAGAATCCAAATAAAACCAAGCAAAAAATATGACAAATTAAACTGGAGAAAGCAAGAACACTTATTCAAATCCAATGTATGTAACAAAGCTCAGAGTTGACAATGATCGATCAACTAACTACAGCGGTCTGGCTCAATTGAGAGAGAATATCCATGCACGAATAATACACACAAATGAAAACCATGATACATCTCCCTTTATGGTTCAAACATTATATAGAATATAATATATAATAGAAGAATTGCTTATCAAACATATATGCATGCGCATTCGCTAGCTATAGTTACAGATGATGAAACTTTAGATGAACTTTGACATTCACCCCTCGTGAACCTGTGGTGAGGTTACAAAATGGAATCGTGGACTGTTTGATCACTGTATATAGTGGTTCGATTTTTGGTAAGACCCTGTTTATAGTGCTTTATGTCATAATGTTCTTCCCTTCATCTGGATAACGTATACGACCATTTTTTACTAATTAAGTTCATGATTTGCCACTTGGCTATACTTCGCCTTGTGTTGTGTTGTGACATAATCCACCATTAGCAAATGAAGCAATAATTCGATAGTGGATATTGAATGCCGAGTACTCTGTGTCTTGGATACAGTGATGATTGGTATGTGATTTCTACTAACTCTAAGTGACTGTTGATTAGTCTTTGTATTGGTTGTTTCTTTTCATGCTTCTGTTCTAAGGGACCTTGAGGAATAAAATACCTTATTTTATGGATCGGACTGAGTAGTTAATTTGAATCGAAGGGTTATAATAAGTTAATAAATGCATCTTTCATTGGATTGTTAGAATGAAATACCTAATTTAATAAAAGTAAAGATGTCGAGTTCAATGGATATGGCACTGAACAGAATGGAATGGTAAAGCAGGATTCATATAGTGTAGCAGATTTAATACGGTCGGGAAAAGACTTGGATAGATTTAGATGATTATGATGATAACGACGATAATAATGACAACGACGACGATAATGATGATGATGATGAATATGAAAGAATGAATCATGTTGAATCCATGAAATGACAAAACAAATTAAGGGTACTAAAGTTGATGCTAGAATGAAATACCTAATTTAGGAATAGTGATGATGTTGAAACTAATAGAAATGACCTATCAAACAAGGGTGCTAATTAAAGTTGTGGCACCACGGAGGAGTCTCAACCAATTGACATGTTAAAACGTGCTAATGACTGGGAGGACCAGAGAAGTTGTCTTTGTGTGCCTTAATCAATCAATGATGTATCAAGCTCCAGAAGACCCTTAATCTAAGTAACTTCTTCTATGGATGACGATAATCAGGTCGTCTCCTGACTCTGATGTTAACGAAAGTGACAATTTCTTAATTTTTTTTTTCTTTTTGTGGCCGAAGTGGAATCTGACACATTGACACACAACGATTTGACTAAATAAAATCTGATAAAGTTGGCGACACAGGAGCCATGGCTGCCGATGATAAGCTGCTTTTTGATAGAAAATTAAGATCTTGTTTTCTGGTTATATTAATGGATATAATATATTGCTGTGAGAATCCAAATTGGATACATGGTCTGCCAGCTGCTGATGATAAGTCGAGCATCAGCTGAATACGAGCAGCTGCTTTTCAGTGTTCCACTTGGTAGCTAGAGTGTTTGATTTAATGTCTCACCTACTTGTTTGAAATTTATTCCTACCCACATGAGAAGACAGATTAAAATATGGAACCTGTAAGTGTAGGACCTCATGTTAATGTAAGACAAGAGAAGCATGACTTAACTCTATCGATTTCAGGACCCATGGTGTCTGAGCTCTGAACCTGTAAACATCCGGCAACTAATTCCCTTTAGCCGCCGGTCGTGAGAACTGAGGAAGGTTTTTAGCGACATAGGCATGCAGTCAAATTAGTCTGCTTCTTACTTGGTGTCAGACTCAGAAAGAAAAGAATCAGCTACCCTCTCATGTACATCAACCAAATTGCAGACCAGATAACGATGGCATCAACTAGTGATGGGTCAATTTTCAATATCTCCGACGAATATTTCCTTTCTTCTCTCTTCCAGCAACAAAGAGTTCCCAGGGTTCCAAGTGCTCAACTCCATTCCAAAGTCATACAGAATAGAATTTCATTTTGATTTATATTCAGTCTGCCATGCTTTTATCATCATCGTCATCCTTAATTGCAATATATAATAAATGGGGCCGGACCGATAGAATTAATTCCTTTCAGCCAGCCACCATCTCATAACTCATTCTTAGAGAGAGAGAGAGAAGCCCCAGCCCAGATAAGAAAGTTTCTATAAATCCAGTCTGCCGACCGACTGTAGTCCCATCACTTGCTGTTCTTTATAAAGGTAAGTTTGGAACATTTTTCGAGTTGGGATTTCCTGTCAATAAAACCCGTTCCAACATCCTACCAACTTGATCTAACACCACACATCTCACTATAAAACTGGGGCATATATATATTTTGTTGGTAGGTGATCCGAATTCCATTTGATCTCTGATTGCCCGCCAATGCAAGTATCATTAGGGTTTATGTAGCATCTAAAGAGCAAACGTCCTCATGATATGTGGGGATTGGCACCTAAGGGGGTATTTCATGGTGTAGATGAGAAATTGGGTGGTGTGGAGCGGTCCACACCACTCATTATGGACAAACTTCTATACAATAAATCATAAATGTTTAATTTTTGCATTTTATATGATAAATAAATTGAAAAAGGCATCGATAACTTAATATTAACCAATAGATATTAATTTTAATAAAAAATATAACAAAATAATTAAAAAATAAAAAAAAATATTATTTTATTGATAAAAACATTAAAAACTCAATATTTGAAAAAAAGAGTGGAGGGAGCACTATTGGGCTTATGCTAGAATTAATATTAAAATTATTTTATTGATATAATATTAAAAAATTAACATTAAAATTTTATTATTTTAACATTTAAAAATTAAAAATAAAAAAATATATATAAAAGAGATGTATTGTATCAAAATAATTAGAATGTGAAAATGTTATTAACCGACAACATCCATGAGATATATGTGTTTCCAAGATTTTGTCTTATGGATGGGGACAGTCCACGATATGTTGTGGACCACTCCCGTCTACAACCAACCGAACATCATAATCATCCTATGGCATAGACCGAAATGGCGGGCCATCCACGAGATGACCACAGTTACAAACACCACTAAGTCTATATGTATAAGGAGTGTATGTAGAGTATGTAGTTAGTGGTTTATCCCCAGAATTTAGTGGCAAGACTAAATCATTAAGCCATTAAATTAGGAGCTCACAACCTACTTATTGATTTGATCACTGAAATTAAGACAAACCAACAAGTTATTCATCGTTGTAACTTGAGCTATTATCAAACAATGCATTAATAAATATAGGTATGGTCATTGGATGCTTATACTGATCATTCTAACAGCTGTTATATTTTAACAGTAATTTCTTGTTGTTTTTAGCTTTTTAAGGGGAATATTGATTTGGGCACGTCCGATTTGTTGATCAGCTGAACACGTACGTCCAAAGTGGAAAGACGAAGAATAAGAAGTATTCCTCTGAGTTCATTAAAAAAAATGTTATACAAGAGTACTTTGTCTATTGAAACATGTATTTGGACTTATTAGTGGTGTGCCCCCTTCATATAAAAAATGGATGTGCCCGCATGTTCTTTTTCTGGAAAAAGCTGCATAATACTTTAATAATAGTCTATATTACTGAATACCAAGGTGAAAAGCATTTTAGGTTTTGCTGATTTTCTCTTTGTTATATATTACTAAGGAGAGAGCTACCTAGCTAGTGGGCAATTAATTACTTTCCTCCATAAACAAAACTGGCAGCCTAATTAGCAATTAACCAGGCATCTTCCTGTACAGAGAGAATATATGGAGGTATTTATCCCATGCATTAAGGTTTTGGCAAATTCAAAAGATCAAAAGTCGATCTTTTTTCTGTTTGGTAATCAAAATCTGGAAAGATGAGAAGACATGTGTGGAAAGACCCAAAAAGATTAAAAATGTCCAATTTTGAGAAGCTTCAAATGAAATTTTGTTGTCTTTAAAAGTCTAATAAACCAAGTCGCTTATCAAATGGTCTTTGTCTTTAAAGGCAGGACCCCAAAAGCTTAATACGTCCTTTGGTCATCTGAGCTGTTGGAAGATCTTTTTAAAAGGACTTGCCGAACAACACCTAGGTAATCTTTAAATTAAGAACCCATTTGGGCACTTGAATCAGTTATGATTTTAGTTTTTTTCTCCAATACTGATTAGGACTAGATTATCACATATTAAGAAGAGATTAGAAGACTAAACACTGGGGTAGTGGCATCCAACTAGGGTATCTAAAAGTACAATCAACTCTATCCTTTGCATAATGTTGTTCTAGACGAATGGAAGATATGCTTCATTGCTTTGTTTGTCCTCAATACTGTTCAGAGAGAACATTCGAAAAAAAAAAAAAAACAAAAAAACAAAAAAGAAAGAAAAACTATTTCAGGAAGGATACTGCAATAAATGGTGTAATTAATAAAACCAGACAGGAAGCATAATCCTGGTTCAATTTGCTTCCTTGTTGATGTTTTAGGTATCTTATTATGTGAGGTCATTGATGCAATTCTTAACAGTGTCAAGATCTAGTTCAGGCAACTCTAGAAAATGATGTCTCCAAGTTTAGATCAATTGCTATTACATCTGAAAACTGATGGACTCTCCTATTAGCTAGATATTAAAGAAAATGTAGACAATATATATATATATATACCTTCTAAAAGACGCTAGGAATATATCTAAGTGTTGGAAAAAAAAGTGAAATGGCATACTAGCTTGCACGAGTGGGAGATGTCTTAGCAACTTGAAGCACAGAAAGTTTGAAAATTAAAGCTGATCAAAAGAAATGTGATGCATTTGCTCTATTAGAAACTCCAACCATTAAATTTAAAGAAGGATCTAGAAAATCCATTTTTTCAGAGAGATAGTGTAACAGTGGAATCCTGTGGTACGAAATACTTGAGGAAAAGATAAAGGTAAAAAGATGCAAAATTAAAAATAATTAATTTTATAATTATTCCCTAGGATAACTTCCCCTTTAACTACCACTCTAGCTCTTTCCAAATTATATAAATAAGTTATATCTTATTATACTTTTCTTTTATTATTATTATTATTATTATTATTATTATTATTATTATTATTATTATTATTATTAAATAAACTGAAAAGGTAAAGTCATGGTATATATTAATTATTAGTAATTATGGACAAAGGTTCAAAGTATTCATACAATACAATGATACATACGTGTGATATGCAAAAATTGCATATATATTGTACAATTTAAAGTGGGAAAAGGTATTAACCATTGAATATGACCACTTGTCCTAAATTCTTGTATGAAAGTTACTAAAAATTAATATGTATCGACCGATACGCATCGATATATTGGCGATATGATAGAGCTTGACTAGGGATTGAGCTTGTCATTCATGAGTTTATTTATCATTTATGAGTCAAAAGACTTGACAGTGAGAAATACAGAGTTGTCTAATTAAATCCGTCTATATCTAACCAACCCAATGAGAGACAATGTGATATTTGAAAGTGACCCCATCTTAGCTTTCATCCATATATACAACAAAAACCCCACGTTCCTTCCCCCTCCACTCCCAAAAAACATCATCTAATATATAATTTTGGATAAATTGGCCATGTGGATCTTCTTTCTTCCTTGTCAGATCTACACCGTCCACTCAACCCCCTCAGCCTCTATATATACACCCAGATCACCTCTCTTCTTTCTCAAACTTGTTCTCTTCTCCCGCTCACCACCTCCACCCACCCCCTCTCCCTCTCTCAGATTTGCTTAGAATCTCAAAATATACAGTTTCTCCCTGAGGTCATCAATGACTTGCTTTAAGGCCTCCAAGAAGGTTAGCTACTTAGCCATGGCTGATATGATTCTATCTTCTTCTTTCTACTATAAAAAACCAGTCATACCTTCTGCGTTTCTTTAGCTCTCCTTCTCCTCACTGTGTTTTCTGTATATTGTTTATTGGGTCAAGCTTTTCATTAATGGGAGGTGACAAGCTTGTGTCTTTGATTTATTTTCTTAAAAGTTCATGAACTGATCAATCTGGTTGATGCACGCATTACTTTACATTCTGGAGACATGCAATGCAGTTAGTATGCTCATCAGTTCCTAATATTAATTCTTACTCAAACAAAATATTGCAGGCTAAGATCAATGAACTGGTAGAGGTAGAGGATAGAGAGATGAAAGCAGGAAAAGAAGATTACACTCTTGACGGAACTGTGGATCTACACGGCCGACCTGCAATCCGAGCAAGAACAGGACGATGGGCTGCAGGAATCCTCTTACTCGGTACTATTCCGAACTGAAGAGAATAATTTAATAACAAGATCAATATATTAAATGTCTTCTTTTCAGTTTCTTTATCATTTCTATTGCTTAAAAAAATTTTTTTTTCCTCGTAAGTAGCTTTCCTAAACCAATCTTTTTAAGATATTTCACTAATAGTTCTTTAAAGGGAAAAAAGTCTGGTTCACCTTCTTCCCCCAAAAGAAGTCCACAGTGCATGATGAACATGTTCTCATTTCTTTCTCTCTCTTCTGTGCTTTTAATTTGCATAAAATAGCAGCTTCTTCCATCCTTCATGTACTCTGTATTGCTATATCTGAGAAAGAGACAACAGAAATGAAGGGATTGTTTGGTAAATCAAATGTGTTGCTCTGCTACTTCGTGCTTCTGGGCCTACGCCACGAGAGAGAGACGGAGAGATTCAACAAATTAAGCTTATAATTTGGTCGTTAATGTATGGGTCACCTGTATCGTGACCCATCAACCACAAGAGATATATGATTCAACCTACTTTACATCATATCAGACCACCTTTTTTGCACTAGACATCAAAAGGGACGGTGGTGATGGAATCACATGGATGTCACATGATGGAAACATTCAAGGGAGAGAGGGGAGGGGGGTAAGACAACAAACACATCAAGATGGGTCCCATTAAAAGTTGTCATAGGTTTGATTGAAAACGATCGACCTGCAGATTGAAGGATTCCTACCATTAGATTATCCGCAATAGGCCCCACCTGAAGGATAACTCCTAAGGGAACTCGTCTATCTAGGCTTTCGTGGAACACAGACTGGGTCCTGTTGCATGGACCCACAGAATTGTCTGGAACGCCTAATTTCATGCATGCCTTGCATTGAAAAGCTCACCACACCAAATATTTAACTTAGGGCCCGTTTGAGAGGGCTACCAAAATTAGTTTTACTGGAAGTTTATTAATTTCTCCCCTCAAAAGCTCTTTTTCGGTTTATTATTACATATAGCTTGACAGCTTTCCATGTGAAATCTACCAAACCGCTTCACGAAAGCCCTCCCAAACAGGCACTTAAGATTACGTAAAGTAGGAAAATTCTGTAAAATTTTTAGACATCAGTTGCATAAATATCTGGACTCCGGAGAGCTCCCAAATATTAATTCATAAAAATCATATGGTTAAAAGTCATACCCAATGGATGGTCTTGATCTTTCGATCATCCATCCAAACACGATGCAAGAGCTCACAGGCTCTTATTCACTCAGGAAACCCTATTTTAATACATATTGACCAAAATGCCCATATAGACTAAGAGCTCACTGTAGCCCATATGCATATCAACCACCTACAATGAATAAAGCCTTCTTCTATATATGCATCTATATCTTATTATTCGTCCACCCATGTTTGATTCATCAAAAATGGAATCAACCTTCTGAGTTGACTGCAGCTCCAACCTGCTTCCTAGGTCTTTGATTCTACATGCTGCTCTATAATTCTTGAACCAGAGAGAGTTTTCCTTTAACACTAAAGACTAACGAATTAAGTTTCTGAATATCTATCTGTTTGACGATCTGCAACAGTGAATCAAGGGCTGGCTACACTGGCTTTCTTCGGAGTTGGGGTGAACTTGGTGTTGTTCTTGACCAGAGTGTTGCAACAGGACAACGCAGATGCAGCAAACAACGTTAGCAAATGGACTGGAACCGTTTACATCTTCTCTCTCGTGGGTGCATTCCTTAGTGACTCCTACTGGGGAAGATATAAGACCTGTGCCATCTTCCAACTTATCTTTGTCATAGTAAGTAAAACCATTAAGAGCTGGTTTCTTTTTCACTAAAGAGATTGACAAAGACAAATGATGATTGAGTTGAATGCAAGGCAACTCATGACTCAGTTCAGCCGACTCATTTCTTTGGCTTAGTTGATCTTACAGGAGGAAGGAAAAGGAAAGAAATAAAAGAAGAAGAAGACCTCTCTGTTTTCCCAAGCCTTTTTACTTGACCCTGGTTCAAACTGGACCTGTAGAGACTTGGCTGAATCATCTATATTAATAGTTTTTCTTAAAGATCAAAAGAGAAAAAAAAAATCAAGGACCGACTTAGCAACCTGGTTGCAACACTTGAGTTGATCTGTTAATTATACAACTCAGATCAATTAGCAGAGAAAGTACCCATGCTTTTGCTCTAAGTGTCTCTGTTAATCACTTGGCTATCAAGTTCATCATGTCCGACGTTATTCAATTTCAAGTCGGCTCAGAACAAGCAAACTCGTCAACTAGCTAGTTGATTGTTTACATATATCATGATTCATGAGTTGCCTTGGAACTTACAGGTCTATATACAGTTATATTCATACTGTCAGTCTCTCTAGTGGGTACTGTCTAATTAAAGCTAGAAATAAAGTTTCATCACCTCCTTTATTATGAAGTTTTAGAACACCAACTGATTGCTTATTTGTTTATCTACTACGAAATTGCTCACAAATTAGTTTATCTTGATAACTAGTTGTTAAAGTGACTGTTTTCTGATGACAGGGCTTGGCATCATTATCATTGTCATCATATCTCTTCTTGGTAAAGCCAAGTGGTTGTGGAAATGAGCAGAAGCCATGTGGATCCCACTCCAACTTCCAAATTGGCTTATTTTATCTATCCATCTACCTGATTGCTCTAGGAAATGGAGGGTATCAACCTAATATTGCCACCTTTGGGGCAGATCAATTTGATGAAGGAGATCCCAAGGAAGGACACTCTAAGGTTGCATTCTTTAGTTATTTCTACTTGGCCTTGAACCTTGGCTCCCTTTTCTCAAATACCATACTGGGGTATTTTGAGGATGAAGGAATGTGGGCCTTGGGGTTTTGGGCTTCAACTGGCTCTGCCTTTGTAGCTCTAGTCTTGTTTCTGGTTGGGACCCCAGGGTATAGGCACTTCAAGCCAAGTGGAAACCCTCTCTCTAGGTTCTGCCATGTGGTTGTTGCAGCAACAAAGAAATTGAGGGCTGAGTTTCCACCAAGTGGAGATAATCTATATGAAGTAGATGGGAAGGAATGTGCAATCACTGGGGGTAGAAAGATACTCCATACTGAAGGATTCAGGTAACTTGACAGATATTATTATTTTATATGGTTTTTCTTTTGATAGCAGGACTTTGGCATCTTAAATCTGTAGACCATATTAACTAATATTTCTCTAATTCATGGGGCACCAGATTTTTGGACAGAGCAGCAATTATTACATCAAAGGATACTACCCCACATAACAAAGGCTGTCACAGTCCATGGAATCTATGCACAATAACTCAAGTTGAAGAAGTGAAATGCATACTGAGACTTCTCCCCATTTGGCTATGCACAATACTCTACTCAGTGGTCTTCACTCAAATGGCTTCTCTCTTTGTCGAACAAGGCGCAGCTATGAAGACTACCATTTCAAATTTCCGGATCCCTCCCGCAAGCATGTCTAGCTTTGACATTTTAAGTGTTGCAGCTTTCATATTCATTTACAGGCGAATTCTTGATCCATTTGTTAGCACACTAAAAAAGGCTTCTGGTAAAGGGCTTACAGAGCTGCAGAGGATGGGTGTTGGGCTAATTATAGCAATAATTGCAATGGTTTCTGCAGGAATTGTGGAGTGTTATAGGCTAAAGTATGCAAAGCAAGATTGCAAACACTGTGAAGGCTCAAGTTCTTTGAGCATCTTCTGGCAAATCCCCCAGTATGTGCTTATAGGAGCCTCTGAGGTGTTCATGTATGTGGGCCAATTAGAGTTCTTCAATGGGCAGGCACCTGATGGATTGAAAAGTTTTGGCAGTGCACTCTGTATGACATCTATTTCACTTGGGAACTATGTGAGTAGCTTACTTGTGACCATGGTCATGAAGATCTCTACTGAAGATAATATGCCAGGATGGATTCCAGGAAATCTTAACAAGGGTCATCTAGACAGGTTTTACTTCCTCTTAGCAGTTTTGACCACTCTGGACTTTCTTGTATATGTGGCATGTGCTAAGTGGTACAAGTATATGAAGCTGGAGGATAAGTGTGTTAATATGGGTGATGAAGATGAGAATGACCAAATCTGGAGTGTCTAGTTTCAAGGATTTCAAATATTATTTCACTGTCAAAGACAAATTACTTGACTGATTAAATAAAAGGGAGTTGGAGACCTTGTACTTAATTTTAGGAACTGTAATTACCCAAAAAAAAAACACGTTCACTCGGCTACTTGTACACACATTTTCACCCCAACCCTACTTAGCCCAAGCAATCTAATTGAGAATAAAGATGACCTCGGTGGCTAAAGTGATTAGGAATGGGAGATATGAGCAGCAGTGATTAAGGTTCTTCTGTTTTCCTCCCCATTGTACACATGTTTCCCTTGCTAAGCCTAATGGGTATATGTTTGTGTGGATTTTTAATGTAAAAGAGTTCAAATGTATGTAGAGCAGCTTAATTTGTCAACATTAATGTCCCATTGTAAATTGCTACTTCTAAAACTACAGCTCCAAAGCATGGAAATGACCCCCAACCCATGAAAATAATGATCTTTCTTTCATAGTCTTCTTCCCCCTAACAATTTCAAGTAGCATGTCAATACCAAGAATTAAAGATTATTCCTTAACAATGAACTCTAATTTTCATTCTCAAGATTCATGGATAGAAAAGGATTACTCAAATTTAACACTCTTTCCAAGGTCAAGCTCTTTTGATGAGGAGAGCCCTTGGGACATGCTCAAGAAGATTAAATGTATGCTGTGAATCATGTATTTCAATGGATATAATTGCAATAGTTTAGACCCTTTCCATCATGCACACCCATCTTTCTGGGGTTAACCAATTCTAGTGATTTGATAACCCGAGTCATTCTCTTGGGATGGTACTAGTTGACTGATCTATCTCACCAACTGAAATCAATCCGCCTATAAGATTTTGAAGCATTGAGATAGAAATTTTGAAACATCAAACTTATGCATATTTCTTCAAGTTTCATGGGGTTGATCAGAAATCGGACTCGAGTTCAATGGCGCAACCTCTGACGAAGTGGGGACACAAGGTGAATGACAGACGAAGTCCACCATCTCACTAAGGTCGGCACTAATGTCCCCGAGCTTCTCATGGGGAATGTGTGGGACTCACCCCTCAAACCTTGCACTCTCTAGCTCCCAAACTTGCTCACTTGCTTTTCACCTCATACAATTATATATGACCAACTCGGCCTAGTCAATCACCACTTTCTCTTTACTAACTTGAGCGTTGAAGTGCACTTCTCCAAAGAATTACCTTGGGGTTTCTGACTTCTAAACCATCATAGTTCATTCAATTTAGAAACAAATCATCTGCTATTTGTCGAAAAGTATCAGATTGGTGTCGTGGATAGGAAACATGGAAAAAAGTCTCTAGATCCACATGCCCAACCTCCTCTAGTGACAATGCCTCCAGTGAACTACTCCACTAGCCACTCCGACCACTCTAGAAACAACTCCACAAAGGGCTTTCACACTAGCAACAATGCATCCCCACCCTGTGAACCGGCAAATGAACCAGACACTTAAAGTAGTTCCACCCACTCTAACATTGGGTCAAAGACCTCCTTGCCACCCTCTACACTAGAGAACTTGATGAGAGGTGATTTGGCCCAACCTAGTAAGTAAAGGACACGTGGATATGACCTGCCAGTGGGATGACAACTCAACAAGGAGAGCCTTGTCAGAAGTTTGGGAGCCAAGGTCTTCGGACACCTCGACACCAAGGTCACTTCGGTCCGAAGTGACACGCAATCGACTCTAGAAACTTCTCAATGGATTCCGAATCTCCCAGGATCATGCCGTATAACGGCAGGTCTTATCCTCTCCCTGCCCGAATCGGGTGGTAACGATAGACTTCATTGACTGATACGTTACTCTCCTTCTAAAGCGGAACGGATCCCATCCATATGGGTCGAGAATCCCGGAGCTGTTTTGTGAGACCCACGACAGCTCAACTATATAAGGACATCAACCCCCCTGGACCCAGGTACGCATGATTAAGTGCATTCTAGCTCTCCTACTTCTCAAACTCTCAGCTCGCATATTACTATTACTGACTTAAGCATCGGAGTGACCCCACCAGGTTAGCCACCCTGGGTTCTTTAATTCCTCATTTTCTTTGCAGTTTAAGAGACCTACTTGGTGACAAACGTCCGAGATGCCCTACAGATAGGAGCATCTAGATTACGCACCATCAATTGGCGTTGTCTGTGGGATACGATCAAAAGGTCATTTCAATCCCAGTCTCAACCTCAACCTCAGTTTCACTCTCAATGGCATCTTCTAGCAATACCGGAAAGGGTTTCGACATGAGCGTCACCGGGGGCCAAGAACAACATACAACCATCCCCCAAGGTTCCTCGGTGACCATCGGTCAGTTCACTATCCCCCTGACAGCTTCGGGGGTCCCATCACTATCTGTGTCACAGACCACCCAACAAGTGAATGTCCTGTTCTCCCAAGTGAACACCACATTCTCAAAGCCTTATGTGATCCCCCCTAGGGTCGGGCATTCACAATTCAACGACCTCGTTCAGAGCATCTGGACGATGCAAATCCAGATGCAACAGATTCACCTGTTCTAGTAGTTCCAACAATATTATTTCTAACAGCAGTACCAGCAGCAGTTCCCACCGCTGCAGCCGAACCAACCAATAGGTCAATATCAAGGAAAGATTCAGAACCAAAATCAGCAACGGACCCATCCGAGCGTCCGTTAGTCTCCCCCCAGGGCGAGAGAACCTCACAGGTATTGGTCCCTCCCAGGGGACGAACCCCACCTCGGGGCAAAGTAGGTGAACGGCGTACTCCCCCAGCCTCTCAAAGGACAAGTCCGAGCTAAGCCAACCCAAGAGGAATAGTCGGCAACTTCCGAAGCAGGAGAACGTAGATCATCATCTCGGGGCCTGAGGTGCGGGCTCAAGAGGAGACCCCTTGGCACCCCGTGACAGCCAACACTGGTCTCGCGATGAAGAAGAAGTGGTGAGAAGGACCCCCGATCCACCTCGCCCAGTCATTTGGAGCAAAATTGAAATACCTGACAACACCGGAGCTGGCAGCACAAATGCCAGGCCAGCAAAGCAGTAGTGGCAACGTCGTAAGACTCGCCGTTCCTCAGCCAAGAACTGCTCGCCAACAAAGCCCAACCAAACGATACATCGAAGTAGAGAAAGAGAAGAGATAAGCTTGGTGGACACAAGAATGGCACCTGCTTTGTTGAGCCAGCCATCCCCCCCATCACCCGAGCTCCTAACGTCCCCGATGCCGAAGGATTTCAAAGTACCACCATTGGACAAGTATGACGGGTCTTTTGACCCATCCCAGATGCATCTTGCTGGTGCCGATGAAGCTTGTATGTGCATGGGTTTCTCCACTACATTCAGGGGTGTAGTTCAAACCTGGTATAGGAACCTCACACTGGGCTCTGTCAAAAGCTGGGTGTAGTTCACAAACATGTTCACAGCTCACTTCATTACTAGTAAGAAGTGCCCAAAGTCATAGGAGAGTCTTCTGAATGTGGTGTAGAGGGACGGAGAATCAATTCGAAGCTATATCAAGCACTTCAATGAGACCTGTTTGCAGATACCGAACCTTGATCCAGTAGTATGCCTTTTTGCTGCCCATAAGGGAATTACCCACAAGGAATTCAAGTGGTATGTCATAGCAAACAAGCCAAAGAACATCACCGAGTTCCTTAGGCTGGCCGATCAATTCATAAACACTGAAGAAGAGATCAATCAGAAGACGAAAAACCAACAAGGTGAAAAGAGGAAGAGAGAAGAAGAAGGAACGAGCAACAATAAGCAAAAAAGAAAAAAGAGCAAGTCCCCGAGGAAAAGAAGCAAATCGCCGTGCTTAAGGAGAAAGTCCCCCTCCCAAAGCTACAGGCCGGGTTGGCGTTCCAAGACCCCTCCTGTAGAGAGAACCAACTACACTCCCCTTAACTCGAAGCGATGAGAGATCTTAATGGCCATCAAGGACTCCTCCATTGTCAGATGGCAACCCAGGCTACGGGGAGACCCAGCGACCAAGAACCCAAATGTTTATGCCACTTTCATCGGGACCATGGTCACAGCACGGAGAATTGTAGAAACCTCCACGACGAGATCGAGGAACTCATCCGCCGCGGATATTTGAAAAACTATACTCTGCGTGAGGAGAAAGGGCAGGGGACCAACAGGGAGATCGGAAGAAAGATGCCCCAGAGACTAGCAAACAGAATGAATAGCCACCTCGGCCGCTACCAAAAGAAAGACCGATCCACGGGGTGATCAACATGATCATTGAGGACGATGCTCGTGGGATTCAGTACCCTAATGATGATGCCCTTGTCGTAAAGCTCATCATCAACGATTTTGAAGTGAAGCGGATCTTGGTGGACTCAGGTAGTTCGGTTGACATCCTCTTCAAAGGGACTTTCGACAAGTTACAACTATAGCAAACCGACTTGAAACCGGCGAATACCCCACAATAGGGTTCAACAGAGAAGAAGTCAGGCCTATCGGTCGGATCACGGTACCGGTGGAGGCGGGCATGTGGCTGAACATCGTGCGATTCGAACATACCTTCCTTGTGGTTGTGACTCTGTCCCCCTACAACGCAATCAAAGGTCGGCCCATCATGCACGCTTTACGTGCAATAGTATCAACCTACTATCTAGCGATGAAGTTTCCAACAGATTACGAAGTAGGGGTCATACAAGGCGATCAACTCGAGTCTTGTAAGTGCTAAGTGGCTACCGTCAAGGGAAAAGCAAAATTGGCGAAAAACGTCGAACTGGAGCAACCAACGGACTGTACCGAGGAGCGAGCTGCCCCAATGGAGGAGATAGTCCACATACCGGTCTCCGAGACCGAGCCGACCAAGACTCTCCAGATCGGTGCCCTGATAAGCGAACCGCTCCGAACACAACTAGTAAGTTTCTTACTTAATAATTTAGATGTTTTCACCTGGCCCGTGGCAGAAATGCCCGGAATCGACCCTTGCGTGACAACTCACAAATTAAATGTGGACACTTTAGTCAGGCTAGTTAGACAAAGAAAACACAATCTCGCCCCGGAGCGGTGGAAGGAAGTAGATGTGGAGGTCGGGAAGCTGCTCACCACAAACTTCATCAGGGAGGTCCAATACCTGAGTTGGGTCGCCAACCCCGTGCTGGTGAAGAAGGCCAACGGCAAATGGCACATGTGCATCGACTACACTGACCTGAACAGAGCCTACCCAAAGAGTTGCTTCCCCTACCCAGAATAGACCGTCTGGTAGACGCGATCTCAGGGCATGAGTTGCTAAGTTTCATGGACGCCAACACCGGCTACAACCAGATTATGATGGACTTAGCTGACCCGGTTAAGACTGCTTTTGTAACCAAACTTGGGTTGTACTGTTATAAAGTCATGCCCTTTAGTTTGAAAAACACTGGAGCAATTTTCCAGCAACTTGTAAACAAATTTTTTTAAGGAGGAGTGTTACATTGATGACATGGTCATGAAGACCCAATTTTCTAGATCTTTAGTTGATGATTTAAATGTCATTTTTCAAATTTTAAGGAGGTATAATATGAAGTTAAACCCAAACAAATGTGTCTTCGGGGTCTTGTCGGGCAAGTTCCTCGGTTACATAGTGAACCGACGTGGCATCAAAGCTAATTCGGATAAAATTAAGGTTATTTTAGATATGCGACCACCCCAAAAAATCAAGGAAGTCCAACAACTAACTGACTGGGTAGCTGCCCTAATCTGATTCATGTTTAAATCGGCAAGTCAGTGCCTACCATTTTTTAAGGCACTAAAAAAGAATGAAAATTTTGAATGGACCGAGGAGTGCCAGCTCGTGTTTGATGAGCTGAAAAGGTACCTAAGTACCGCCCCTGTTCTACCTCGACCTGAGGAAGGAGATGAATTGAAGCTGTACGTCTCCGCGAATGACGAAGTGGTCAGCTTGGTACTGGTCAAAGAAGTAGACCGGGTCCAACGACCAGTCTGCTACGTGAGTAAAGTTTTGCAGGATGCGGAAACTAAATATCCCGACATCAAGAAACTGGCGTACGCGCTAGTAGTAGCAACTCAGAAACTACGCTCATACTTCCAAGCCCATACCATTGTCGTCCTTACTAATAAACCTCTGAGGCACATTTTACTTAAGCCCGAGGTGTCAAGGAGGTTGACGAAGTGGTCCATCGAGCTGAGCAAGTATGACATCCGGTTCTAGCCACATCCAGCAATCAAAGCCCAAGTCTTGGCGGATTTTGTGGCAGAATGCACGTTCATCACGTTGGCCCCTGAACTGACTGAGCCCGCTAATGTGTCAATGGCGTCAACCAGTGCGGCTCCGGTCCCGTTTAGAGCAGTACCGGCCTGGGATGAGGAGCCCTGGATCCTCCACGTAGACAACTCGTCCAACTAGTAAGGAAGCGGTGTTGGACTGATACTATACGGCCCGAGCAAGGTGAAGCTAGAGTATGCTCTTCGATTCGGATTCGATGTTTTGAACAACGAGGCAAAGTATGAGGCACTAATTGTTGGGCTCAACTTAGCGAAAGAGATGGGTGTTTAACACCTTGTGGTTTGCAGCAACTCGCAGCTAATGGTAAACCAGGTCAACGGCGATTATGAAGCCCGCGATGCAACTATGGTGGCCTACTTAGCCAAAGTCAGAGAAATCCTACCAGGCTTTCATTCCTATTTCATCAAGCAAATACCGAGGTTTGAGAACGCTGAGGCTGATGCCCTGTCACGGCTAGCAAGTACCAGCGACAACACCATGCGAACTATGTATATAGAGGACCTGCCTCAGCCCAGCATTCTTGGGGGGGCAGAAGAGGTTGCTCCCATGTTGCAAGCGGAACCAAGCTGGATTGACCCACTCGTTGATTATCTGCTCCATGGGCCCCTACCTGCAGAATGATGTCCAGCTCGGAGGGTAGAGAGTCAATCAGCTCGGTACGTCCTTATAGACGGACAACTGTACATGAGGTCCTTCATGCTCCCCTACCTACATTGCTTGTGACCCTCAAAAGCCAAGTTCATACTTCGCGACATCAATGAAAGATTATGCGGAGGACACTTGGGGGGCAAAGCTTTCGCCCAAAAGGCATTAAAGTAGGGCTACTATTGACCCACTATGAAGGCAGATGCACTCGAGCTCGTCAAGAAATGTGATAGCTGTCAGAGGCATGCCAACATCCTCCATCAGCCTGCTGCCGACCTGAAGTACCTAACTAGCACATGGCCCTTCGCGTAGTGGGGAATCGATATCCTTGGTCCATTTCCGCCGAAAACTGGGCAGAGGAAGTTCCTGGTCGTGGCAGTAGACTACTTCATGAAGTGGGTGGAGGCAGAACCGTTGGTAAGTATAACGACCTAGAATGTGCAAAATTTCTTTTGGAAAAACATCGTGTATCATTTCGGATTGCCCAGAGTTTTGATATTGGATAATGGAAAGCAATTCGAGGACATCAAATTCCAGAACTAGTGTGTCGAGATGGGGATTCAGCAAAATTTCACTTCAATAGCACACCCACAAACTAACGGACAGGCCGAAGTGATAAACAGGGCTATTCTCCGCGGACTGAAAGCTCACCTTGTGCGAGCTAAAGGGTTGTGGGTGGACGAGCTGCCTAGTGTTCTTTGGGCCTACCGAACTACCATCAAGATTCCGACCGGCAAAAAACCCTTCAACCTCACATTTGGGACGAAAGCTATGATTCTAGCAGAGATTGAAGTACTGACGTTGCTCCGAACAATGACAAGCTCCGGACCAACTTATACCTGGTTGAAGTACGCGACCTGGCCTACATTCGAACTGCGGCTTATCAATAGCGAGTAGCTCAGTATTATAATGCCCGGGTCAGGAAGTGTATTCCGAATTGGCGACCTGATCCTCCGTAAGGTAATGGTACCTGAGCCCGACAAGGGTAAGCTCTGTTCGAATTGGGAAGGTCCATATCGGGTGAGACAGGTGTTCAAAGAAGGGACCTTTTGAGCTCGAGACCATGGAAGGAAAACAGATACCCCAAGCTTGGAACGTTGACAACCTAAGGAGATGCTATTTGTAAAACTCCAATGCAACTGAAAAATTACTAAGTCCACAAGATCACCGAGCTGATCTTAAAGACGATGAACTGGAGAGAGGACCCTGAGTCACTCCCAGATGCCTAAGAGTTATGGTGCCGAGCTGATAGGGGACCTCGGCATAATATAAGACCCAGTCGCCTCTTCGGCATGGGTAGAGAAGTCCTAGTCGCCTTTTCGGCATAGGCAGCCTAGACCCAGTCGTCTCTTCGGCATGAGCTTACTAAGACCTAGTCGCTTCGGTATGGGCAACCAAAAATCCTAGTTGCTTTGGCATGGGTAAGGGCAAAAGTAGCTCGGGCACAGACAGGTCGGGTATATAGCCTCCAGTGTTTGTTCACCCCCGTGTACAATGACGTTGGATTATTCCTATTCGAGTCTAGCTCGTCAGCTCGGGAGTAATCTATACTTAGAAAAATTTTGCACGCAAGAAATTTTTGAACTGTTGTATTTCATTAATGAGGCACTTCGAGTACATAGCAAAAAAAAAGAACAAGAACAAGAGATTACAACTATAAGACCGAGCTCGGAGGCTCGGGACATTGAGTATATACAGGGGGTCCAAGAAAAGCGGCAAGTTACATCAGTCAACTGGGGGTTCCTCATCCCCAACGGAAGCATCAGCAAGCTGGTCGGTCTCTATATGATCCTCGGCAGCACCACCTCCATCTCCCTCCTTCGCTGTCCCATCACCGAGGAGGTCATCATCGCTCTCCACTTCGGAGCCCAAGTCATTAGCAGCCTCAGCAGCCATCTCCTTTGTGATCTTTGACGTCATGGTGTCACTAAGGTCGAGATGGGGGAATTCACGCCGGGTCAACCATCTGCTGAACTTGAAGCCTTTACAATAGCCCGTTGTTCCGGCTTTGACCAACAAATCATGTTTCTCCTTCACCAGTGCCTCGAGGTTCTCGTTCTCTCTTTTGAGAGTCTCTTTGCGCTCCTCCAGCTCCTTCTTCTCCGCCATCAGCAGAATCAACAATTCCTTCTTAGCTCGGGCGTCCTTTTGCAGCTTGTTGATTTCGTTGCGAGCTAGGTTCAGTTTGGAGTGAGCATTTCGAGAGGACTCCTCGGCCTCTAGAGCTCACTTCAGGTTCACTTCAGACTAGTAGGCCAGGGCATGGATCGTAGAGTTCACCTGCCAAGAGAAGAAACAAAATCTAAGTATGGAGAAAAAGTTATGAAGAATATAGTCCAAAGGTCGGGTACGTACCACCATGCAATGAGTTGCTGCTCTGGCCCTGAGCTGAGCTACCAGTAGATCAGCCCAATGAGTAACCTTCTCAGCAAAGACCGCATCCTTGCTCTTGAGGAGACTGAACTTCGAAGTCAAGATACTCCGAGCTGAAATGTCACCATAGAAGGGGGTGGCCACCTGAGTGTGTTGAGGCTCGAAAGACATGGTCTCCTCGGGCAGGTGGGGGGGAGAAGCTTTACCTTGGTCCTTCTTGACCAAGTCGATGACTGGTGGCTACTCGGCAACCGGAGGATGCTCGAGGACGACGGTGCTGATGCTGGAAGTAGTGGAGCCTTCGTAGAGACGAGCCTTTTTGGGGGCCCTCTTCTTTTTCCCCTTCTTCATGCTCCCAAAAAACTCGTCAGCAGGGATGTTAGTCATGGGAGCTGCAAAAGGTGACGAATAGGGTAAGTCACAAGATCGAAATAAAACAAGACGAAGAAAGCAAGTACGGCAATTGTGATGACGACCTACCAGGAGGACTTAGCTCGGCTTGTACGAGCTTCTCTTTGGTCATGAAGTTCTCGAACTTTAGCCCGAGCTTCGCCCAAGATCGGACTTCCCCCCGTGTCTTTTGGTCCAATCTGACGTCGGGGTCCTGGATGGCAGGCCTCCAGTGAGTTGGAAACGGCCACCCCGTAGTGTTACGGACTACAAAAAAACAACTCTTCTAGGCTGGGACTTTGTTTGGGAGCTCATGGCAACAGTTTGTACTCAGGGCGAGGAGACATATAATAGCTTCGCCTATGCTCGGGGAGAACACAGACTAAATTTTTCTTTATGGGTAAGATCAAGGAAAAGGTGTTGAGGTCTAAGGGTCAGTTATAATCGTGGAAAAGGGAGATGGTACCTACAATGTTATGGATCAAGTTGGGATGGAGTTGGTCTATGGCGATGTCGAAGAATTTGACGATCTCGACTATGAAGGGATGAAGTGGGAAAAGCAGCCCGGCTATGAGCTGCTCCTTGAAGACCACGATCTCGTCATAGCCATGATCCCAAGGAAAATTGACCAAGGGAATGCTATACACTAGGTTATCTGGTAGCCTATACTAAGCTACTAGGGATAAGAGCCCCTCCGCTGTCTTTGAAGACGGGCTGAATCTGTCCGGCAACTGACCCCGACGCGAAGTGGTGGCTGACCTGTTGGAAGCCTCACGTTCTTGATGAGGTGGGTCCACCTCGGATGGGTTGGGGTCCACATCCTGCGCTAAGGTACCCACCTTGGTAGGACGAGACTCTGCAACTTGCGTCGAGGTGCCCACCTCGGCCCTAGCAGACTCGTCACTCCCATCTAAAAGGCTATCTAAACTAACACTAGACATGTTAAGTTAATGGAATAGGACAACAAAATTGGAAGCAAAGGAAAGCGAACTCACCAAGAAGACCGAAGAAAGTAGGACGACCTCAAACACGGGGATAGTGGTCACCGAGCTGGGAGACTTGGACGACGATCTCAAGAAACTCAATCACGCGGTTTGTGGCAAGGAAAATGGGCCCTTCGGCCCTTATTTATAGCCAGCATATCCAAGGTTCAATGGCCAAGATCTGCATGATCCAACGGCTCCTATGAAAACCGGTTGCATGCCACCCGAGGTTGAAATTAGTTGAATGCACGTTTTGACGTCCGTGGAGTTTATAAACAGTGTGATGTCCGCACGTACCTGATACGCGATCTGGGTCATCTCCTAGTCAAGCCAAGTGGTCGTGCAGGTCCGACCAAAGAATCTCCCTCCACACCACCTAGACACCGTGCCAAATCCACGTGGGCTCGTTATGAACTCCCCATGTCGGGTCAGGACCCCTAGCATGAGGAGTGGGGGGAAACTGATGAGGGGTGATTTGGCCCGACCTAGTAAGTAAAAGACACGTGGACACGACCTGCCAGCAGGATGACAACTCAGCAAGGAGAGCCTTGTCAATAGTTCAGGAGCCGGGGTGTTCGGGCACCTCGGCACCAAGGTCACTTCAGAGGTGACACGTAATTGACTCTAGAAGCTTCTCAGTGGACCTCCGAATCTCTCGGGATCACGCCGCGTAACAGCAAGCCTTATCCTCTCCCCGCCCCGATCAAGCGATAATGATAGACTTCATTGATTGGTATGCTACTCTCCTTCTAAAGCGAAACGGATCCCATCCACATCGGCCGAGGATCCCAAAGCCGTTTCGTGATACCCACGGCAGCTCAACTATATAAGGACATCAACCCCCCCAAGACCCAGGTACGCACGATTAAGTGCATTCTAGCTCTCCTACTTCTCAAACTCTCAGCTCGTGTATTACTATTACTGACTTAAGCATCAGAGTGATCCCATCGGGTTAGCCACCCCGGATTCTCTGATTCCTCCTTTTGTTTGCAGTTCGAGCAACCTACTCGGCAACAGACGTTCGATCTACCTTACAACTAGGAGCATCCAGATCACGCACCATCAGAACCTTAACCAGTTAATCAATTCGTGCTAGAACGAAAGGGATAAGATGACAAAGCACACAGGTCGCTATCTAGAACAAGAATGACCAACCTCCTTTACCTCACTACAATGTGAATTCTTAGTAGAATCAAGCACAAAACACCCAAAAGGCCAAAACCCTCAACACTCCAATGCTCGGATCCCTGCCAAGGACCATGCCAAACCCCAAGTCAAGCCTCAGTGTTCTCGTGTAGAATCAATCTCAACTAGGGGCATGAGAGGCAATCAGTCCCCAAAACTGAGCCAAAAGAATTAATGATGGCGTTGGGTCCCACCTCCAGGATATGTGTCAATGGCTCAACACCATCGAGAGGAGCCACCCCTCCCACGGCTTGGGTGACCAAGGAACCAGTCTTCACCAAGGAAAAAATGGACAAGGTTGCCTTGACTAGTTTCAAAACAACCCAATTCAGGGCTCTCATGATGCTACATGACACTTCAGAGGAAACCACCACTTTAATGGTGGTGAAGCAGAAGAGGGATGAGACCCTCTAAGAATTCTTGGTGAGGTTTAACACTAAGTCCATCCAAGTATAAGACTCTCTCTGATGAGACCCTTTGAGAATTCACTTTGTTAGACAAAGTGAATATTAGGGTTTAGACTCTCTCTTATGAAAATTTAACATGTCGGCAGTGGATTTCAACTATATTTGAAATCTGATTTGTAAAATATATTTATATGTTGTATTGTTATTTTATGAAAAAGCAGTGCAAAAGGTTTTAATCCCATATAGGGTGTAACATACACTACATTTTGTAGTTAGGGAAGAGGTTTTTCCCTATGGGTAGTGCTCTAATGATTATGGGCAAAGAGGTTAGGAGTAAGAGACCATTATAAGGCTGATTACCTAATGGGTTTTATTTTGCATAAATCCATTATCCTTGGGTCTTCATAGGGTGGCTGAATCCAAGAATCATTTAGGTGTAAATGTTATGCCCAAATTGAGCCCAAGCTGATTGGGTTAGGGGTTCACTGTCCTAAACAGTGAATTCGGCCTAACCTCTTCTAGAGGTAGGGCCAAACTCTTATGGACTTGTGTAAGACCTTTGTGGGTCTCATGTCATATAATATTCAGGCCCAAGGTGGCTATGCAACACATTGGGACGTGAACCATTAGAGAAAATGGGCCTAACGTCCATTACTAATATGATTAGTTAAGTGATCTTGTCATGTGACTTGAGTTGAAAATGGGCGTAGATCTGGGTATGAAACACCTATCCCCTTAGGAAGATAATGCCTATCAATTAAATATAAACTCCTTATCCAAATTTGATTTGGATCATCTCCTAATTAGATCAGGAGAGTTCTCTATATAAAGGAAAATGAGGGGAGAGTCCAATTCAGCTAATTCTCTCCACTCTGTTGTTCTATTCTCTTCTCCCTTGCCTTCTAGAAACCCTAGTTTGACTTAGCTTTGATAGGGGCTAATTTCTACCAGTCCCCTACTATGCTTTTGCAAGAAAAACACTAGAGCATATCAAGTTCACATACCTAGGCCACATCGATACAAGCAAGTTGGAGACCAGTTTTGATGAAACAGTGTTGCTAAATCGACTTCACATACACACTGCACCATCTTCAGTTGGAGGCTGATTTTGGGACTAACATTGGGCATGAACTAGTACTCTAGGAGCTGCACATTGTGGTCTTCGTATCAGGTATGATCAGTTTAAATTAGGGGTTTCAAATTTGGTCCGATTCAGTGCAAGATCAATCCCAAAATTTCAAATTTTAAAATCATTGGGAAATTTGTTCCTGGGTCAACTTAGAAAAATTTTAAAAATTCAGCCAGCCACAAACCTGATTTCTAACCCTTCCAACATATTTATGAGGACAAAAATATAATTTGAACTACTACTTTTATTAAGTTCATTATATTCATCATCATTAAGTCCTATATTTAAGGTATTAACACCCATTTACTTTCATTAAATCTTATATTTAAGGCACATTAAATAAATGACCATTTTGTAAATTTCTTGACTAAAACACCTCTATTTGTGAATTTAATCCCTCCTTAACTATGTATGCAGAAAATGTAATGTCAATTACTATTACTTTCCACATCATTAAATTTCTTGTCATTAAGGTTTTAACTCTCATCCTCTCTCCTTAGATACTTCATTTGAAGTATTTTTGTTTCTCACCAATAAATTCTACAAAGTAAAACTATATCTAATATTCTTAATAATGTAAAACCTATATTCAAAACCAACAAGAAAAATAATTAAATAAACCACCCTTTTGTTTGAGTGGCAAGTAAATAGTTCAACTATTGGTGTCAAATGGATTAACCAATGTTTTCTCAATTAAATAATAAAAATTTAAAATATAAATATAAATATTACAAAAATTATAAAAAATGCTTTGTAGTGGCAAGTAAATTACTCTTATTTTCCACATCATTAAATTTCCTCTAATTAAGGTATTAACTCTCATCCTCTCTCCTTAGTTACTTCATTTGAAGTATTTTTGTTTCTCACAAATAAATTCTACAAAGTAAATCTATATCTAATATTCTTAATAATGTAAAATCTATGTTCAAAACCAACAAGAAAAATAATTAAATAAACCAACACTTTGTCTGAGTGGCAAGTAAATAGTTCAACTATTGGCGTCAAATGGGTTAACCAATGTTCTCACAAATAAATAATAAAAATTTAAAATATAAATATAAATGTTACAAAAAATATAAAAAATATGAAAAAATTTAAGCACATCTCTAATATTATCTATTTATCATATCAAGCAACATTAAAAGTACTAAATAAAAGTACTTTTATTTGATGGAAATGTAACACAAGATTTAAAACAAAGCCAAAAATGAAACCATTTCCTATTCAAGTGGTGGTTAATGGTTCAATATTTTAGGTCAAATGGATTAACCCATGATATCATAAATACATAATAAAAATTTAAAAAATATAGAGGTACAAAAATTATTAAAAAATAGAAATTTTGTAAAAAAAAAACATTTGAGTGTATCTTTAATATTATGAATTCAGCATATTAAATAGAAATAAGTGTGATAGATAAGAGTTAGTTTTATTAATAATAAAATTATTTTTGCATCTAATTAATGGTCAACGGTCCTGAGGGAGACAAATTAAGTGGGCTTAACTCAAGCTCGAATCAACATAGCTCATAATTTTAAATAGGCTAGCTTCGATTTTCGGTCCTCGACTTAGGCCTAGGATTAAGTTCAAAAGTTTGGGCTTTTTTTTTATTTTTTTGAGTTTGGCCCAGCCCTATCCCTTAGGTAGCTAAAGTTAAGCCTGATTATATACATATAATTATAAATACATATATAGCACATATTTGCATACATGCATTTATATACAATTTTACATATACATTTTATGTCAAATTTTGCATACATGCATGTATATACAATTTCAATGCAGGTTGGAGGTTGGGCCCAAGATAAATAGATTAGGCTTGACTTTGGTTTGAAGCCTAAGGTCCAATGCATAGGGTTGGGCCTGAGTTTAGCTTAAATTCAACCCAACCTACTTGACTTGCATCATAATGGTCCAATTGTTTGGGTAAGTGATTAACCAATGATATCATAATTAAATAATAAAAATTTAAAAAAATAGGTAAAGACACAAAAAAATAAAAAAATACATAAAATTTATAGAAATTTTTGAGATATCTAAGATATTATAAACTATCATATCGAACAAAAACAAGTGTGATAAACAAGAATTATTTCTAGAATTAATTAAGTAAATGTGAAAATTTTAAAGTCACCCAAAAGTGAGATAGTTTTTTTTTCAAGTCAAATAGTCCAACACATTGTCTCATATTATATAATAAAAACACAAAAACTAGATAAAAATAAAAAATATACAAAATACAAAAATTTATGGACATCTCTAATATCATATATCTATCATATTAAAAAAATAAATATGATAACTAAGAAGTACTTTTATTAACGGTGAATATGAAATATAAATCAAAATACACCAACATGCCATGATTTTATTACTTATCCGTTCTAAGTAGTTCTAATAAGGGTCAACATTGAAATTATTAATGTTTATGAAATTACCACGTGCAACGCACGTGCATATTTACTAGTACAACAAGTATATCGATGTAGAATACAAATGATAGTTACAATAATGCCTTTACAAGACTGATATGCAAAATACAAATTAAACTATCTAGATGTAAGAGAATGCACAACACAATATGGGCTATTACACTTGAACAAGTTTCTTAGTGAAATTGAATATAGCACAAATAACTATTCCACTTTTCTCACAAAAATGAAACTCTTTTAACTCAAAATCTCTTCACTATTTTTTGCTCTCTTTTTATTTAGAAATTTACTCTCAATGCAATTCCTCACAATCTTTTGCTCAACTCATATATGAATCGAAGCTACAAAGCATATGACTGTTTTAGTCATTGGGAGAGGATCAATCTACTTTAAGAAACATTCAAGGCTTGATTCCAATGATGTTAAAGGCTTATTGGAAAAGGAAAGAACCATTAAGCCTTCAAATGGTTAAAAGTTGATTTTTCTTTATGAAGTAGTTAACTATTATGACCAAATAGTCAACTACTTCATCCTATTAGATATCTTGAAATTCACTACAAGAAAAAACGTTTATAGTGGCATTTTTATAACATTTTTTCATATAACTATTACAATATAGTCATTTCCAACAGTGGTTGTTGAGAACCATTGCAAGAACTGCCACAATATTCAACATTTTCCCTTCTCAATTAGCATTTGTTCATATAACACCACTACAGGCATATTTAAATTGTATATTTTATTTATAAATATAAAAATAAATACATACCACCACTATTCGTCTCCAAAACTCTTTCACCTCTCTCCTTCTCCCTCCCAACACCATTGATTGAAAAATCTAGGGCTTCCTTGGGAGATTATTTCATTTTCAATGTTGAAGTCCACCTACGGCTCAAATACAATTCTCAGGTTTGTGTCTTCTTTGAACTTTGCTTTTTTATTTCCCTATTCTAAATTTTTTTTCTATTTTCTCTTTTGGTTGTTATTCTAGATTTTTTATATCCCTTTTTGTTCGTATGTGTTGGTGAGCTCTAGTATCGTCTTGGTCCTCCTCCATCAATTCTAGGGTTTTTCTTCTATTTGTCTCTAAGGCTCAGTTTGGGAAGAGTACAAATACAAATATGTACAGTGCAAATACATAGAATATAATACAAAATATAAGGTTTTGCACTCTACATCTTGCATTTGTAGTACTTCCAAACTAAGTCTAAAACTCAAAAGATTGTGCAATGGCGCTTAAGCCTTCGAAGACTGACAAGAAGACCTCATACAATCAAAAGCTCTGCCAACTTCTTGATATGTACATTTGTAAGGGATTTCGTGGTGATTCCATTGTCTTTATGGGAAAGAATACCATGATGAAGAGGTCAGTTTGGCTTCATACCGAGAAGACCAGCAACAAGAATTTTTGGACTCATGTCAGATTTCCTTCTTCTAGGTTCTCAACCTTCCCACCAAGATTAACAAAGGTACTATTGAGGTTGTCACACTTGTTGTGCTAGTAAAGAAAGGAGACAAGTTGGATCTCCCGAGGCAGCTCTTTTGAAAAAGTTAGGGATCAGAACATTCTCTTGTGGATTAAACATTTTGTTTGTATATGGCAATGGGTCTATTTTTAGTCAAGAAGTAGTGCTGGATCTAGATCTCACAAACCTCATGGAAAAGATTGTATCAGAAGTATCTATGGTGGCATTGACACTGGCAGTTTCATACTCAAAACCTTGTAGCAGCACCACACATGTTTATTAATGCTCACAGAAATGTTTCTGAGCAAAATAAGTGAAAGAATACTTAAAAGGAACCTTCAAAGTTTGCAGTTGAGGCTGGTACTACTGCTTCATCTCCTTGAAAGAGGAGTCAACTAGGGCCCAACCCTAAGTTCTAAACCCCCAACCCTAACCCTAACCCAACCCAACCTTCAACCTGACCAACTAGGGGTGATCATTCACTTTATTCAGTTAAAAAACGAACCGAATAAACCAAAATAAAAAAATGAAAATCGAACCAAAGCAAAAATAACCAAACCAAAATTTTCAGTTCGGTTTTCGGTTATTTTGGTTAAAAAACGAATTTAATTAATATATATAATATTATATATTATGAATTTGAATTTCATTATAATACATTATATATAATATATTAATATATAGATATAGCATATTGTACATTAAGTGTTATATATTATATATTATATATTACATATTATATAATAAATTTTAGTTAATTTGGTTTTTTTAGTTAACTGAATTTCTAAATTTGAAAACCAAAACCGAAAACCGAAATTCCTAAAAATCGAAACTGAAATTTCCGATTCGATATTTCGGTTTTAACCGAATAATGCTCACCCCTACGACCAACCCAACCCTAACTAAATTCCTTCAACGCTAACCCAATCCAACCCAAAGTCAATTTCGGGTTGGTTTGGGCTTGGGTTGGGCCCAACCCAACCTTCTTCCCATCCCTTGGAACTTCATAGAATTTCTCGATTTTAGATCTTAACTCAGCTTTTGCTAGATATATTAATCCTATTTTTCATTAGTATTCATTTGTTGACTTTTTTTTGTTATTTTGGTACAAATTTCAGAAAAACAAGTGTTAGAAATGACTATAGTTTATTATGAGTTATGAGTTATGATAGATCTTTTATGGAGGGCAAACAACATAGAGGAGATAAAGAATAAAATTTTCAAAAAGCATAAAATAATGTTATTAAGGTTTTTGTCTTCTGATTAGGATTAAGTGAAGTGATTATCTTAAAAGAAATACATGATACAATGTGGTGGGGGCTATACAAGTATCATGCATCTAAACAATTCAATGTATGTTATATGTTACATATAACATATATTTATATATGACATGTGCTATAGAGTCGGGTTTGGGTTGGATCGGGTTGCCTAAGGGGTCAACCATAACCCAATCTAAAGTGAAGTTGAGTTCATGATTTTCAACCCTAACCCTAACCCGAACATCAACCTGACCCAACCGAGCCCAACTTTTTTGGGTTGGGTTCAGGCCAACCCGGCCCAAGTTGCAGCATTAGGGTCAATAGAGGACTCTGACGAAGATATGGGTTTCAGCTTCTTTGACAAAGTAACTTCTGTTAATTTTGAAAGATGGAAAATTCAAATTAAAATTTTAGTTTCTTCCTTCCCTTTCTTTATTTGTTGAAGGCTTGTTTGACATCGTAGATTTCACTTGATTTTTTAGTTTTGGTGATGTCAGTGTTTCAAAACCAATACAAGCCTAGATTCTTGTTTGGCTTCCTCTTGCCAATTTATTGTGAAATGCCACATCTTCTACACGTGTTCTCTTCGTTGTAAGACTTTTGACTATATCATTATGGCCATCACTATCTCTGTTCAATTACTACAAGTCTATGATAATCATAGTTGTGCATTTTCTGGTTTATAACTCCAAATTGATGCTACCACTATTATTATTAGTAAGTCCTAAACATCTCAAAATAATTTGATAGGTCTTCAATGGATGGAAAATTTTGAGTTTATATTTTATGTTTGTAACTTAAATTATTTTTGTTGGAGTATTGGACAGAGCATTGGATAGAAAACATCTAGAATTGGTCTTAATCACTCTATCAGAATAATTGATATATTATGTTGGAGTATATTGCTTGCCTAATGGTATTACAATTAGCCACTCTCTATCAAAATAATTGATATATTATGTCTTGGCCAAGTTCTAATTTGTGATATTCATAGGAACTCTAGAGATCTAGCTCATTCAAATAGGAAGAGGCCATGTTTTACATCCATTTGATGCATCTAGGAATGGTAATGGGGCAGGGCGAGGACGGGGAGCCTCTCCCCATCCCCATCCCCGCAGGAATCCCCATTCCCCGTGATTTTTTATAATGTTAACCATTTTGTTTTTATTTTTTATTTTATTTAAAAATAAGAATAAAATAATTAAAATTTATAATCCTATTAGAAAGTATTCAAACATATTCAACCATATTTTTAAAAATATTAATATATAGATGTATGTGTACATATATATACATATATAACATATACATATATATTAGTGGGGATCCCACTGGGCAGGGGGTGCTCTCCCCATCCCCGTCCCCGCGGGGGGAAAATCATCCCCATCCCTGCCCTATTTGGGGTAGATCCCCATGGGGATCGAGGAAATGGAGAAAATTGCCCTCCCTAGATGCATCTCAACTTTTTGTATTAAAATAATCATATATTAATGGTGATAAATATTCATGTTTTCAAATATAAAACCTTTACTTTTTTATTCAATGTATGGAAAGGGAATCTTTTTTTTATTTGTAATTCTTGGGTTTGTTCTGAACTTTCTTTATTATTCTCTTGTTAGTTCTATTAGTAAGGGACATTGCTTGGTATAATGGTAAAATTAAAAACTTGCAACATATCACTTCTTATGGGTGTTGTGACTACAATTCATAATTTTTTGACACCATCTATTGATTTCAGCAAGTGAAATTAAGTTGAAGCATTATAAATCAAGAGAAAGAAGTAGCTTTTTGCAAGGAAAATATTTATTAAAGCAAAGCAATAAAAGACTAGATAGAAACAAACTCTTTGCTAAGCATGATAAGCTAAGAAATCAGGGTTTCAAGTGTATCATGAACATTCATATGATTTGGAAGTGGCAAATTAATCCTGTGGTGGGTGAAAGTTTATTCCTACCAAGATGGCCATGGTTTTGCTTCCTTGTGGAAATTCTTGGGTTTGAGCCTGAGGCATAGGCTTATACACTTGAGCTAGGTGGCTTCCAATTTCAATACTCAATAGCATCAGTTAAACCATTGAATTTCTTAACTTGGTCTTTAGATAGTTTGTTGTTATTTCATAATGAATTGTTGCTACCTTGGGAGGTTGGGGAGGGGGAGTTTCCAGTATTCATCACTCTTACCTTCTTTCTAGAAACAAAAAGTATATGCCTAATTTGGTATTTTTTTCATAAAGAATACACATATATAAATCATACTTGATTCATGTCTGAATTTTATGTATTAGGAGTTGAGGAAAAAAGGTGCTTAACTTGCTTGAGTGGGACTTCCTTTTTCTGGTTGTACCACATTATCATTTATTAATTCATTCTTTATCACGGTGTAGTGACAGAGGTGGTCTTGTTGTTAGGGGAGTACTTAAAGGAGACTTGGTTTAAAGATTTTGTATGGTTATCTAAAGTAAGCTATAAAGTTGTTAAAGACATCCATAATTAATTTGTTCTTATACATAGTTACACAACGAAAAATGTTTTTAACTATCTATTACCTTTCTAGAACAGTATTATCTAGATGTTTGAGTTGGGCCTAAATTTTTGAGTACTTTGCAGGTTGGATTTACAATAGGTGTTTGGAAATGTACCAGCATGTGAAATCCTTCCCCACCATTCCATAAGAGTAGTTATGGTTCTCCTACGTTGCAAGTACATGCTAGTTGTGTCCATACTCACTACATCATAATGCTACATTTTTAAGGGTTTTCTCTACATTTGTCACTTCATGATTAGAGAAAAATCGTTTTCCTTTATCTGAAAAATAGAAGTGTATAATTACTATCATTTAATTATTGACCACCCTTTAAATGAGAATTGATTAATAATATTTAATAGCTCAATTAAGAACTAAAGTTTGGTAACCTAGAAAGTCATCTTTTTTGCAAGGCTTAAGAACAAAAGTTTCTCTACTTCTCAATTAGCTATGATCTTGTTATGATATTGAAAAATGTTATCAAAAGAAAACTAGGCTTAAGAACAAAATGTTATCTTCTATATCTAACCAATCTTTTAAACAAATGCATATCTCCAATGTTTCAACTATCATCCAACACCTTGTTTCTTGCACTAAAACAAGATTTCGTTGCTATTGTGAACACTAGAGGGCTTAGTAGATCATGTGCCATGACAATAATTGCTATGCTTTCCACCAAGCTAAAATATCAAAATTATCTATTTTTTCAAATGTGAATAAACTTAAAAAATAATTTTTCAAATGAAAACTAAGTGCGTTGAAAGATGAACTTGAAATAGAAGAAGATGATGAGATAACAATGCCTCTATTTATTAAATACCACATCTTAGGTCTACTAGATATGGTACTATTTTTACTATTTGGTTCAATATGTGGCATTGAACTAGTATTTTTTAATATACATATATGTATATATTATTCATTTCAAATAATATTTGTTTTAATTTCTTTTTTCTTACATATATCTATTTGTATATTTTCATTATATGAATTAAGTATTATTTCTACACCTTCTAGTTTGATACTAGGATTTAATATTGCAACTAAGCAATATAAAGGAGAAATATGTTCCCAATATTTTTTAAATTTAATTTTTATTTTTCAATAACATTTTTTAAAATATTCTTCATTCTATGCTTTGCAAAACACTTGATAATTAAATTTAAGTTAGTAATTAAAATAGAAGAAGTTGGATAATAAATACTAGAAAAATGTTTGTGCAATATTTAAATATTTGTAAAAAAATATTTTATACAAATTTCCATACCCTAATAAAAATCAAGGGCAAATTTCTTAAACTACCCTTATGGTTTAGCTAATTGACTAACTATACCCTTACTATTTAAGTTGCACCACCCTACTATTTCTAACAACTGACTAGCTCTACCCTTACCGTTAACATCCGTTAATGTTCCGTCAAAACCTATACACACGTAATGTATAATTTTTATAATTTTTTTAAAATCCAATTTTTCCCTTAATTCCTCTCCCTTCTTCTTCTTCTTCTTCTTCATTGTTTGTTTCCTTTCAACAACGATAAACTGAACTCTTCACACCTTCTTCACAGTAGTCGTTACCAACAACAATCCAGGGTGAAGATCTATAACTCTCAAGAAATTAGTATAAACTGAAACCGATCATGAGCACAAATAATAACTAAACCAATCATAAGAGTGAGGCAAAAACTAAAAATGGAAAATTTTAATTCAATAAAGATGTCCTGTTTGATACATTTCAATTGTCTTCTTCAAGCCATCGGTGCTTTGGAAACATTTACCTAAAAAGTCAACAACTCTGAAATCATAAGAAACAAAAAAACCAGAGTGGATAGAGAGAACCAACAACCCATTTATTCACTATGGAGTCAACGGTCTAGAGAATCAGGCATGGCAGCCATGCGAAGCTCCTAACCTGGCATCTAGAAGGCTCAATTGCATGAGGTACCTCCAGAGCTTCATATCGGTTACAAATCCTAAATCAAAGCGGTTTTTTGGGTTATTCCCTTCTAGGTTCTCTGAATCTTCGTACAAGGGATTCCATGATAAAAGAGATAGCTGAGAAACTATTTGATATTGCTAAAGCTGATAAGGTTGCTGCATCTACTACTCGTGCAATGGGTGAACAAAGGAGACTAGCCTGTGTAGAAATTGAGTTGTTTAACAAAAGATTCAGAGAAACAGCTTGAGTCATCTATAATAAAGTTGAGGGTATCTAAAGAAAAGAATGCAGTCCTAAGTAAGGAGAGGGTTTGACTGTTAAAGCAAATGGACTCTACTCTTCAAGAGTCCATCCTAAGCCCATTTTTCACTAACTCACCTTCACTAACTTGCTCTCTCGCCAAATCTCAACTGGTTGAATCCTTGATTTTGTCAAAGTTACTAGGAGACTTCGCTGAGGCCATTGTAGACTTCACTAGGGCTCTAGCATCAGAGTTACTAGGAGATCTCAAGCTATCCAACTTTGCTTCTATTCTCTATCGCTACAACAAGTTGCAACGACCCAATATCGCTCGAAAGCCCACTGATTCTCCCAGATTGCTTTTCCCAAATGTTGCTAAAAAATTAAAATTGAAAAAAGATGCTAAAAATAGGGGGAACCCAGATTGCTTTTCTCGGATGCTAAAGCCTAGAAAGCCGTAGTCAACAATCACTCCGAAGATTATAGAGTAGAGTGTCTGGCATATAAAGGGAAGAGAGAGAGTTCGGAGGAGGAAGGGTGTGTCGGGTCGAGAGGAAGGGGACAAGGGTAGCATTGGGTTTTAAAAAATTTTAAACGTCACATGATGTCATGTGTGTATGGGTTTTTACGGAATATTAACGGATGTCAACGACAAGGGTAGAGTTAGTCAATTATCAAAAACAGTAGGGGTAGCATTAGTCAATTTTAAAACAGTAAAGATACATTTATTCAATTAGCTAAACATATGTGGAGTCCACCTATGCAGGACATCTAATAACTTTTCTATATCGTATAGTACTTTCTAACATAACTTTTCTTTCATTATAAAAGTTTGTTATAACTTTTCTATATCGTATAGTACTTTCTAACATAACATATGTGGAATCCACATATGCAGGAATCTAATAGAAAATTTGTATAACTTTTTTCCATATTGATGACATAAATTTTTAAAATCTTATATTCTTATACTTGAACATCTAATGTAAATTGCAATTTTTAAGGGTCCGTTTGGCGTGTCTTTTTGGGAAGATCTTCTGGTAGCTCCGATAGTCAAAAGACGCATTGAACTTTTGCATGAAGATCTGAGCAGCCCGAAGCATGTTTGGCAGATGTGTGTCATTCCGTTCATCTTTTCACGTCTTTCCGCACAAGAATAAACCATGAAAGATGCGAAAAGCTACATTTGGAGCTTCCCAAAATCAGCCCAAAATGGGCTTTTTGCGTCTTTTCGACGTTTCAGCTTTTGGTGGCTAGATCTTTTGTGCGCCAAATGGAAATAGACTGAAAATCGGTCTTCTCGACTTGTAAACAGTCGAAAGACTGCATAGAAAGAAGTGCCAAATATAGCTTAAATTTTTTAACATGTTGCGAAATACTTTCTCACATCTAATATAAAATAATTTTCATTCTAAAAAAGATTTAACATAGATTTTAAATACTTATGGTTAGATCATTATTACATATAGTATTTAAAATACCAGATGAAATAGCTAGACTAGTATATGACCATTATAATTTTGTAAAACTTAAAATTCTTTTAAGTAAAGCCCACGTATCATCAATAAAATGAGTAGTTGCACAGATATAATAAATATTATACCTAGAATACCAAATATCTAAAGTATAAAATAAATTTATAAGAAAAAATTTTCAAAGTATAAATTAAATTTTGTTTATATGGTTCAAAAACTTTTACAATATTTAATGTAGTTGTATTCCTATAAACTTTCCAACTATGTGTGATTAATTGATGTTTGTATAAAATTTTCAAATCTAGTATCTTTGACAAATATAAATGGTTGTTCAACATGTATACCTAGATAATGCTTATCTCATTTTATCTTGTGAATAATGGAAATTAGAAAATGATCCAAACCCATAACCAATTTGTGTTTGGGTTAATTCATTTTGAGCTTGTTGAATATGTTTTTTTAAGTGGCAATGTCACTATTATTTTGATAACTAAAATCACTTTTGCATTTAATGCATATTGCTCTTAATCCCTTTCTTGATAATTTTTTGAGTGTAAAATATTCATAACAATTATTGGTTTTTTCTTTGATGCCTCAAAAACAATAATAAGGACGAGCCTCAATGCCTCATCTTGGTTGCACAGTTCAATAGTACTAGCACTAATTCCAATATCAGTGCTATTGTATTGTGATTGTGTTTGAGATTCATCATAAGTAGGGGTGGCCACAAGCCGAGCTTCTTACGAGCTATTTGAGCTCGGCTCGACTCGGTTTAAACTGAGCTTCGAGCCGAGTGTGGTTTGAGCCAAGCTCGAGCATAGTGAAGTTTGACTCTTGAGGCTTGCAACCTTAGTATAATAAAAAAATAATATTTTATTATATACATATACCTATATAAATATATATATAATATTTTTTATTTTTTATGTATAATAGTAAATCATTTTTATAATTTTTATTTTTTTGTATGTAAAATAAAATTATTTTATATGTATATTTTTTATTTTTAATATGTATAATAAAAATTAATTTTTAATTTTTTATATGTAAAATAAAAAACATTTTATATGTATACTTTTTATTTTTTAGAAAAAAAAAACTTAGCTTGTAGTCGAGCTCGAGCTTACAAGCTTTGAATCGAGCCTAGCTCGAGCTCGAGCCTAACACAGTTTTAGTGAGCCGAGCTCAACTAGCCAAGTATTTGGCTCGGCTCGGTTCAAATCCACCCCTAATCATTCATAGGTAGAGTGTAATAAGGGTTTGAGAGAAACTAACTATTTTAATAAATATTACAATCTAAAATTTATAAAACAACAACTAACATGGTAATTACACTTCAAAGTTTGCCTCTTGAGTCTAGTCCACTAGTTCGATATTTTAACTTGAATGCAAAGCATTTAAGCCTCTCAAATTGCCAAACTCAAGTCATTAACTTAAGACAATTGAGAAAGTTGCAAGCTTTTTTCTTATTGAAATTTAAATAAAAAATAAAAAATTAAGAATATGATAGTATGAGAGCATGAGAGAGATTGATTGTTGTTGTGATCAAAATGGGTAAGAGTTAGGGTATTTATAAGGGTTGAAAATGATTAAACTAACCAAAATGTCCTCTAGCTATTTATTGTTGTTAGGAGTTGTACCTTGATCATTAAAGGTTATTTATCACTTTACTTTTTTTTTGAAAGATAAACCAAATATATTTTAAAGCATAGAAATATGTACAAATTGTTCAACTCTTAGTATCCCATCACGATAGTCATTATATTCAAAATAAGACAAAGGATTAAATTTTGCCTATATGGATACCTTGTAAGCAGGTATATTAAAAGTTGTGTTTACATATTTGAAAGCAACATGGAGGTTTAACAAGGAAATTAAATTCTTGGTTCTTAGCAAAAGCCAGTGGCAGAACCAAGGTAGAGGAGAGTCCTTGTGCAGAGCCTGTATAACTTGTAGATTATCAGAGCAAATGCAAATTTCTTTTTGCCTCCAAACTTGTAATTCCAAAAAGAATTGCAAGATAGCAAAGAGTTTTGCTTAATCAATAGCAAAAGGATGAGATGTTCGTCGTATGATAATTTTCAAAACATTAAAGATTTGCATTTAAAATCACAATGCCGAAAGTAAAGGAAGAATAAGAAATTTTGCCTACATCAATAAAAATGATTATTTCAGTAGTACAATTGATAGACGGATTTAATATATTACTGTGAGAGGGAGAGTGCAATAGATTTTCCAGGGATGAATTTTGAAAAAATCTATTGACTATAGAAAGCATTGCAAGGGAAGAAGTGTTGATTATTAGCAATTTGATAATAAAGATTTATAGAGTAGGTAGTCCAAGAATGCGGAGAAGTAATGATTAAGTTAAGATTCCAAGGATTACCAAATAAGATTGCTCGAGCAAAGGAGCAATTAAGAAAAAGGTGACCATTAGTTTCTTCAGATTGACCACAAAGAATGCACACCTGATCATTAGGTTCTAAAAAGAGAGAAGCTTTCACGGGAATTTATCACTTTACTTAAAATGCCCCCTAAACTAGTTGTTTACAGTTGTTAGGGGGCATTTAAGTCATTTTGTGCACCATGTTTTTGGCAAAATACACAAATACTCCTCCAAAGTAGCTATTTTATAGTTGTAAGAGTTTTTTTTTTTTTGGCATTTAACCCCCTAAAAATGACTATAACCATTGGTAACTATCACTAGGCCACTGATCCACTAGGTTCGGCCATGTTGATATGAGCCCTCATGCAGGGCGGCATGACTGTGTGCCATGAATCCTTAGCCTAGCCTGACACAAGGGGTTGAGCCATGCTTGAGACCACTTGTCATTATATAATGTAAACTTATATTTACCCTCGGTACATAGGGGTGTCAATTGACTGGTTTTGGTTTGGATCCAATCCGGTCCAAACCTTATTAAATCGGATTTGGACGGTCAATTATAATTATTGGATTGGGCCAATCCAAAATAAATTGGTCCATATTCTTATTGGTTTGAATTAAAATTAAACCAAATTTTCAATAATCCGATCATGAGGCCAAACCCTTGTCCAATTTGAAATCAATCAAAACTGAAAACAACATAAAATCACTTTTATGAAAGTACTTTTATGAAAGCACTTTTACAAAAATATTTTTATAAAAGCACTTTTACACGAAAGCATTTATATGAAATCACTTTTACAAAAAAATTTTTACGTAAGTACTTTTATGAAGCACTTTTATAGAAGCACTTTTATGAAAGAACTTTTACGAAAAAACTTTTACAAAAGTACTTTTATAAAAACACTTCTACGAAAGTACTTTTACAAAAGACCTACAAAAATACTTTTATAAAAGTCTATGGAAGTACTTTTTGAAAAGTGCTTTTACAAAAGTACTTTTACATAAGCACTTGCCCGAAGTACTTTCCGAAGGTACTTTTATAAAAACATTTCTATGAAAGTACTTTTATAAAAACACTTCTACGAAAGTACTTTTATAAAAGCACTTCTACAAAAATACTTTTATAAATCTATGGAAGTATTTTTTCAAAAATACGTTTATAAAAGCACTTTTTCGAAGTACTTTCAATAAAGTGCTTTTGTAGAAATACTTCTATGAAAATATTTTTATGAAAGTACTTTTACAAAAATGCTTTTTCAATGCTAAAAATGCTTTTATATAATTTTTGATATTTCATTCGGTTTGATCCAATCCATTTACATTTTAATGGATTGGATTGGATTTGGACTGGATTGGGTCCAGTCCATTTATAAATGGACTCACACTGGACTGGATTGGGGTGGACCAAATCCATCCAATTGACACGAGGCGCACATGCCCTTACATTTGTTATATATAACATATAAAATAAATTTTATACATATAAAACATAAAATATTATACATTTAATATTTTATACATAAAAATTATACGCCAGCCGCCCAGAATCAGGCCCAGCCAATGATCACCCTTAATTGAATTTCTGATTCAATAATTATTATAGGAATTCACATCTGCGCCCTACAATGTCCCACAGCGCATCCCCGCCGTGTATTGGGAACATTTCCCATAGTCCCAGCCCAATACACGGCGGGGATGCGCTGTAGGGAACAGATCTGAACACTTATTGTTACAGCTAAAATCCTAAGCAGCCCAATAAAACGCGAAGACGAGATAATAGCAACCCAGATTTTCTGCCAACGAAACACCTTTCAATCCTCTACCCCAACTTCATCTAACACCGCACATGGCACCATAAGATCGGGATCCACTACAAAAGTGGGACCCGTCATGTTTAAAATGTGTAGTGTAAGATCATGTTGGTAACGAGTTTTGTTGGAAGGTGATCCGGACAAAACAAACGGGTGCCCGTCCGTGTTTAGCGGAGGTCGCAAGCAGAATGGGAGCTCGGTTCAGCTGACCCGTGACCGTATCCAGGTCAGACCCGGCGTGTCCCGAAAGACAACAATTAACAATTCACAGCTCACACGGAAGTCGGAACGTGTTTTGTTGGCTCTCTCCGTCTCTCGATGCCTCCCTCCTCTCTGAGACTCTGAGACTCCTCACCCTCTGACTTTTCTGTGACAGCCATGTTGAGAAACTCAGCGAGTTTCTCTTCCAAACTCTTCTACCTATCAAACACTAGCCCTAACCACTCCATCATCTCCTCCTCAAACCCTCTTCGTTCTGCAGCCCATGGCGTCCAAAGAGGAGTCTTTGCGACCCATCTCTGTTCAACGAGCGCGGGAATTTCTTCATCAGTTGAATCGTTGAAGCCTGGGCTCGAGAAACCTGAGGGAGAAAGAGCATTCCGATTCGTCTCTCCGGTGACTGTCATTAATCCGTCGACGTTAGCCTCTGCATCCGTGTCGAAGGCTAGAGATGCCGTTGAATCTTTTCGGCATTACGGGCGGTGTTATTGGGAGTTGTCCAAAGCGAGGCTCAGGTTAGATTTGACCAAATTGGTTCTACTTTTATTTTCTTTTTAACACAGTGAGATCTAACTAATTGAATTTAATAGGTTTAGGCTTACATATAGTCCAATTGATTTCCATTCTTTGGTGTCTCCATCTGTACAAATGCCTTTTAGTTTAAGAGGAAACTGAAAGGACAAATATATGCAAGTTCATACTTCATTTGCGTAACTACCATACAAACATCTGAACGGTGAATTAGGAATTTATTTGCTTGGTTCCTGGTGGGTGCAATATGCAGATGCTGCACTTTTCTCAATTTGATCTACTTCTCGCCTGCGCCAATTGCGCCAGATAAACAGAACAACTTCTGTTTCGTTTCCGAAGACATCTTCAATCCCAGGAGTCACTGAGTTTCCAATAGAACAGCTTTCAAAATGATCTTAACGCTTAACAATTCTGGGAGGGCGGGGGGTGATGTCTGAGGAACCTCCCTCCTGCTGGTGGATGATTTTGAATGTCACTCTCTGTTTACTAAATCCACAGACAAGCATTTTATACTTATTCAAAATCAAAATCAACTTAGCAACTCAGTCACTCGTTAAATCATTCTGCCACAGTAGAGAGAATCCTGGCATTCCATTTATGCCCCAAATAACTGAAGCCAAAGTGCTTCTTCCCATTTTATTACTTTACTAAGGGTTGTGGAGTGCCACTGTAGATAGAAATCCTCTGCCTTAATCCAATAGGATTCTTAATCTTGCTACCTTTAGGTGCATTATTAATGGTGGATGGCTAGAACATTAACAATATTTTTATTTATGATTTCTTAAGATTCCTTTTGTTGTATCAACACATAACTGCACACTTTCCAACCTTTGTGAATGTACGGGGGGGGGGGGTACTGGTAGCTTTTCGTGACCTAATAAGATGAGTCTTTGCTGTAAGCTCTTGAGTGATGCTTTTCCATTTTTGAAGCTTGTGGGTTTTGTCTTGGTATGTTGGTTTTTAGATTGTGGCCACTAGGAAATGTCACAAAGGAAAAAATTACATCTAGCCGTATGTAATTTTTCCTTTGTCTTCCTTCTATAACAGATGCTAAGAATATTTGTGACATTTTAAGAAGAGGGAAGTGCCCCTTTCGGTTGGAGAAGAGGGAAGCGCCCCTTTCGGTTGGAGAAGGTCTGGGCTCTACATAAAGATTTCAAGTTTAACATGACTTCATGGTGGGAGGAGTGTAAGGTAGATGGGGTGGGCTGGACTTTGTTTTCTTCAGAAGCTGAAGTACCTAAAGAGGAAGTTAAAAATCTGTGGAAAGGATGAACTCAAAGCATTTGCTGAAGAAAAAACAAGTTAATTTGTGAACTGGATGAGTTAGACTGCAAGGAACAAAATGGAAATTTAGATTGGCCAAGGGAGACGAAAAAGAGAGGCTTTAAGGAAAGATTGGGAAAAGGTAGTTAGGAGGGAAGAAGTGTACTGGAGGCAAAGATCTAGAGTAAAATGGCTGAAGGAGGGGGATAACAGCTCAAGATTTTTTCACAGTTATGCTATAGGAAGACAAAGGAAAAATTACATCTCAAAATTGAAGGTGGATCAAAGAGAGGTGGAGGGTCAAGAGGAGACTGTGGAGCATTTCTTAACTTTCTTTAAGGAGTTGTATACAAAGAGCAACAACAGGTCCTTTTCTTTGACTAGCTGGGAAGGAAGTCACTTGTTGGAGGGGAAGCGACTTAATGAGTAGGAAGTCTTTTTTTGATAAATAATATATCACATTTCATTAAAATCAAGAGGAAATTACAGACCCTTGGTAAGGTGCAAGGTGCCGCTTCTCCAAGACATGGAACCCAAAAAAGACAAAAACCATAAGAACTATAGCACTATAGCAAAGGGTACATGAGTGCTACTACAAAATTACAGTTTAGCCCAAAACAGTGTTTCCCTATTTGTCCCTTGTTTTGCCAAAGTATCCGCAAGGGCATTTTCTGATCTCCCCACCCACCGTACTGTAACAGTCATGTTTCTTCTCAGCCATATATATTTCTTGAGCTCATTCTTGTAGATCCAAGCAACCTCCTCTGAATTATTTAGCCACTCCACTACTATCTTGGAATCCCCTTCAACAGCAACTGCTCCATGCCCAATTCTTTTGCAAGAAGAACTCCTTGTATGGCAGCTAACAATTCTGCTCTAACAGAATTCCCAACTCCCAATGGGCCAGAGTAGAGAAGGATAACCTCTCCATCCTCATTTCTCAGGACTCCTCCCAATCCGAGGCCCCTGGGTTGCCCTGGCTGCTCCTATCAAAATTCAGTTTCAGAAAACATTGTGGAGGGGGGGGGGGCAGTTTGTAGAAACCCTGTCCTTTAAGGATGAGCAGCTTGTTACTGCTGTCCAGTTCCTCCATAAATCATTAAAGGAGAATGGATGAAACAGTTCCATAAACTTTAACCAATGTATTGCTCTATTCATGATGCAATCCTTCAAGGCCTGGCTGCTCCTTTCCTTCTGGTGGAATATTCTAGTATTCCTTTCTTTTCTTTTTTCGATAAATTCTAGTATTCCTTTCTTCCCAAACTGCTAGATCAAAGCTGCTCTTACACACCTCTATTTGCTTCTTCGTCTTTTATGGGGCCATGAGAAGGTAGATGAGTTAAACAACATGCTTGTTTCTAATGACATCTCCCACCTGCACCCAAATAAGGAAAAAAGCCGAACCCAAATCTTTGCAGTGACATCGCAAGATAGGAATAAATGATAACAGTCCTCACCATGAGATCTGCAAAGAGTACACCAGTTTGGAGAGATACAAAGAAAGGGTCTTCTCTTTTGTAGGTTATCCATGGTGTTAACTTTCCCATGGCACACTTCCCAACAAAAAGCCATTACCTTAGGGGGAACTGGCCCACACCGGACTTCTTTGGAAGGGAAAGCCTATTGACAGGAGGTGTTGCATAGTGACTTAGAAAAGGAACCACAAGAAAAGAAACCTTTGGGGTGAGGAGCTCAGATCCTTTTATCTGGCAACAAGGGATCCAACCACACTTTTTCAAGGAGGCAAAGCAAATTAGACAAATAATCAACTTCCTCATCCCTTAACCCTCTATGAAAACCAAAGTCCCAAGACAAAGCCAACAGATTTAAAGAAGGAAGGAAATTTGAGATCACCTCATTTTTATACAAAAACAGAAAACAAGGAAGGAAAAAGATCTTTAAGAGGGAGATCCCCGACCCAAATGTCTTCCAGAAAATGAACAGAAGTACCAAAAGAAATGTCATACTTGACACACACAACTGAGGAATTGTGGGAGAATTCCTTCCAAGGTGTTGCCATGTTAGCCCTCCTTGATGCACCAACATCCCATCCATTCTCTGAGCATCCATGAATACTCTTCACTACTTCATGCCAAAGTCCCTCTCTCTCCAAGGGCCACCTCTACAACCACTTCCTAGCAGAGCCAAATTCTTTTTTATCACATTTCCTAGACCTAATCCCCCTTCCTCTTTGCTTCTACCCATAATCTCCCATTTGATTAAATGATCTTTTTTTTTTCCTTTTCCCAGTTTCTAAAGAAAGTCTCTCATCAACTTTTCTAGCTTCTTCGCTTCCCTAGGTGGTATCCTAATGACAAAGAGGTAGTAAGTAGGTAGATTTGTGAGGGTAGCTGTTATCAATGTAATCCTTCCACCCAATGAGATATTATTTTTCTTCCACACTGCTAACCTCCTCTCAAACTTCTCTATGACTAGAATCCAGAACCTACTCTCCCTAGGATTTGCCCCTAACGGAAGCCCTAAATAGGACATAGGCCAAGAGGAAGTAGAACATTCAAGACAATGTGCAATAGCTTCAATCTCCTCATTCTCCAAATTGATCCCTGCTATGCATCTCTTTTCTAAGTTGATTTTTAAATTGAAAATTTCTTCGAAGGCTTTAATCAACTCCTTTAAATTTCCCACCCTCTCACTATAGCCTCCATCACTAAAGATCATTAAATCATCTGCAAACTAAAGATGGGTAACTGGAACTTGGTTTCTGCCTATTCTCCATCCCCTTATGACAATATTCCCTATCAGTCCTAGTGATGATTTGACTGTATACATCGGCTACCTAGGTAAAGAGGAAAGGTGAAAGGGGATCCCCTTGTCTAATACCCCTACAGGTTGGAAAGAAATCCCCTACCACTCCGTCTACTAGGATAACATAGTGACAACAATTGACACAACCCATTATCCACCTACACCACCTTTTCCCAAACCCACATTTCCTCAACACCTCTAAAAGGAATTTCCAATCCACCAGGTCATAGGCTTTCTCTAGGTCTAGCTTACAAATGAATCCTCTTTGCTTGAATCTCTTCATCTCCTCCACACACTCATTTGCAACTAGGATCTAATTGATTATCTGGCGTCTTCGAATGAAGGCCCCTTGGGCCTGACTAATGATGGAAGAGAGGGCTTCTTTAATCCTCAGAGAAAGAACCTTGGCCAATATTTTATAGATACTTGTCACCAAACTAATTTGCTTGAAGTCCTTGGGATGGATAGCATCATATTTCTTTGGGATTAAAGCTAAGAAAGTAGCATTGATACCTCGGCTAACTACATGCTTATTTGCAAACTCGTTAAAATCACAAAGATCATCTTTTATTACCTCCCAACAATCTTCGTAAAATGCTATTGTAAAACCATCTGGGCCTGGAGCTTTCGATCTATCCATCAAGAACATTGCCTGTTTAATCTCTTCTTCCTCAAAGTTCCTTTCCAGCCACCCAATGTTCTCCTCATCAAATCTTGGCCAATCTACCCCTTCCATTTCAAGCCTCTTGTTCAAGGGTTGTCTATAAATCGATTTAATGAGTAGGAAGCTAAGGAGGTGGTGTTCAGTATGGATGGAGACAGGGCTCCTAGTCCAGACGACTTTCCTTTGTTTTTCTATCAATTGTGTTGGGATATAATTAAGTTGGACTTACTAGAAGTGTTCAAGGATTTCTTCAATTCAGCCATTATAAATAAAGGTAGCAACTCAACATTTATCACCTTAATCCCAAAGAAAGAAGGTAAGTAAAGGATTTCAGGTCAATAAGTTTAGTGGGTAACATTTATAAAATTGTGGCTGAATGCTGGCAGGCAGACTGAAGGAGGCGTTGGGAGATTTAATTTCCAATAATCAATATGCTTTTGTAAAAGGAAGGCAAATTATTCATAGTATCTTAGTATCCACTGAATGTGTTGAAGACAGAAGACAGAGAGGCAAGTTTGGAGTGGTCATAAAACTTGATTTGGAGTAAGTGTATGACAAAGTTGGTTGGGACTGCATTCAAAATATGTTGGAGTTAAGAGGCTTTGGAAGAAGATGGATGCATTGGATGAAAGGGTGCCTCAACTCTGCTTGGTTCTCAATGCTGATAAATGGAGAACCTAAAGGTTATTTTCAGGTGAGTCGGGGTCTCAGGCAAGGCTGCCCTCTCTCCCCCTTTCTCTTCACTTTGGTTGTAGACATTCTTAGTCACTTCATTGAGAAAGCAAAAAGACTCAACCTACTGAAAGGATTTGAAGTTGAAAAAGAAGCAACATGGAGGAGGGGGAGAGAGGGGCAAATAGCAATATGGAAGAGGGGCAGATAGGTTGTAGAAAGAAGAGAAGAAAAAGTGGAATCAAATGGAGTAATGCAGGATGTGGCAAGATAGACGGAAGGTTTGGGTGAGAGATTGAAGGTCCTTAATGCAAGTCTAGTGGGAAGGTTCGTTGGGATGGAGATGGAAGAAGAAGAGGTGGAATCATGGGCGGGGTTTGAATGGGGGAAGAGGGAGTTTCGGGTGTTTGAAAGTTGAACGGAGGCTTGTTGCTATTTATGTTTCATTCTAGAGAAGATGCAGAGTGGGTCTTGAGTTTAGAAGAGAAGAAGAGCAGGGAGCTCAATCTGAGGCTAAGCTGGTGGTTCCCAACAGCAGCTTTGATTCAGGCGGGGCGAAGGAGGAGAGCAATGTGGATTGGGGTCCTCAGTATTCCTCTGCATGCGCGGTGTTCCCTTACTTTTAGAGTTATTGGTGATTTTTGCAGTAAGTACTTGAGGTGTGATGATAGAAACAGGAGTTGGAAGAAAGTTGATGTGGCTAGGATCCTGGTGGAAGTAGATGACATTGCGGTTCTTCCAGGATTAGTGGTGCTATGTTTTACAGGTGAAAAATATGAGTTAAGAATTTTCGTGGAAGGTGAAGAGCATGCATTCTTTAGGGCGGAATTTGGTAGTAGTAGGAGTGAAGGTATCAGGGATGTTGAAGAGATAAACAGGAGAGGGATGGAGTTTCAAGTTTAGAGGTCTGGTGGGGAGGGGAAGGGTTGAACTGAGGTGGAAGATGATGAGGTTAGGGGGAGCGGAAAGGGTAAGATGGAAAATTTTGTGGGATAGGAGCTGCTACTTGAGGGACACATGGAAGCAAGAATTAAGAGGGAAGGGGCATTTCGGTCTGATATTGGAAGTCCAACGGTCACATATGAAGGAATTTTAAGATCACTTTATAAATTTGGAGATAAGAGTGGGGTCCACCTTTTTAAGTCTAATGGTTTGACTGGAAATATGAGTGGGAACGAGGCTTGCCTTGGTAAGTTGAATAGATGGAGGGCTGGAAAAATTGAAGACCTTCGTCTTAAACTAAAGATTCAAAATAGAACGACTTTCAAGGTCAAGTACCCGAAGCTTGGGAGGAGAAAAGTTCGTCACAAGGATCAAAAAAGAAAAAATAAGGAATGGGTTTGGAGGATTGTTACATTTGATTGCTCCGGTAAGAAGAGGAAGGTTGATATGGGGTTGGAGGTCCTTCAAAAAGGATTTGTTGAGAGTCGCTGCTCTACTAATCATGAGTTGTTGGACCTATATTGTTTCCATTTGTTCACACCGAAAGGAATTTGGAAGCTACGGGAGTACTGCAATTTCACCAGGTAGTCTATGTTCTCAGCTTAAGTTTTGGTTATTTTTGGGTTGAGCTTCATGAGAGCGTGTCGCGGAGGGCTCTGTTTCCTCTGGGTGATACAAGGACCAAAGAGTGGAAAGAGACGGTGGAGGAGGAGATGGAAGAAGAAGAGGAAAATGGCACAAGGGGAGGAAGTGCATTAAAAGAAGGAGAAGGAGCTAAGGGGGTTGTCGAAAGGTTGGAAGAAGGAAGTTTGGTGTATGTACACGATCAAGAGAAGAAAGGCATAGTTAAAGAAAGCAGTCCGTTGGGGATCTGGAGGCCTTGTAAAAAATTGAGGTGATTGTTGGCAGGGTGGGAGTTGATCTGGGATGGAAGAGGAAAAATGCAATTTTAGATGGCTTCTTGGAAGTGAAGGAAACACTGAAGAAAGTTCAAGCTGCAAATAGTTTCCAAATAGTGCATGTTATGAAAATCTTTTCAAGGCTGAAAGAAGGTTTGGTTGGGGCTGGTCCAACAAATAAATTCAAAAAAAAGTTCATAAGAAAAAGGGGAGGAAAAAGGAATGTGGGATCTTCGATTCTCTAGGGTCCGGTCAAGGAGTGAATTTTGACCATGGAGACAGTCAGGAGGAAGGTCTCAAAGGTGTTGGCTGGGGGGTGCCTCTTTCGATTGGGGTTCTTGAGAAAAGGGCGGGGATGTCCATTGGATCAAAGAACATTGAGAAGGAGGGTGGAGGTTTGGAAGACAAGAAATCTGATGAGGTTTCTCCAATCACCAGGGGAAAAGGAGGCCCGGTGGAGAGTGAGAGTGTAGCTACAAGACATGTCAATTTTGGCAAAAGTTCAGGATTGTTCTTTTGGGACGGTGAGGAGCTTGCTAAACGTGCTTTTGAAGCCTCCAATAGGAGTAAGAAGGGGGGAAAGGCTTAAGAATCGCATCGTAGGAGGAGGAGAGACATGGAATGAGGATGGTGAGGAGCTTGCTAAACGTGCTTTTGAAGCCTCCAATACGAGTAAGAAGGGGGAAAGGCTTAAGAATCGCATTGTAGGAGGAGGAGAGATATGGAATGAGGACTGTGACGGTGAGGTAGAGGGTGTGGTTCAGGAGTTTCAATTTTACTGAAAGTTTTCTAGAGATTGTGTCGCCCTCTTCTTGTTTCTTTTTTATTTTCGTTGTATTTGGCTTGTGTTGTTCCGGGTGCTTTCTCAACACCTGCTGCCATCTTTAATCAGTCTTTTGTTTTAATGAATTTTTTCTTTTTATCCTTCAAAAGGAAAAAGGATAGCAACATTCTAGCCCTATTTTCAGGACCGATAGGAGTTGGTGATTCTACAAGGGGCTGAGATACTGGCTGCAGAACAAGGAGTACAGGTTGCCAACCAACTAGGAGTGGAAAATCTGATAGTTGAGGGAGATCCTAAGGTGGTAGTGGGTTGGTTGTTGAGTCCAGAAACAGTTTTCTGGGGCTATAGGGATCTTCTTAAGAAAGTTAATTGGCTCACAAGGAATATGTCAGTCAGCTTTCAGTGGGTCAGTAGATCAGCAAATGCCATGGCTGATTCTTTGGCCAAACAAGGGGTCTCAAGGGTTGAATTATTTTTGTGCTTCCCTATGATTGTATTCTGTTAAGAGTTTGATTATGCTTTCACCTCCAAGGGGAGGTAACATCCCGTGCCTCCTCTTGGGGTGAATGTACACTTCCTTTCTTATTATTAATAAAATTATTATTCATTTATCAAAAAAAGTGTGAAAAAGGGTTGGCTACGTGGAAGAAAGGTTATTTTTCAAAAGGAGGAAGACTCACCTTAATCAAGACCTCTTTGGCTAATATACCCATTTACTATCTCTCGGTGTTCTAGATTCTGACCAAGATCAAAAACAGAATTGAAAAGCTGTAGTGGTGGGATGGAGGTGGAGAGAAGACAAACCGTTTAGTCAGTTGGGACTTAGTTTGTAGACCAAAGGAAGCTAGGGGTCTTGAAATAGGAAAGATCAAGGAAAGAAGTGTTGCTCTTTTGGGGAAATGGCTATGGCATTATCCTCTCGAATCAATTACTCTTTGGGCCTTGGTCATCAATAGCAAGTATAGAAAGAATGCCAACGGTTGGGATAGCACGGTCTACTTGAATCGAACAAATTCCACTAATCCTTGGAATGGTATTTGCTCAATTTATGGTATCTTTATTTCTTTTATTAGATATCTAGGTGATTCTGGGTGACATTGGGGCACCTAGTTGCCTAGTTGCCTAGGTGATAAAATTTTATAATATAAAATCTAACTTTTGGCTAGTTCCCTAGTTTTATATACCATTCACCATGCATATTAATTGAAAAAATAGCTATTCTCTTTAATAAGAACATTAAATTTCCTCTAAAAATGTGGCAAATCATCATATCTAAAAGATAAAAATCTTTTGCATATATTAACTATAATTAGGATTTAATAGAGAAATTTCATATCAATTAGCAGCTAAAAAAGGTTAACTTATATGATAAATATTCAAGATGGAAAGTAAAATACAAAAAAAAAACAAGGATGGAGTTTCTATTTTATTTAGTTTCAGAGAGAGAGAGACAGAATTGAAAAAAGAAGAATATCTTTATAATTCTATTCTTTCTTTCTTTTTCTCTCCTCAAAACCCTTTGATCATTTAAATTTCAATAGTAAAACATTAAAACAAAGTATATTGATATATATAGCATATAATAAAATGTATTAACACATACATTAATAGGATACAACAATATAAATGATATTATAAAAGGCACCCGCCTTGTCATTTTTGTTGCCTAGGCGGGCACCTAGTTGCCTAGGCGGGCACCTAGTTGCCTAGGCGATGCCTTGACAACTATGGAATGGGGCTAAAATCAAGTTCTGGACTGACCTTTGGTGGGGGGAAAACACATTAGCTATCAACTTCCCCCGCTTATTTAACCTCTCCCAAAACAAAGGAGCTACCTTAGGTGGCGTTTGATTGCACTTTTCATACGTTTGAGGTTTGAAAACGTTGCTTTTTAGACCTTGGACCCATTTGGTGTCTCCTCTTAAAACTAATCTGAATTTTGTTTTCACATCTGAAAATCATAGTGTGCGGGCCGACTCTTAACGCACTCAGACGCATTTCAGAGCCGGTGCATGGTCGAAATTACCCTTCAACTTTTCCTAAAATGACACACTTTACCCCTGTGTAACCCCAACCCAAAAAACCTAGGTCATTCGTGTTTTCGCTCTCAGGGACGGGAAGGAACAATGCCGCTTGTGTTTTCGCTCTCTCGTGAATCCATTCAACCTTTCTCTCTCTCTCTCTCTCTCTCTCTCCCTCTTCTGTGCAGCGGTTGAGTATTAATAATAATAATTAATTATAAATTATTTTTACTAATTATTAATTACTAATAATCTTAATATTTTTTATTAAACATTAATTATTTTTTATTAGTGATTAATTAGTTTTATTAATTTTTATTGTGGTATTTATATTTATTAATTATTTTTAGTAATTATTATCAATTATTATTTTTATTCGTGTTATTTCAATATTATTAATAATTAATTATTTATTAATTTGATTAATTTTTATTAAAATTTAATCATTTTAATATTTTTATTAGTGATTAATTATTTTTATTAATTTTATGTATAATTTCGATATTATTTTGAAATTGATAAGTTATTTTATATGAAATAGTGCTAACTGCATTCACAATTACAAAATAGCCTGTTCCAGGGGTAAAATAGTAAAACAAAGCAATTTCAGATGTTGTAGAATTGATCCAACACAAACAACATTATCTATTCAAATCTTCTAAAAAGTAGAAAAGCATCTATGCTTCTTTTCAGATTTCAGACACTTTTAATATCTTTTTAACTTTTCAGACTTCAGATTTCAGATTTATCAAATGCCACCTTAGCCTCTTGCATTTCAGACACAACCCCCCGTTTCAAGCTGGAATCTAAACCTAAGAAGACCCTTCAGAGATGTAGAGATTAATGATCTTGCAGATCTTTTACATGCCTTAAGAGAGGTCTATGTTTCCCCCTCAAACCAAGAACAACAAATCTGGAAGCTCCATCCTGCTGGTAAGTTCACAACTGATTCCTTTTTCAGAGCCTTGGTGTTGGGTGATACAAGCTCAGGGTTCCCTTGTAGAAGAGTTTGAATAGCTCACATCCCCCCCTAGAGTTTCCTGTTTTGTGCGGAAGGCTTGCCTTCTCGCCCGTTGCCCCATGTCTGCACCCTATGCCTTAGTAGTGGTGAATCAGCTGAAGATCTCCTTTTGTATTGTTCAGTATAACAAGGAAGATCTGCCTTTATTTTCTTAACCTAGTTGGTTACAGCTGGGTTTTCCTGGAACATATTGAAGATTTCTTGAGACAATGGCAAGGAAGAGGGTTAGGTAAAAGGAGGAGAATCTACTGGCACACGGTGGCTCAAGCAGTTTTGTGGGGTGTTTGGGAAGAACGAAACAATTGCATTTTTGACAACAAAGCTAGAACCTTCTGAGACCTGTTTTCTCATATAACTTTTGCAATGTGTGGGTGCTGAATTCGGAGAGTTTCAAAGGAATTACTACGAAAATGCTTCAGCAGAATGTGGTGGAAGTGTTATTCTCCTCACCCAGTCCTTCAAAAGTGAAAAGCCTCCCCCATCTAGGAGAGGAAAATGATGTGACTGTACTTTAATGGAAGTGCAATTGGAAACCCAGGAACAGCAGGAGTTGGTGGTGTGTTTCAGAGGAGGGACGGATGCCCTATGTGGGCTTTTAGTAGACCAATTGGGACTACAAACTCCAATGGCTGAAATTGTTGCTGCTTTAATGGGCTCTGTATTACAAGAGATCTTTCTTGACTGATCTAGCAATCAAAGGAGACTCCAGCAATACAATAAAGTGGCTTTAACGGCCTCTGTATTACGAGAGATCTTTCTTGTTGCTGCTTAAACTCTGTAGCAGATAGCTTAGCTAAATCTGGAATGCACAGGGATAACTTGTACAGTGATATAATCATGCCATTGTAACCTGTGTGTAGCCTCCTTTGTACATCATCTCATGTACTCTTTTTTTTCTTCTATAACAAGTTAACTTTTTTCTCTCTAAAAAAATATTGTAAATTCTAACCTCTTTATGATGAAAAAACATTAATATTTTCTGAGTTTCAATTGTGTTTCCTTGTATATATATGTTGCAACTTACAAACTATAAAGTACTAAGGATCTTTTCCCATCAATATTGAGTGCTTAAAAGCATATAGTTTAGTAAGCCAGGTGGCATTCTCTTTTATATTTTGTAATTGTTAACATTGACTATCACTAGGATGAATTTCTTAATATTCCCCTAGGGGCAACTTTTTAAATAGTTTTATAGGCAAGAAGGGCATGCTTGTAACTTGTTATATATTTTCTGGTTAGCTTCCCTCTCCCTTTCTTTCTCTTTTTTGAGATTTATCTGCTAGAATTAGAAATTCCCTCCCTCCACTCCCAATGTGTACATGGATGCACATATATTGGGTATTTTTATACAACCATTTAATGACTAATTAGATCCCCAACCTTTCCTGTTTGTAGCATGCTAGTGGTTGCAACTTCTGGAGCTGGCTTTGTTCTTGGGAGTGGCAGTGCTATTGATGTTGCAGGACTTTGTTGTACTTGTGCGGGTACCATGATGGTTGCAGCATCTGCTAACTCCTTAAATCAGGTGAGTACTTTAACCATGGTAAAACAAATTGTGCTCTTCCATGATGGTTATCTACTGGATCTAGTAAGCATTCTGATCGGAAACAACAGAATCCATTTCTTGTTAGTACAAGTTGTTTCTGTTACATGACTTCATTTTTGCAAATCTAAACTATACATGGGAGAGTAGGCATCTGGATTGACCATCTGAACTCTTCTTTCATTCATGTCAACCCATACTTTTAATGTATGTTGTCATGCAATATATGTTTTCTGGGATGACATAACATGTGGATAGAGAATAGTTGGCAGATTATGGATCCCTTTGGTCTCATTATCTCATATTCCACATTTGCAAGAAGTGTCAGCACCAATTCATTGCTGTTGCATCTACACAAATGACTGGGCATCTTTTCTAATTTTAGAGTAGTGCATTGATAACAAGATCATTTGCTTATTCTTCGATTTTCGTTTTTTTATACCAGTTTATATGCAAAATTAAGCTTATGAACAAATGCCTTAGAAACAAGAGGTTTTTTAAAATAAGTAGGACTAAAATAGAGTATATGACATGTAGATATAGTAATAATAGGAGTGTAAATCAAGATACACTTAGGATTGGAGGCCAAGAGATAATTCAATGTGATCATTTCTGGTACCTTGGTTCAATAATTCATAACAAGGGAGAGATTGAGGAGGATGTCACCCAAAGAATTAGAGCAGGATGGGCAAATGGAGGGGTGCATCTGGACTTTTATGTGATAGGCAAATACCACTTAGATTGTAAGGAAAATTCTATAAAACGGTTGTAAGGCCAGCTATGTTGTATGAAGCAGAGTGTTGGGTAGTCAAGAAACAACATGTCCAGAAATGCTAAGATGGATGAGTAGATAAATAGAAAGGATAGGATTAGGAATGAAGTTATCCATAGGAACCTAAGAGTAGCTCCAATAGGTGATAAAATGAAAGAGAGTAGACTAGGATGGTTTGAGCACGTGCATAGAAGGGGCTAGAGGAAGTGATTTGTTACACATTGAAGGGGATAGAAGAGCTCGGGGTAGACCAAAAAGGACATGGGCTTTAAATAGAACAGATTGGTAAAACAAAATTCGTGTAGCCTACCCCATATAGTTGGGATAAGGCATGGATAATGATGAGATACCGGTTTATATACTCTAGACATTACCGCTTTTGACATGCAGAATTCCATTGTTTAACATACTTACGCAAGTTAGAATTTATTGTTTAACGTACTTAAAGAGTAAGGTTATATTAATGATAGATTAAATGTATAGGGTGTCGTTTGTTTTTTGTTTCTTCCCTATACCACCGCTACAAAAGTTATCATCTAATTGTTGGCTGATCTCCATATTCATTTGAATGAGACATTCACTCTGGGTACCAAGGATCTGGCCTCTTTAATATGCTTTTGAAGAGACCAAGGGCTCCAGTCCAACCAATAGTCATCCATCCATTGTCCTTACCTTGATCCATGTAAAGTCTAGGGCAACCTCTTTTAACTTAATATCATTGAAGGAGGGACTAAATATACATCTTTGACAAAATAAAAAAGAATCTTGTGGTTTCCATCATCCTTTTTTTTTTTTTGGATGGATATTTTCATCATCCTAAATTCCTGGTTAGTTAAAAATTGCTTCCTGTGGTACTCATGAACTTCTTCAAGCTAAATTAGTGCAGATGGATTTCAGCAAACTTTAATTAAGCCCTAGAAGAATAAAATCAAAACAAAGTTAAAAGGGAAGAATATTCAAAGAGACAAGAAAAGATATAACTGAGGCGAGGTTGAGAAGAAAATTAGAAGAATCCTGTGTGAAAGTGACAATCCAAGAGACCAAGTCAAGGGGTGTGATCGTTATAGAAGATGAGGAGGTAGGAGGTAAAATTGTTCAAGCGACTAAAAATAGTGGTATTCTAGTTGAAGCAACAATTGATATGCATGAGACCAGCCGAGAAAAAAAAAGGGTTGGGGGTAAGCAATCATACCATGAAAACAGTGGGAGGGGTTGGGGTTGAAGATACAGATGGGGGGGGGGGACAGAGTAGGGGAAGGAGAAAGAAAAGGAGAGGGTTTGAAGTTTGAAAAACCAACAGGGGAGACACCAGAAGGAGGAAAGGGGTTAGAAAGTGAACCTGAAAAGGTGAGGAGTGGTGATGTTAGGATGAGGATCATGGTGTCTCAGATGAAAGTGGAAAAGAATGCAAAGGTGAACAGGAGTTGACATTTCAGGGGGTTGATGATGTTGTGGAGATTGAAGATAGTCGAGCAAGAAAAAGAAATCAAGAATGAACCAACATAACAAGATCATGCTCAAAGGTTTATAAAAGAAAATGAAATTATAAAACAAATCGTTGCAGGGAAGAGATCTATTGATTTGGAGACCGTGGTGAATAAAGAGGTAGAGGTGAGTAAGTCTCTGGGTTTGCTATCTTTATAGGTGGAGAGGAATTTGCAAGGAGAACTTTTAAGGAATTGGAAAGTTGGGGGAGATAAGAAAGTTTATCTCCTTTGTAATTAATATTTCTGATTGATCAATGAAATGTATTATTGATAAAAAAAAGGGAAATATGGAAAGGCTATGAGCAAGTCTGATGTAGGCTCTGAAGATACTCACAATGATCTGAGATCAACTGGACTTGTAGGGGTTGTCAATGAAGAGGATGAAGAGTTGGTTCCAGGTCAGATTTTTTAGAAGAACACAGTTTTGGAGTTGGGAAGGATTAATGTGAATTCTAAGTTTCTGAAGGATTTCAGGAAGACTTCTCTGCAGTGAGAAGATTCAGAAGTCAGAAAACATTAAAGTGTTTTGGTTTCAAAAGTTTTTGCTAGATTGAAAGGGGGTCTTATATGGGATTGGGCCAAGCAAGAAGGTGGTGAAATCAAAGAAAGTTTTGAAGAAGTAGAGAGGTCTTGTTCTTGATTGTTTTTTCTCAGGTTGCTGGATAATTAACTTCTGTTAGGGTTTGTTTTCTTTATTTTTCTCAGATGGGGTGGTTTTTTGCTTGTTTGAGCTTGTTGTATGGGAGTTGATGTTTGTGGGGGGCTGTTTAGTTGTTTGGTTGTTTGTTTGGATGTCCTTTGGTCACAGAGTTTGGTGTCTTGAGTGTTTTGCTCATGTATGGTTAGTTTTTGGTTTAGAGTTTTTGGTTTGTTTTTTCTTTCCTTTTGGGTGATTTCTGGTACCTCCATTGTAACCTTCTTTTTTCTTTTAATAAATTTTATTTCATTACAAAAAAAGGAGAATGTCCACAGAAACAGTCCTACTTCTGAGAAGGATTTGGGGTCAGGTTGGGAACTGAGGGCTCTGATCCATATACGGGTCGTAGAGTGGATGAAATCTCTAGAGCTATTCACAGATTATACAGTGGATGACATGTTGAGGAAGTGGGGTGAGATTGTGAACTGTACCCAGACCAAAACAGTGATGAGTGTGTCTTGGACCCCCTCACCTGCGGGTTTCATAAAACTAAACTTTGATGGGAGTTGCAGAGGGAATCCTGGACAATCAGGGATTGGGGGTGTTTTCAGGGATGAGATGGGGCTATTTCTTCCATGTTCTCAGGCCCAATTGGAGTGGGTGACTCTCTCAGAGCCGAGATCCATGCAGTTATGGAAGGAATCTAGAAATCTAGGGAGATGAATATCAGAAAACTCATAATTGAAGGGGGCTCGGAGGTGGTGGTAGGATGGCTGAATAAAGACAACAATGGCTTATGGAATTACATCAATGTGAGGAGGAAATTCAGATGGCTGGTTCGAGAAATGGAAGTTAAAATCAGTTGGGTAAAAAGATCAGCTAATTCTTTTGCGGATGGGTTAGCTAAACAAGGGATGGAGAGGGAGTCAATGTTTTGGGCACAGTTGTAATTTTATTTTTTCTATTTCTCTTTCTCCTTCTCTTTTTTCCTTCCTTGGGGTTTAAGCTGCAGGTGGAAGATAAGAAAGTTTGTCTTCCTCTTTGTAATTATTATTGAGATTATTTAATGAATTGTGTTATTGATCAAAAAAAGAAATTGCACTCATAATTTCCACTGCCATAGTTTTGCATCAGTAAAAATTTATTTGTAGTGCAAGCAGACACAATATTAGGGATCATGTGCCTTTTTGGATTAGTGGAGTTTTCTTGGATGGCAAAGATGTGGTTGTTTTAGGCCCCGTTTGGTGCATCTTTCCGTGCGGTCTTTCGGCTTTTTACAAGCTGGGCAGACCGTGCCGCGGTCTTTTTCCATTTGGTTTGTAACAGATCTAGTCGCCAAAAGTCGGTGCGCTGAAAAAACACGAGAAGCCCATTTTGGGCTGATTTCGGGAAGCTCCAAATGGAGCTTTTTGTGTCTTTCTTGCTTTATTCTCACACGGAAAGATGTGCAGTAGCTAAACTAGCTTCGGGCTGCTCAAATCTTCATGCAAAAGCTCAATGCGTCTTTTGACCGTCAGAGCTACCAGAAGATCTTCCCAAAAAGACTTGCCAAACGGCCCCTTGGTCCACTTTGGGTCCATGGGAGTTGATGCTTTGATGATAGCATAACCCTTTTCCTTTCTCCAAAGCTTCAGGTTGCCCACCATGAGCTTTGAGAGGATTATTGTTGAGGTTGACAGTTAATCTTAATAAATAAAAAGATCCAACCCATGAAAACATCAATCAGTACCCCAATTTACAGGCAAACAACCTTCACAACCAAGATCTGAAACTTCACCTATTTAAACACCAAAAGACAAAACTCGAAACCCAAATAGATAGTGTTAAAAAGGCCAGCCCATATCACAATAGAAAAGGAGGAACCACCAAAAGCCCCTACAGTAGCCAGTGCCAAACTAGATGAACTAACAGCCCCAAAAGAAACTGATATTTACAGATTCCGAACCACCAATCTAAAACCAGTTGCCCTAGAAGTCAGCTTCCACCTTCCATACTCATCTGTCTTGTACAAAATCATCATGATCCTGTAGCCCTCTTTTTTTGTAGGCTGACATTAGCACAACCAAACTTAGTTTTTGGATATGGGAGAAAAAGATTTTTGCTTCTTAAAAAAGTAGGCTATATTTACTTGTTTAATTTTCTGTTGAATAGGCCAATATTTTTTGTTGGAATTTCAAAGCTTCTCTTTTTTTGTGAATCAGCCCAGAGAAACTTGAATTTCAGTTTGATCATCTCATGGTGTATGTTAGGTCTTTGAGATAAACAATGATGCTAAAATGAAGAGAACAAGGCAAAGACCACTACCTTCTGGACGTATCTCAATTCCTCATGCAGCCATTTGGGCATCTACTATAGGTATTGCTGGCACAGCATTACTGGCATGCAAGGTGTGTGGATATTTTATTTACCCAGCTTTGTTTTAAACCTCTTTTCCAAAAGGTTGATGAGATTAGACACTCATGGTTCCAAAACTTATGTGACAAGGTTGTTGCAGACTAATTTCTTGGCAGCAGGACTTGCAGCTTCTAATCTTGCTCTTTATGCATTTGTTTATACCCCTTTAAAGCAAATACACCCAATAAATACATGGGTTGGAGCTGTTGTTGGTGCCATTCCTCCACTTCTTGGGTAACTCCCTATCCCTGAAAGATCAAACATATATTTATATACCATTTTCTGGACAAATATATACCTTTTTTTTCTGGAAGCTTTAATTAGTGCTTATTCATTAGTTGTAAAATCTTTTATTTTGAACTATGAACTTTGCCTTTCCCCATTGTAGTCTAGGCTGTAATTAGTTTTCCTTATTATCTTTTTATGCACGTGTTTCTGTGGAAATTGAAGTTTCTGTAACCTTTTTGATGATTTCATGAAGGGTGCATTTACACCCATATTCCCTACGCTTTTGGAAAAAGTTCACTGGCCTTCCTATTTCTGATAAATGTTTTTGACCTTCCCTGTCATTCTGGGACTGCTACCCCATGTATGGAAGATGTAAAATGACATTAATGTCCTGATGTCCAGTTGGCCAGAAAAATAGAGGTGTTTTCCTTAAACCTGGGGAGTCTGATAAAAGGATTTGAACAACTGGCCATATAAGTGCCTCTTCTTGGTTTTCATTTTTGAAATTATTGGATCCCCATGCCCAACAGTCTTTTCCAGTTAATAATAATGCCAGTGAAGATTCAGAAGAAGTTTTTTCAAGGAATGAAGAAAATCATGGAAATCCGAACTCTGCTGGACAGGTAGGGGTTGTCACCAAAGAAAGCTATATAGAAGAAGCAAAGAGGTTCTCTGTTTCCGCTTTTTTCCTCTTTAGATTTTTTTTGTGGTATTTTGATTGGTACAAATTGGTGGTTTGTTTTGGTCATTTTTCTCTGGCTGAAGAGTTTTTATGTTTATTATTTTGTTTTGATTTTGTTGGTCTGGAGTGTGGTATGGGAAGTTGTTTTTTCTTTTCTCTCAGGTGACTGCTGGTCATCTTCCTTGTAATCTTCTTTTTCTTAATACATATTATTTTATTACTTAAAAAAAGTCTTTCCCAGTTAAAAACTTGTCACTTGTGGCAATGGCCTAATGTACTGTAGACTAAAGACTTTTATTGGCAAACTGAACTTAGAATTATCAATACCTCTGTGATATGCCAATGTAAAAGGAAGGACTAGCATCTATCTCCACATGTCTGGCATTCTTTGCCAGAGTAAAGTTGAGAATGCTACCTGCTTATGTTTTCTTTCCTCTACAATGCCAACATATGGAACTACTTCCTTTGTTTGGCCCTCAAAGGACTTCTCCAGCTTTGGTTTTGGTCCTTTTAGGTTCATTTCCTTTCTCCTCCACAATGATAGTAAGGATCTATTGAGGTAGCAGTTATTTTTGTGGATTACATGGCATGAAAGAAGTACCATAACGTTTTAAGAGGGATAGGATGAAAACATTACTACTGACCTGATGAGCACAAGGGTAACACACTAGGTGCTTACAAGGAAGGAGCTCAAAGGTGAAGGAGGATTCTGCGATTGTTGGCAGGCTGTGACTTGTGATTCTATTTGTTGCAGCTTAGTGATTTAAAAGGTGCACCTAGGTGCACAGGCAAGGTGCATTTTAGGGTATGTGCCTCGCTTAGGTCCTAGGCAGAGTAATTTCAAAACGTGCATGCCTGGTGAAATAATGCACCTTGCTTGTGCGCCTTGCACTTCACTTGCTCATTGAAGCTCCAAAAACCCCATATTTGCTAATGTTGCTCATTCATTTATCCTAATAAAAGATACTTTTAGGAGACACTTAAAGTTATAAAAAGGCGGCTCATAGAATCAAAGAATGCACAATATGGACTTGTTTGGGCTTGCCTTGAGGGGCTTGGTACAAAGGCGGCTCATAGAATCAAGAATGCATAATGTTTAACATCACATTAACTATTTGAAATAATGCAATTGGAAAAAAAAATAAAGAGTTAAGAGTTTACATGCTTCAAAATGTTTTATATGTTATGCTTGATTTTATATTTAATTTTTTATTTTAGATATTTTTTACATGTTATGTTTATGTATTTTAATTTGAGATAATAGGCTTTTTTAATCATTTATTTTAATATTTAAGTTTGTATTTTTAATTAGTAATGTGTTTAATATTTTAATAATTTGCACTTTTTAAAATTTTGCCCTATTTTTTGAATTGTTTTGTAATTTTTTATTTTATTTTTAAATTTTTGCATTTTTGCACCTTGCTTCAAAAAGGTGTGTATTTTACGCCTCGGGCACAAAATGGCCCTTGTTCTATTTTTGCACCTTTTTCTTTTAAAACACTGTAGCAGCTACAGATTGGTCCTACAGGAATCAGCTGGGTGACATTGAGCTTCTATCAATTCTGAATTCTCTTTGGACATTCATGGAGTTCTTAATGTAGGTGAATTTTAGGAGGGGAGACAATTTTGAACTTAGCATTTGGGAGTGGTTTCTTGCTCTCTTTGGTAGCAGGTGATCCCATCTTGATGATGTTTGGAGTTTTTTTTTTTCTTTGATAAGTAGATGTAAGGAGTATCTTTTTTACCTCCTTTTTCAGTCCAGCTAGAAAAAGGGGCAAAATTCTATGGAGATGCACCAAAGCTACTATTCTTTGGATGGTTTGAGAGGAGAGGAATGCAAGAAGTCGCTATCCAAGAAAGCCATAATAGAAAACATCACCATAAAAGTAATATATTGGGTCAAATCTTTGAAAATATTGTGCAGTTTTCTACAAATGACATTATTTTTTTTATTTGTTATAAAAAATGGCATTATTAGAGGTTGATAGGTTATAGCACGTATTGGCTAGAACCAGAATGTTAAAGGAATGGTGCTTTGCCAAATAAAAACCATTTAAAGCTCAACTTTGATGGATGTTCCTTGGGACCCTGGCAATTCAGGTATTAGAGGTGTGGTTAAAGACATCCATGGGGCTGTGATGGTTTTATATTTAAGCTCTATAGGCTTTGGGGACTTTACAAGAGTTGATGATTGTCCTACAAGTCCTAAGGTTGAGGTAAAGACAACAATTAAGGAACACAGCAGTGGAAGGTGATTATTGAGTTGTGTGATATAAGGAACAATTGTCAAGGCACATGGCATTACAGGTCACTTTAAGAGAGATTAGCAGCCTAATAAGGGCCTTGAGAGAAGAATTAAATGGGTGCCAAGCTATGATACCCGCTGTTCATGCCTAGAATACATCAGATCGAATACTTATTAGATATGATACCAAATAGTGCATGGATACATCAAGATGTACTCTATATCATTAAACACATCTAAAATATATAAAGTGGTATCAGGTATGTTTTAACAAATTATGCTATGAAAATATTTGCACATGTTTGAAACATAATTAAATTTGGCAAGACACACGTCTTAAGAAATGACATATAACTTCAGAAACTACATTTAAATGATAAGCATGTTACATGGGATACCTGTACCCATATCTGTGTTCAGAATTTTAGGAAATGGAAAGTTTAATCCCTACTTCCTGTATGGCTGTATCAATGTCTTAGTGGGAAAAAATTTTGTTAGATTTCTCAAATAGCATAACTTACCCAATTAGACTAGTAACTGGGTTTTTTTAGTATTTGGATAGTTCCCATTCAGAATATCTTATAAACATTCTTCTAATTACATGTTTACTATGAGTAAAGATAACCTTTTGGTTCTGATTTAGAAGTGTAAATGAACAGAATAAACCAAGTATATCTTTACTGTGGAATTTTCTAAATTTTGGTGCATATTTCCTCTTTAGTGTGAGAAAAGCCACAAGGAGTGGACAGACAAATAGATTCTTCTTTAATTATTATGAATAAAGCTGTAGATGGTTTCATCCCCCACACAGAATCAAGATTTTGTTAGAAGTTTATGAATTAATGATGTGCATGGAACCATAATCAGCCAAGTTTTATAAACAATCTTTAGGTGGTTTTTCTCCTCACATAAAGTGGAAACCTAATGAGAGTTTTTTTTGTTTGAGAAAAGGTAAACTATAGCATTGTACTTGTGAGTTATGATTTTTTTTTGATAAATAAATTCATTTCATTAAATTAATGATTGGTTACAAGAAAATCCCTTTAGAGGTGCGAGGTGTCGCCTCTCCTAACAGCAAATACAAGAACTATAACAGAAATTACATGAATGTTGATGTTAAAACAAAAGTTACAGTTGTGCCCAGAACAATGTTTCCCTATTTATCCCTTGTTTAGCCAAGACATCTGCAAATGCATTAGCTGATCTCCCAACCCACTGTGCTGTTATAGACATATTTCTTGTCAGCCATTTGAATTTCTTTAACTTATTTTTGTAGCCCCAAGTGACATCCTCTGGATTATTTAACAAGTCCACCACTATCTTAGAATCCCCTTCAATCAGAAGCTGCTCCACGCCCACTTCTTTTGCAAGAAGTATTCCTTGTATTGCAGCAGACAGTTCTGCCTGGATAGAGTTCCCAACACCTAAAGGGCTCGAGTAGAGTAAGACAACCTCTCCAGCCTCATTCCTCAGTACACCTCCCATCCCAAAGGGACCCGGGTTACCCTGGCTACTCCCATCAAAATTCAGCTTCAAAGAACCAAGAGGAGGGGGGACCCAGCTAGTCACTGCCCTTTCCTTGTAGGAGGAACAGCTTGCTACGAATTTCCAATCCTTCCAACAATCAGTAAAAGAGAAATGGCTAAATAATTCTAGAGTCTTTAACCAATGTATTGACCTGGGCATAATGCAGTCCTTCAAGGCTTGACTGTTCCTCCCTTTTTCTTGGAAGATCCTGGCATTCCTTTCTTCCCATACTGTCCATAACAATGCTGCTCGCGTGCATCTCCACATTTTCCTTCCTCTTTTATGGGGCCAAGAGAAAAAAGAAGGGTTAGAGATTGTGCTTACTTCTGTTGGCATATCCCAACTATACCCAAAAAAAGATAGAAGCCAAACCCAGAGCTCTGCAATTACACTATGATTCTACTATGAGTATTAGGGGTGATCATTCTTGGCCCAACCCGATCCAGCCCGCAAGTTTTCGGGCCTGCATCAAACTTGGAAAATTCCGGGCCAAGCTTGGGCCTAATACTTTAAGCCCGGCCTGGCTCGCAATGTATATATATATACACACACACACAAATATATTTAATTTTATATTAAGCGTTTATTATTTTATATAAAATATAAAAGTTTTAAGTTTTATTTTAACATATAAATAAATATTTTTGAATTGAAACATGTCAACACTTGAGTCAGTTCAAGTATGAGAATTGTCCTCCTAAGGAAGGCCTTATATAGATGAAGGCAAAGTATTCATTCTAACTCCCTAAGCAATGTCGAAATTGGGAAAACATCAATGGTTGCACTAACTAATTAACGTTATTCCAAGTCCCACTATGCTCAAGAATGGGAATGAAGCCTTGCCTTCATCTATAAAAGGATAGGTAATCCAATCCAAATCAAGCCTAGCAATTAAATGAGGTCCATGCCTTATTTTTTGTGCCATAGGCCTTGTGTAATTTTTTTTGCATGCATTATATTTACATGTTATTTAATTTAAAAATTTAAATAAATAAATTTTTATTATTTGATTTCATGGGCCCAAAGTCATTACTCATTAGGCCTAGAAAGCCCATAACCCCAGCCCCGGCCTAGGCCACGTGTAGTAGGGGTGGATTCGAGTCGAGCCGAGCCGAATAGTATGAGGCTCGAGCTCGGCTCAAGACTATTCTACAAGGCTCGAGATCAAGCTCGAGCTCGGCTCGACTTAGCTCGAGCTCGATTTTGAGAAAAAATATTTTACAAAAATAAAAAGTTATATATATAAATATTTTTTATTTGATATTTAAAAAATAAGAATTATAATAATTAATAATTATAATATTTTTATTACATATATTATTTTCTATATATATATATATATATATTCGAGCCGACTTGCGAGCCTCACGAGTCGATCTCGAGCAGCTCGTGAAAAGCTCGGCTGGTTGCCACCCCTACCGTGTAGGGCTTGGCTTGGGCTTGCAATCTTGGTCCGGGGTGCAGGCCAGGCTGGCCCTGGGTCTAGCTTAAAGCCCTTATCATTGGTGCTAAGACTAGTCCATGATCACCCCTAATGAGTATATACAAGTATAGGTCATGTACATAAGAAGGTGAGTAAGACTATACACAAGACATGCTAGAAACAAGGACTCCTACAAATGCCCAAACCAAGATCTCCCTAGTAAAGTTCTATACAAACAGTGTGCTATCATGAAGAAAGCATGATGCAGAATCTTATAGAACTGTTGTGGGCTGCCAGCGAAGAGTGTAAAGTACCTGCATCCCTATGAATGACCCCTTCCTGTGATGTCGTCTTATTCTCGAATATTTATTGGTTTCTTTCTTTCTATACCCATGTTTCCATAATGGGTGTTTTACTCCAAAGGATTTTCCTTTTTCCCCCATTGCTACAATATTCCACCCCTTCAAGTGCTCCTCCACATTTCTTGAGTGGCACTGGATGCAATTTAGCTACAGTACTTAAAAATTCTACTAACAAAAATATACCTAATGAATATGTGGTCTGCTGTCTCCCTTTCTTGATAACACAACACATTCCATAATCACCCTTTCTGAGACATTTCCCTGATGTTGCAGTTCAAGTTGGAATGCAACCTTCGTAGGAATATGGGGGAACTATATTCTCTTCCTATGAAAGTGTAAGGCGCAAAAAAGTGTAAGGTGCAAAATTAAGAAAAAATAAAAAAATTGCAAAAAAAGTAAAAAAAAATTCAAAATAAATTTAAGAAAATATTAAAAATAGTATAATAAAAAAATCAAACTTTAATTATAAACTAAATATTTTAAAAAAGCCTATTAACTCAAATTTAAATACATAAACATAACATATAAAACATATTCAAACAGAAAAATGTAAAAATAAAATAAAATAATAGCATACAAAACATATTCAAGCATGCCAAGCTTTTTATTTCATTATTTCTTTCTCAATTGCATTATTTCAAATAGTTAATTTGATGCTACATCTTTCATTCCTAATTCTAGAAGACAAGCTGCCATTGTACCAAGCCCCTTGAGGCAAGCCCAAATAATTCCATGTTAGGGTCTTAAATTCTTAATCCCTAAAAAAATGATTTAGTAGTAGGGGAGACGGGTGAGCTAATGTGGATGTCTTCTGGCATACATGGACTTGAACAGGTGAAGAAGATTCTCTAAGAGCAGAAATCCTGTCTTATCACATGCTCAATCCCATAAGCAGTCTATGATGAGTCAGCCTTAGGTTGTCTATAATGTCTCTTCTCAATCTATGCAGTGAAGACTGATGGAGAGTTTATCCTTCTTATATTAATAAAACTCCTTGATTTCTGTTTCTGATCCCCTACCCCTTAATTTTTTTTTTTTTTTAAAAAAAGAGCCTACATTTGTTACACAAGCTAAGTTTGGTTGCATCTCTAGGTCTGGATAAACTAGTAGTGAAGTTGATTCCCAGGGGGTATTAGTGGATGGATGTTTATAATTGATGGCCCATTGAAACTTTAGCACTATATTAGAGAGGAAAGACTCATGAAATCTAAAATTAACAGCCCATTCAGTTTGATTCCAAAGTTGGCTAATAGATTTGCTGATAGCCTTGATAGATGGGAAATTTGAAGGTAAAGTCTGTCATAGGAGGGAAGCAATCCCAGGTTAAGGGCTCATGCTCTAGGTTGATTAGGATTTTTTATGGTGCTTTGGCCCATGCTCTCCTTGTATGAAATCTTTGGATTTATTTGTTGTATTTGTTTTTTTTTTCTCTTTTTTCTTTGGTTAATAAATTTCTTATTGATTGTGTTGCTGGTTTAAGAAAAGAAAAAAAAAGTAGTAAAAGACCGTAAGAAAGGGATTGTAAGGAATTTCCCACTATTAAGAGAAGACTAATGCTCTGGTCAATTAGGCATGAATATATTGTCTCTTCAGAGTCCAAGAAGGTGCCATTCCCATGACATCCAGGGAATCACATGGAGCAGAATTTATGGTTGACTGGTAGCTTAAATTCCACATATCTTCATATACAGATGTGACAATTATGCAGAATTCACTGCATGATCTGTTTATATACCATACCCGTATGGACAATATGGACAAGATCTTTTAATTCGTTGCTGTTCTAAAATTTCCCTCATGGGAAAGGAGATGAAAAGATTATTTGGGCAATAATTCTGGGGCTAGATTTTTAGGTCTGGTCTGAGATGTAAATGGACTATACTGGCAGGGCAACCTGGCATTTTCTTTCTTCCCGTGAAATCTTTTCTCTTGTTGTCATTACATCTTTGGGCAAAGTATTAACTCATTTTTTGTCTGCATAGTGCATAGTTGTCAATATCTTTTCTTGGTTTTGTTGATGAAATCCTTTGAATATTTTCTCTCCTTTGGGTTCTTTAATGGAAGTTGAATTCCGTACTGATTGATCTTATTAATGAAATCATTAATTCCTGTTAGAATGTGAATGGTATTAACATTTCAATTTGAAGTCTATTCTTCAAAAGTGTTATTTATTTATTTTTGCATGCTTGCTGCTTGATTTTCACATAGGATGCGTGTTTTTCCTTGTGATTTGTATTCTAGGTGGGCAGCAGCTTCTGGTCAACTCACAATTAATGGGATGATTCTCCCAGCTGCTCTATATTTCTGGCAAATACCTCATTTTATGGCCCTTGCATACTTGTGCCGTAATGATTATGCTGCTGGAGGGTATGTATTCGTGCTATAATTTTTAGCTTGAATATAATATATGGAATCAGGGACCTTCAAATTAGGTATCAAATAATAATTTAATGGTTCTCTAATCCATTACATCTTATTTTTCAGATGTTTGGAAGGTACTGGTTTATATTTGTATTAAGACAAAGTATGTTGTGTACATGTGAGGATGCACATTAGTATACAAGAAATATAAATAATGAGACAGCCTCCTTCCATAAAAAGTTAAAAAAAAAAAAAACCTATTGATATGAGGAACATCCTTATACAAGAAAACTCCCTCCATATTCTCAAACCTGCAGGTTCATCAACCATATAACTCCTTTTCTTTTTTAATTGGAAATAGTGCTTTATTAATTGGGAAACAAGAGATATACAAAGGAGGTGTTAACCCCAGAAGACACTAGTTAGCCATAGCTACCCGTATCCAAATACACATCTATGTGATAAATAGAGAATTAGGTCCAAATTCCCCATTTTGCCCCCCCCCCCCCCCCCAATTCAATTGTTGTTTGATTATGCGAAGCCATTAGCATTAGAGGAATCCCCTTAAATGGCCTAAGACTTGACATTGACACTGGATAGCTATGCTAGTGCCTGTGAGAAATCTGATAACCTTTCACCGATGGATCCACTGAATGCCCAAAACACAATCCTATTAAGCTTAACGAGGATTCCTCAAACCTGTCAGACCCCATGTTTGCAAGAGCTCGTATGAAATTGTGGTGGGGAATGTTGTGGAATATCCAATATCCAGAAAACCTATTTAGATGTTCAGGATTGTAAACAAGGTTGGTTTATTGACATAGGATATTTCCTATATGTGAAAGAGTCCTAATGGGTGGTCAAAGCTATGCTGCAGGGTCCCTTTTTTGCCAATAGGTGGCTGTAGGTGTAGGCTTGTGTGAAGATTGGGGGATAATTAGCTCATATGTGAGACTTTGGATCTGCTGCTTGCACAACTATGTATGATGGGCTACATATCCAATCACAAGTGAAACGCCAGTGTTCTGTACACCTGGGACCCAAATGGGTGTGTGTCCCATGTGTACGGAAGACTAGCGTGTCCACTCGTGATTGGTTACTAGCCATTTGTACATAGCCTTGTGAGCAGCAGATCCCGATATGTAAATCCTGAACTTGATGATTATGCCTACTTATATTCTGCCCCGTGTTTCAAAAGCAAGAAGCTTGTGGTTTATTCTTGATTAAAGGCAATTACCCTCTTTTTCTTAAATATTGTATTTTAGAATAAAATTATAACCTTTTTTAGGTGTCAATAATTTTGACATACAATTGCTTTATATTAAGTGTTTATTGTATTATAATCTTGTACTTGAAATATTGAACTTGATAGATTTAAAATGCTATTGTCTTCGGATATTGATGATTTGCCATGTTTTGAGATGAAATTTGATTTCTTTAATAAAGACTATTAATATTATTTTCACTTTATATGCATGCTTATCACATTAAAGATTAATTTATCAATTGATTGCAACATAAACGTTACGTCTATCCGGTGTGGCGCACTCCACAAAATAACCATACCTGTATCCCTTTTAAAACACTGATTATTACCATATGTTGCATTTACAGGTTCAGAATGTTCTCTCTTGCCGATCCTTCTGGTCAGAAAACTGCCTTGGTGGCATTAAGGAATTGCCTATATCTGCTTCCATTGGGATTCTTAGCCTATGACTGTGAGTTACAATGCCTAACATAATGCTTTGTCTATGTGACATGATTAAAATCCAATTATTTCTTCCTTAACAAAGACACCAACAGATTGCAGACGGGAGAAATTTATACATGATTCCTTCCATCTAACCTTCTTAGATGCAAATCTATATGCAGGGGGTATGACTTCAGGATGGTTTTGTCTTGAATCAACACTTCTTACCCTTGCAATTAGTGCTGGGGCAGTATCATTTTACCGAGACCGCACAACTGGAAATGCAAGAAAGATGTTCCATGCCAGTCTTCTGTATCTTCCTGTATTTATGTCTGGGCTTCTATTTCATCGCAAAACTGATGATAAGCAAGGCCTTACAGAAAAGAATCCAGGTGTGCTACTGGGGTTAGCATCATCTGAAACTTGGGCAGAGGAAAGTGAGAATAGTATCCGCTGGAACAGGCCAAAAAGGGAGTCTCATGCAGGCATACAACCACGCCCACCTGTTGCATTTGCATCTGTTGCTCCATTCCCTTTCTTGCCTGCGCCTCTATATGCTAACCCTGATTCATGAGCTACGAGATATTTATTGCTTGTATTTTTATAATCAAATAATAGCAGAATGTTTGCTCTTGTAATTTCTTTGGGCATAAAATAAATTTTGAAGAATTTCTGCTTCAGAGCTAGAGAGGATTAAGCTGTGCTTTGTTGGTTGATGGATCTTTACATCTTTTTGTGGACATTATAGAGAAAACAAGATTCTGATTTTGATCATCGTCTCTCTCTCTCTCCCATGGTAAAATATAGGAGTTTGTTTATAAACAGCTATTCAAGGGGTAACATTTTTCCATGCAACCATTCTCTAATTGTGAATTTATAAGTAGCACTTTGTTGTGCTTGTGGTTTGTGAAAGAAATGGTAGCAGCTGGAAGCAAGGTTTAAAGTATCGGAAGCACAAGGTCTATCGGAAAGGTAATTTTAAGAGACGTATCAAGATACGGTTTGGAAACGTATAGATATAGACGAAAAATCAAGATACGCATGTATACACTAGAAAATTCAAAAATATCTTTAAAAATATGAATAGTAATAAAAATGAGTTTTATGCGAGTATAACTAATTTATTTAAACATAAAAACCATTCTTTAAATGATTTATATAAAGTATCGGGATATAATTAGTAACCATTGAAAAATAATAGAAGAACTAAAATGTTTGTATATATACTAATATTTATTAGTTAATATTTTTTTTTTGAAATTATTTATTAGTTAATATTTATTATATATAGAATTAGATAATATTTATTATGTATATAAGTTAATATATACCTTAATTTTTAATAAATCAATATAACTTGTATTCATCTTATTATTATATAAATATCAACAATCAAATTTATAGCATTTGTTATAAGCAAATGACTTTAAGTATAAAAAACGTCTTTCTAATAAGTAATTAATGTTGGCATAATGGTTAATTAATTTTTGTTATAAGCAAATGACTTGGGTTCAAAACTTGTTGCATTTGGTTTGTGATTTTTAACAAGTTATTTCACTTAAATAACATTTAATGACATTATTAAATGTTGTAATCAATGGTAACTTAAATCAGTATTTAATTAAATTATATTAACATTCAGTGACGTTCCAAACTTTAAGACTTAATTAAAATTGATATTAATGAGAGAGAAGAGATAATTTAAATTTGATATTAATGAGAGAGAGAGAAGAGATAAATTAATTTTAAATTTAAAAAGAAGAGGGCAATTAAATTTGACCCGATATAGATGAAAAAATACGAAACCCTGTAATTAGTCATGTTCCGTGTATTGGAACTCTTTGGCCGTATCGGCCGAAACCCTGTAAATTTGGCCCGTATCAGTCGAAACCCTATAAATTTGGCCCGTATCAGTCGATACGTTGCGAAATTTAAAACCTTGCTTGGAAGTAGGACTGGGACTGCAAATGGATCATATCAGGTTTGGATTTAGATAGGGGTATATCCCTGTGATACGAAACACTGTAAATTCGACTCGTATCGGCCAATACGTTGCGAAATTTAAAACCTTGCCAGGAAGTAGGACTGGGATTGGGGTATATCCAATTTGATAGATACATAAAACATGGATTTGATTATTTGAATCCAATTTGTTTACGTATCTGGATTGGGATATCTGATTTAATTAAAATATTAATAAACCATAAAAAGTTAGAACAAATATACAAAGCTAAATATAAAAAAAAAAAAAAAAGTTTTATCTAAATCCCAATGTCCTCTTAATTCTGAAGAATTTTAATACTAAAAAAATGATATTTTGCATATATGCATGCGTTTGGAACAGTCTAACCCAGCAGCCTCTCCGAGGGGGCTCTGCCTCCTACAGAGAAAATGATCTCTCGACTCAAGAGACTTTATTCCTCCCACAGTCCCACTAGCTGGCTTATATCCTTAAAGACCTAACACTATAATTAACTCCAACGTTCTATTTGTAATAGTCTAATGGACTGTCTAACGTGTCTCTTTGGTGTACTACACCTTATGCGAGGATTAGAGAGGCAAGCCGGAATGGGCTTGGGCTTGTTACTGGCTAATGATTGAGCTGCAGGCCCATCAAGTAGCCATTTTGTGTCCATCATGAGTTTGAAAAGCCATTTTGTGAATGTCCTCATGGTGAACTTTGATATAGTGATATCTGCATCTTAGATCCAGCTTTGAAAAGACTATGGCACCCTCTAGTTCATCAAGTAGCTCATCAATGAGCAATATTGTAAATTGATCCTTAATGATGATGTTGAGAGTGTTATAGGCTATGTAAAAAAAAAAGACTATTGCTCGTTTGTATATGCCCCTTTTCCAACAACTCTTTGATAATATGCTCAACCTCTTAGCATTGATATTGTTGATATCTATATGGATGGGCGTTGGCCAATGGTGCCCCAAGGACGATGGGAACTTAGACCTTGAGGGTCTCACAACTGTTGGTCGGTCTGAAAGTCAGATGGGTCAGGGTTCAACTGTTCTGTGAAAAGATTAGGGCCCATGTGGAGAGGGACTAGTAGAAATAACATTGGTTGACCCAAAGTACAATTAGACTTGGGGCATTGTTCGTTTTCTCTTAATTCCTATCTCTCAAGAGGAATCTTATAACTTCAAGAAGAATATGGGTTTTCATTTCCTCTTATATCTTATTTCTTAAAGTGGAATTTTATAACTTTTTGTTTTCTAATAATACCCCCAAAACACAAATAAAAGTTCTCATATATAGGGTGAAAATGGACATTTGACAGTTTTCAAAATTCAGAACAAACCTTCAGAATTCAAAGGAAAGAAAAATTCAATATACATTTTAATATAACTATTGCACTTTCAGATGTCAGACGTGAGAACAGACCCTTAACGAGTGAGTTCACCAAGGTTGTAAATGTGATGGAGGACTAGATGCACAAAGATATATCGTTAGCCTGACGCAATCACATGACATCAAGACTAATTGGCGTAACCACTAAAGTGTGAGGACTATGTTTGTGCCACAAAAAGCCAAAGGATATAGTTCAACTTGAGAAGCGTGGCTCTGGATTCGCAGCTTCTTATGGTTATGGGGAATAATGAGCCTTGGAGGAGTTGGTTCCTTAAGGGTGGGTGGTGTCTTAATCAAAGGGCCTAGTTCTTATTTAGGCTCTTCCTGATCTGGCTTAGTTTTTCCTCATGAAGGCGGGCCAGACCCATTCCAGTCAATATGGAAGTGGGTTGGCTGTACCATTATTATGTTCTGCCATTTTCCTTTATGAATAATTGAATATCAACTCACTAATGCAGTTTTTAGCCATCCATTTACATAATTAAACCATCTTAGTTGACTCTTTCATTCATCTTGTCACTATTCTTTGTTTGTTTATATATATTAATACTTTTTTTGTAATTTATAATTTAATTTATTAATTTATATTGTCTATAAAAAAGCGAACTTTTTTTTCTGAAATTTTTATTAAACATTTTTCCTTTACTCTCAATTCAGAAACTCCCCACTTATAAACCTTCAAAAATAAATTCCTCAATTCAGAAACTCCCCACTTATAATCCAACTGGTAAACAGAACAAAACGGTATTATTAATGACCGTTAATGTAAGCAACCTTCAAGGTTGCCTTAAACCTTTCGCTCATTGGATGGCTGGCAAAATATCCCTCGAAAAATCCAGTGGGACTAGATGGTTGTTGGTAGAGCTGCTGCTTCTCTCTCGAGTCTGACAAACCAGACCTTACTTCAATGGTTAAAGCTTAAAAGTTGCACTGAAGATATTTTCTCATGGCTTTGAGCTTCGCCTGCAATGCCTCTATTTTACCTCAACAAGGTTACTCTCTGCCCCCCAGAAGCTAATTCTGTAATCGTTTAGACATCTCTCTCTCTCTCTCTCTCTCTCTCTCTCTCTGCGTGTGTGTCTCATGTTTATGATTTCATCTATTTTTCCTTCTTTTCTTCAGTGAAAGTGAACAGTAGGAGCACGAAATATCTTCAAAACGTCAGAAATCTCGTAGAAACCATTGGAATTCCTTCGATTTCGTCTTCTCCAGACGAATCCCTCCGTAAAGGGAACTGGGTGAAGCTCATCTGCGGAGCTAGCTTTGAGGTTTTGTATAAATTAACCCCGAACCCTTTAATAATATTGAAAGAAACAGAATGAGCAACTGAACAGAATTTAATCTTTTCGCACCTCGGACTAACCCATCGTCTTTTTTTTTTTTCCCCCTTGGAAACTCCCCCTCAGGATGTCGTCGATATTAGAAATCTTTCTCTCGTTTATACTCTCGCTGGAGGTAAATTAACATAAAAGAAAGAACAGAATATCTGCAACTCATTTTCTCTGGATTTTTGTTTATTGATAGAAGTCCGATATTGTTGTTTGGGAATGAAACACTTGCAGTTGATTGCATTGATTGTGCGGCTGATGCATCGGTTGTGAGCGCGGTGAATGAAGGGATCGAAGCAGCAAGAGAGATGTTGGGTTCCCTTCGAAGGCCATGGGTAATGATCAGTGTTAACGACGATGAAGATCTCCACTTCCGGAAAGCTGGTAAGAATCCCTGCCTTCTATGATCACCGATTACGTAACCCACTAAAATCCCCATTACTAATTTAAATACGAACCTTCAATTATACACTTCGTACTTATGTGAAAGGATGGGTCCATGTTGATATACACCGTTTTGCGAAGCTCACATAAATATTGTAGTGTGATTGAGGAACAAAGTTCAGAGATTACTCATTGGTGTGGTGGGAATTCAGTGATTAAGCAGATATATTGCATAGCATTTACTTTGCCAGGATCCTTCTTGAACTGTATTTGGACTCAGCTTTCCTTTTAGGAGTGTGGATTAGGTGTTTGTCTGCCATGGGCGTGTCAATTGTTTTTCCAAATGGCACCTGCAATTGTAAACTCCAATAGAAAATTGGGTTTCACTTCCATGGATTACACTAACTTGATAATATAATTTGGGCAGGTACTGTAAATGACATCACCAAAATTCCTTTGGTTGTAGGATTGTGCTTTTAAGTCTGTTTGATATCTACTCTAAGAACGCTTATTGATCTAAACAGTCTGATTAACGGTTTTTTTTTTTTTTGATAAAGCAGTTAGGTCTTGTTCTGCTCCACATAGAAATTAAAAAAAAGAAAAAAGAAAAACAGAAAAGGAGAAGTAGAATGTGTTTGGAATACGAGCAACTGGAGGCCTTTGCTAATGCTTAATAATGAGATCCAAGCTTCCTGTAATGATCTTTGCAGGGAAGTGGAACCATATTTGAAGGATATCCACAAATGTCATAATTGGATACTTGTAAGAAAATCTCTGATTGAGTGCCCATGGCGTCATTTCTATGAATCCAGTAAAGTTAAAAATCCGGTTAGAAAATTTTTAGCATGGGAGACCCAGTATTTTGGATTTATTGGTTAACGAGCTTGGAACCAATATCAAAATGCAGTTATGAGGAGGATAATTGCTGGTATAACATTTTCTATTTATGTCAATTATCTCTTGCAAACTCTAATGTTCTTAGATAATTGTCTTGATAGAATTTGATCCTGATGATTGTCCGCTGGATTGTTCAAGACCCTGTGAAATGGTTTGCCCTGCTAATGCCATATCATTAGAGAGGAAGGCATCGAGTGAAGAAGAATTTACCCATTTTATTGGTGGACGTGGTAAATTGCAGGTTTGTGGAGTTAGTTATAACCTTGGAGGTTCCAACTTCATGTCTGTAATCTGTTTCTACCTTAATTTTCCTTTCTCCTGTTGAAGATGAGACGTATATACATGTAGGTCGGAGTGATAACAGAGCGCTGCTATGGTTGTGGCAGATGCTTTGGAGTTTGCCCCTTTGATAAAATAAGTATGTATTTTTTTTCCTCTCCCTCTTTATGTGTTAGATAATCAATATTACCCTTCCTTACTGAGATAAGCTTGATGCTTGATAATCACTTAGGTCATGTTTAATACCCACAAATTCCAACATCTTTGCAATTAAACCCCTTTAATTTGTAGAGCCTATATTTTTTATTTGAAGAATGTCTATTATCTTTAGCTCTTTATTGTATTTGATGTGCTCAATTTTTGTTATTGATTTAGGAGCTGTTACATATGTTAGAGATGCTGCTGCCACATCTCAACTTCTGAGGAGAAATGATGTGGACGCTGTAGAGATCCATACAAATGGAAGGTAAAGAGTCTTCAAGAACTATCATACTTTCAGGGTTGATTTGGTTGCACCTCACATATCTGAGATATCAATGAAATCTAAACAACCAACTGCTGGGAGTTCCTTGTAATTTCAAATTACCTTTATTTTAGGCAAACAGATTCATTTAAAGATCTCTGGAATAACTTGGAAGATTCAATTAGACATGTGGAGCTAGTTGCAGTAAGTATCCTTCGACACAAATTGATATTAATGGTACTAAATACTGGTAATAACATGCTGATTTCAGGTTGGTAAACAGCATGTTAATATGTAAATGATTGTGACCCAACCTTTCACTTGGTCCAGGTTAGCTTACCAGATGTTGGTGATTTGACTGTATCTGTAATGAAAACAATACACTCAATAATGGATCCTCATCTACATTGCTACAATTTATGGCAGGTGTGACTCATAATATGTGAAGTGTAAGATTGCCTGCTTGAGTCCTGTTGTATCTGTAAGGATTCATCATAACTAAATATTTCTTTTTAATGTTGCATGCATCTGATATACAATACAACTGTAGTTGGATGGACGCCCCATGAGTGGAGACATTGGTCGAGGAGCAACAAGGGAAGCAATTGCATTTGCTGTTCGTTTGGCTGCAGTAAGAGACAGACCTCATGGTACAGTTTTTTTATTACCATGTTTTTAATGATAGAAACTTTGCAAGGTGCAGTTTGTCTATTGCTCAAAAGTAAGTTTTTCTGTATGCTGTTCATGCGTGTAGGTTTTCTTCAAATAGCTGGTGGCACCAATTCTCATACTGTTAGTGGTTTGAAGAAAGCAGGTCTTTTTCAAACAACATCCATATCTGGTATTTACTCACCCTTCATTATTACTGATAGACACTGGCTGATTTACTTTAGAGGAAGAATTTGGTATACTTTATGCTCGTCGTCTAAAATCTCTATGCTTATGCCACAAGATTTGAGTCAGCCATGAAGGATATTTCTACATTAACCCCATCCTGATGAAGGCATTTTCTCTTTAAGCTGTTTTTACAAGATGCACGCCCATGGATATATTTTAACTTGTCAGATGTACTTTATAATAGGGAATTGGAGGGGAGAGATGTTTACGGTCAATTCACAACAGGCTTTAATTGGTGGGGTAGCTTATGGTGGTTACGCACGAAAGGTCAGTCCATGTTCTTATGTTGAGAACCAGTCTTAACTGTTGTTATATCAGATCATGTTAGTAACCCCAGCTGAACTTTATTACAGATAGTTGGAAGGGTTCTAGCTGAGATGCAGTCTCATCATGGCCTTGCTCACATTGAGGATTATCCCAATTATGTTTTCAAGGCCCTTAAAGAAGCTCTTCTCTTGGTAGGAACTGTCAAATGCTACAATCTACCTTCTCATCTGTTGTAGCCAGCAGCCATCCCCAGCCAGAAGTAGTGCTCCTCATTGTCATTGCCAGGTCGTGTTTGATTTGCACTCAGTGCCCAATACGTTCACAAAAGTTCTGGCTGGAAAGATGTCTTCCATTTCATTCATTCATTAGGTTAACGATACTAAAATTATAGGATCCATTAGTGTACTGATATCTTATTTTACAATGCTAATACATTTTATTTTTACTGTAAAGTATGTTTGCCTTGGTACTTCAAAAGTGCAAAGTCCAAACATTGAGGAGGGTGTTCGGGGTCCATGTTGATTCCTCTTATGAGATTTTTCAAAAATCACTGAGTTGAAATTGCCTGTTTAGTACCATTGTTGCCATGTCAGATATGATTTCTCGGAAATCAGTTGTGTTTACTGATTTTTGTCTATGGGAACTATTTCCCCTATTCATGTCAGATGCCAGTCCAATTTAATAATCGATTTCTGACTGATTTGTACCAACCAAACAACAAAATAATCAGTGATTTTGGAATCATTGATGTGGTTCTAAGAGATCGGCGTCGATCCCAAACAGCACCAAGCACCAATTTTGCCTAAGAATGTTTCTATCGGGTATCAATTTCATTAAATTGTATGGCTGTGTTTGGAATTGGAATCATTGTAAAACGTCATCAATGTATTGAAGAATGTAAAATTTTGCATCGATAAAATTGATGTAGTTTTTTTAGAGTTGATGAGATTTTACATCTATTATCAATATAAAACTGAACCGAAGTATAATTTTACATTGATAATAATTATACATTCCATCCAAACACACGCAAAACTGAACCGAAGTATAGTTTTACATCGATAATAATTATACTCTCTTTTCAAACACATGCAAAACCGAATCGATATAAAATTTGCATTGATTTACATGGCATCCAAATGGAGGCAAAGTAAACCCTAGTTTATCTCTAACATCGATGGGTGCTTTTACAACACCAACACCACTCAAATTCGTATAACCAACCAATTTCTTAATACGTATCCTTGATACGCGTGGTGTATTATGATTGGCCCACTAGTTAGTACGAGTAGAACCTTACATAGGACGTGTAAATCAACGAGGGAGTAGTAGACTTCCAACGCGCCCATCTACACACCTTTCAATCATAAGGGTTTGTTCTGCTACTTAGAACCATTTTCCTTCTCCGAAGCAGAAAGGGCGAGAAAAAGCCTCGACGGGGATTACACTGTAGGGGGAGATTAGAGGAGTTGCAGCCTGACAGAGAGAAAGCGGGAGAGACTCGATACTACAGTAATAGAGAGAAAGAGAGAGATGAAGGCATCGATTAAGGTCCGAGAAGAGCATCACAACCAGAAGAATCCACTCCTTCGAGCTAAGATCCCAATAAGTGTCTTCGGCTTGCCTTTCATCTCCGGCGTTACCGCTGGCGACCCAACTGACCTCTCCTTCAGCCTCCGCACCAGCTTCCTCAATGGCCCCTCTCTGAAGCTCTCCTATAACCCTAATCTCACCACCACCACCACCACCACCACCACTGGCCCTTTCTCCCTCTCCCTCAAGTCCGGCGTCGGCCTTTTCGGCTCCCCCAAAAATTCCCCTCTCATCATGTCCGCCCATTTCAATCTGTTCGGAAACCCTAACCCTATCTTTTCCCTTCAAATCAAACCCCAATTCGGCGACTTCTCACTCAAAAAGACTGCCGTCTCTGCTTCCCTTCCCAACCCTAACCCCAACCCCAACCCTGACCAACCCAAAGAGAACGGTGGGGTTCACTTCGACGGTTTTGCCCCGGAGAGGCCGCCGTTGGTTTGGAGAGACTTGACTGAATTCCAGGGAGCCGATGGCTTCTTATCTGGAGTGGCTGTGACGGCCAAGACGTTGCTGCCGGTGACCAAGCGAGCCGTGATAAAATTCCGGTGGGGGGTTAATTTTCCTACTGATTTTGGCGGGAAAAAGAGGCTACCTTTTCTCACGGTTGACAAGATTGGAATCGAGCGGGTTGAGGAGGAAGTGGAGATGAAACCGAAGAGCAACACCAGCCACGGTAAGGAGGGGGGTTTGGAGATGTTGAAAGGAATGTGTTTGTGGATGGGAAGAGAAGTGGAGGCTCTACAGAGAGAAAACAGAGCGATGAAGGAGAGCTTAGAGGAGATGATGAGAACTGGAGTTCAGCTGAGAAACCATAATCGTCGAGAAAGCAACGGTGCCGGATTGAAGAAATCATCGCCATTATCTAATGAGAATTCTACCGAATTTGAGCGGTGGAGGAACAAAAAGAATGGCGGAGGGGAAGAGAATGGTTGGAGAGAAATGAAGAAATCTAATGGTGGTTCCGAAATCCAGGCAACAACCGACGTCGGAGAGGAATTGAAGAGAGCTATCAAGGCTGCTTCGTCGTAATTTGTGTCAATTGGGTTTGTTTGAACTCTTTCAACATTTTCAGTTTCATTATTTTTAATATCTTTTGTTTAAAATTTTCTTTAATTTTTTTCCCTTTCTCTTCCTGTTCTTTTCTAGCAACCTTGTGTAAAGTTACATGTAATTATTAGAAGTTGATTTGGTTTTGGAGGAGCTTCTAGCAGTAAGCTGTGTTTGACGTATGCTTCCCATGGTGGCACCGTGGCAATGCAGATATCACACGAATAGAGCTGCTGACATTTTTTCTTGTAGTTTCTTTTCTTTCTAAATGTTAGATGGATTGATCACTTGGCATTTGGCACTATTATTTAATGCTTTTAGGCATTTGCTACTGATCAACAAAGAATACATTTTATGGTTGAGCCTCCATGAAGTTGAAGATTCGTTTTGGAGGTTAATAACACTGGTTTTTTCTTAATTTGGGATTGTGGTAGAACTTAGTTTCAGGTTTTTAGCGCATTTACTTCTTACCAAGTGAGATTATGATTCCTTGGTCTGCTTTTGTGGCATCTCCATCAATAGCAGATGATGCAGCTCCTTTGGTGCCTCTTCTTCAGGTGGCTGAAATTCCTTGATCAGGGTTTGGGAAAGCTCCTTCACTAGGGGATTGTATAATTGTTTAAGCAGGTTCTTGTATAGCTTCTTCATCAGAGGATGGTGTATTACCTTGCCTAGGATTTAGCTGATCTTCACTAGGTCATGGTCTAACTCCTTTCCTTAGTCAGCTTTTGGTGCACTTCCATGTTCCATCAGGAATTGTGCAACTTCCTCATCATGGTTTGGTGCAATTCCTTTACTGTGGATTGCCCAACTCCCTTACCAGGGATCTCTGTATCTCTCCCTAAGGCGGAGGTGCAATTTCTGATTCTTCTATCATTTCCAATAGTTGATTTTTAAAGTTGGCGTATTGGATACTTTGAACCTTGAACACATTTTGGAAATAAATTTTAGAAAATTAAGGGGGTTTTCGTCAATCTGAGTAGTTATGTTTTCTAAAACAAAAAGGGTTTCCAGCAGACAAGGCCAACTTTTTGCCCTGAATATCAATTTAATTTTATAAAATAACAAAATAAGGTAACTTTTTTTTTGGAAAATCTCAAGGAAGGGCAATGACACTGTTCATTGTCTTCCTTTTCGTTCTTTGCTCTCTCAGTCTCTCGCAGTCAGAAACCCAAACAAAAAAGAAAACAGAAACACAGCGGCGGCGCCATTTCTTATTGTCTCATTCTCTCAGACTCGCTCTCAGCGATTGAGAGATGATGTACAGTGTCGGGTAATGGCGTACAGCGAAAAAAGAGGCGTTTAGAACTGCGAGAACTGCTCTTCCTCTGTACAGCGGTAAGAGATGATGTTCAGCAAATAAAGAGGCATCACTCTCTCAGCGACGGTAAGAGATGATGTGTTTCTGAACACATCATTTGTTGACCGAACACAGAGAATAAAGAGCCTTTAGTGCATCCTTTTACCGCAAGAACCGCTGTTCTCCAATAGGTATACTAGTGGGATGACGCCATTTCTCGCGAGAACTGCCGTTAATGCGCCCTTCACTGAGGTTTCAAATCCTGTGTATTCGGATGAATACTGAGGAAGAAGAAGGCGATGAACAGTATCATTGCCCTTCCTTGATATTTTCCAAAAAAAAGTTATCTTATTTTTGTTATTTTATAAAATTATTATTTTTTATCGATATTCAGGGCAAAAAATTGCCCTTATCTGCTAGAAACCCAAACAAAAACAACTTCCATGCTGTGGCGGTTGTTTTTCTTTTAGAAAACTATATCATTAACATTGGTGAACACCACCTAAGTGGTTAATTTAAAGGGGAGTTGGAGTTGATAATTGTGAGTTAATGAAGTTGGTCATATGACTCATCATATTGTTTTAAGTTCGTCATCTTCCCCCAGGAGTCCAGAGTAATGGCAACACCATCGGCAGGTGGTAGGAGGCTGAGCAACAGTGCAGAGATGGCTAAACCAATGATGGCTTATGAGATATCTCAGGCAGTTTTGTCAACTTCCAACCTCCAGTTCTTTTAGCAATCCTCTCCTTCTCATGTCCTCTGCCTCTGTTCCTGCAACTCTTTCCTCCCTAGTTTTGTTGGAGCTAACTTGTTCACCTGGAATTGAAAACTTGAAATCATTTTCCTTTGACAGAGTTCATGAATCCTCACCTCACTTTTTAATTGTATATTACTAGCAGGTCCACTTAATACAGCTCCCAATGAACCTTTTGGCAAAAACCTCAACCGTCAAAAATACAGGGAAGTGTGTAATTATTTTGCCTTGTTAAGTTTTGTTCTTCTGTTGTTTCGAAAAAAAAAAAAAAGGGCTGGATTACATGCCTAATTTTATCCTCGGATGCATATTGATTGGTTACGACTTAAAACTAAAAATTAATTATCAAATGTTAGGAAATGAATCGATTCAGTTCGATACTTAGATATTGATGACCATTTGATTTAATGTAGTGCACCTCCCTCGAATTGGTGTCATTGATTATAAAATATATGAAAAGAAAAGAAAATAAAAACTTGTGATGTAATCTATATTATATCTATATGAAGCAAGGTTGTTTATGTCACATGGGTTTTTCTTTCTCTAAACTCCTTTCTCCTTGATTCTCTCCCTTTTTATCTATTATTCCTCTAGCTTTCTTATTAAGCCACATCAGCAATCATATCCTTGCTCCTATTAATCCTCACTTCCTAATTACCTAAAAATTTTTCTAAAACATCTCTCTCCTAAAGCATCTTTTAAATCTTCCTAAAATCTCTCTCTCTCTCAATTAAAAATTAACAAAATTAGTAGTTTTAAACTTAGTTATTATATAGGGAAAATTCCCAATTTGTACCCTGTACTTTGGGCCTAGTGCCACTTTGGTTCCCGAACTTTAAAACACGGCAATTCAGTACCAAACTTTTAAAATGTACCAACCCAGTACTTGCTACCAACTGGTAATTAGCCTTAAGTGGCATTTGAAATGACACAAATGCCTGAGTGTTATCTAATTCTCTTTATGAATCATCCAAATGTTGATAAAAAATGAACAGTCTCAAATCTTTGCCTCTTCTATTCAAGAAAGTTGATGTCACTAGAATACCTGAGATGTGACCTTGACTTTTTTGAATTGAAGAGGCAAGGATTTGGGACTGTTCATTTTCTGTCAACGTTTGGATGGTTGATAAAGAGAATTAGATGACACTTGTCTTTTCAAATACCACTTAATAGCTGGTTAATAGTAGGTACTAAATCGGCACATTTTGAAAGTTTGGGTGCTGAATTGTCGCACTTTAAAGTTTGGGGACCAAAGTATAGGGTACTAATGGGTAATTTTCCCTATTATAAATTTAAAATCCCTTAATCCATTTAAAATTAACAAAAATTAATACTAAATAAAAATTTAGTAAAAGTTAAAGCAATTTAATAAAAATAAAAAACTAGGGAAAATTCTCGATAAGTACCCTGTACTTTGGCTCGAGTGACAATTTGGTCCCCAAACTTTAAAATGCAACAACCCAGTACCCAGACTTTTAAAATGCGACAATCCAATACCCAAACTTTGAAAATGCGATAATTCAGTACCTATCGTTAATCAACCATTAAGTGACATTTGAAAAGTCAAAAATGCCCTTCAAATGCCATCTAATTCTCTTTATCAACCACCCAAACATTAACAATAAAATGAACAATCCCAAATTCTAGATTCTTCTAAATAGTCACCAAATTTTTTGAATAGAAGAGGCTAGGATTTGGGACTGTTTAGTTTTTTGTCTATGTTTGGATGGTTGATAAAGAGAATTAGATGGCATTTGAAGGGAATTTTTGACTTTTCAAATATCACTTAATGGTTGATTAACAGACTGGTTAGCAGCAGGTATTGGATTGTCACATTTTAAAAGTCCGGGTACTGGAATGTCAAATTTTGAAAGTTTGGGTACTGGATTGTCACATTTTAAAGTTTGGGGACCAAATTGTCACTCGAGCCAAAGTACAGGGTACTGATCGGGAATTTTCCCTAAAAACTAATATAATTAGGAATGTCACAATGCTCCTTCTAGGGGTGTAACATGGGTGGGTTGAGTTGGGTTGAGGGTCAATCCAAGCCCAACCCTAAGTCTCAAACTTTGTTTTTGGTGGAAATAGGAGGAGCTACACAAGATGAGGGTAGCTCTACCCCAAGAATCACATTTACAAATAAATAAAAGATCACTAGGAAAAGTAGAAATACAAAGAGAGAAAGAGAAAGGAGAAGAAAGAGTTTGATTTGCCATCCGGTCCATAGCTTGGTTTGCTTCCTTGAAAGAAGGAACGTAGGAGACACCACACTCTAACAAATCAACTAGCTTCGAGCACTAGAGATGATCGTCTTTAGCTTTCAAGCAGTATTGGTCTTCTTTTTGAGGCAAGAGATAACAAGCAATGTATCACTTTCAATGCAAATTGGGTAAGTTTTGAAGTTGAAAGCAAGATTGTGGGTTTCCCAAGCCGCCCAAGCTTCATCAACATTAATTGAGGTTTTGCCAAATAGAATAGGCTTTTGCATCAAGCACCATGCCAAGATGATCCTTTACAATATAGGTAATAGTACAAGCCCCTTCCTCCTTTATGCATGCGTCAAAATTAATTTTCACAGTGATAGTACATGGAGGCTTCCAAAAAATAAGATTCCAAGATTTTCCACTATTCAAATATTTAGTATTATCCACAAATAAGGTAGGATTCCTTAAATAAGTTAAGAGCTCTTTCAATAATATTATGCGGAGGAAAACATTTGTTATTAAATGTTTTTTCATTTCTATTTTGCCATAGAAACCAAAGAATGAGACTATATTTCTCATAGGAGAACTCTTCCCTTTGAGCACTTTGAGCTCAGGTTTGGCCCAACTCAAGGTTAAGCCCGATTTTACTAACATAGGCCCAACCTGAGCTTAACCCAACATCCTGGGCTAGGCTTGGGCTTGGGCATGTTTAGCTTTGTAGCCCGATTTAAAATGTCGGGCGAGCTCAAATGGGATCATATCAGGCTCGGGCTACTCAAAGCCTCAACTCAAGCCCAACCTGAATTTATGTTAGGCTTGAGCTTTTTGGTCCAAGCCCAGCTTAAAGTTCAAAAACTCAATGAGCTGCCATTTTGCAAATCTACATGAACCCATGATGCAAAGTTCAAAAACTGAATTTATGATAGGCTTATATTTTAGGCCCAATGTGTAGGTAGGATCAACCCCTTGCCAATTGCCATAGGTGCTATGCTTGGATTAGGCCCAACTGAACCCATGATCCTCCCTACAATGAGCTGCCATTTTGCAAATCTACATGAACACATATTTTTAAGTCAGGACAATTTTTTTGCTATCATTGTGCCATTAGTAGTTTTCAGCACCATTAATTTATCTACAACATCTTCCAACCATATTAATTGATTCTTGCCCAAATACTAGACAACTTCTTGATAAAAATACACCCAAAGAAATTAATAATGTGGAACAAATAGTTAATTAAATGATTAAATGACAAAAAATTATAAAATCGACTAAATAGTTAGCTTAATTTAAAAATGAATTAAAATTTAATAAATGAATAGAAGTTAAATAAAAATTAATAAAGAGGACTAAAGATTTAATACAAATGCTGGAAAAACAAACTTAATAGGTGCAAGCGATTTTCCAATACTTGAAAGAAAGCCCTCATGCTACAAAGCTTATTCTTTAGATATACGGCATTCTATTTTCTCAAGAAACAATTCCAAGAAGTGGGTACTTTCCACTCTAAACTAAAATCTCACTTCCTTAAAGGTATGTGACCCATATTAATTTGTGTAATTTAATTTTCTAATTCATATAAAGGACTTATAAAGACATTTAAATTAAATAAAGAATTCAAATTAACTAGAATTATTAGATAAAATGTTATTATAATAAAATAAAATAAAAAATAGAATGATATATAGAGTGAATTTCCCTCCACTTAGTATGGGGTCGGTCATTCACTAGGAAAGTAGGCCCCATTAAAACTTGCCTCAAACATACATCTATTCGAAATTTCAAATGAAAGTCAGTAGTTATTACTCTTAGGGCGTGTTTGTTTTTTATGAAGTGAAGGGGGAAAAGTCTGGTCAACCTGTGTTCGGATTTCAAAGATGTGTAGGACTCACGGTAAGTTTGATTTTCCCGGGTAAAACCCTTGCGAGACTCAGGTAAGTTTGTTTCCCGAATAGAGGGTACGTAGATAAAAACTTAAAATCTCAAAATTGCCCCCACAACCCAGAGTCTCTCTTCTGCTTCTCTCAAACATCAGTTTCATCGTTGCTAAGTAGTTTCTCCTCTTACACTCCATCATCTTGCTGTCGTTGATTCCCTCGGCTGCTGCTCCGTCTAGTTACTGATGCCAAGGAGTTTATCCTCCTACAATCTATCATCTTCGTCGCCCCTTTGTTGCCACCACCATTGATCCTCCTAATTGCCAGCGCCACTGCTCATTGTTTTTTCATCCATTGAAACGGTAAGAATTACTGTTCTTCTTCCCACTCATCTGTCGTTCATCTGTGATGCACATAATGCATCTTATTTTTTACATCTCATTCAAAAAATTGTTTCTCAAAAAGAAAATTAAACACTTAATTTAGCCACTTAAAAGTTTTTTAATTACAAACCCACCTATCTTCCTCTCTTAATAACAATTATCTATTGTGAGAATGTGGAACCCACTCAAAGAGAAGTTCTCTAGCTTAGACAAGTGTTTATCCATACTCAATTAAATAGAAAGGGTGGGTCCTCCCTCACCTCATTCTTCTCCTTCCATTTTCGATTTTCCTTTTCTTCCCATTTCCATTCCAGGAGAAAGCTCCGACGTCTTCTTCTTGGGACCCTTTAAATTCTAGAAAAACCTAGGGCAAAAAGAAGAAGAGAAAAACATCTTCTTCTTCAACGTCTTCACCCATCCTCAGCATTCAAGTTCCAGTTAAGCTTCATCAACCACTCGGCTGCTCTCTCACTCCATTGGGGCAATCAATATCATAACCATTCAATTGGCTTCACAACAGGGCTGCTTCATTGCCCACCATCTTCCCCAAATTGTTGGAGACGTTCAGATATGAGACGGACAGAGCCACCACGTTGACGCGTCTCAGCTACGTTGACGTATGCGGGTGCGAAGACAATCCATTGATTACCACAAGAACAGACCAACGACCTTCACCGGACAAGACTGAATTCTGGTGCATTGCACGTATCAGTATCATATCAGTTTGGTTGTTCCAGTTTAAGGTTTTCTCATTCAAGATCCATTTTATTTTTACTTGCGGCTAATCAGGTCCGTATGACTCATATGGTTGTCGTGACTGCCATGATTTGTTCTTTTGGGTTTCTTGATTGTTGACTGCTCGTGGCTCAATATATTATTCATATTCTGAATTGTATCTGAGGTCTTGTTATCGTGACTCCCATGATTTAAGTTTTGAATCATTGACTGCTTGGTAGTTCAAATTTATATAGTCATCTTACTTGATAGTTATCCATCTTCATATAATTCTCCCAAGCTCCTAGGATCTTGCTAAGTTTATTTAATAATTTTAGGTGATTATTGTGATTCTTTATTAGCAGGTTTCATCATCACTTAACTCAAAACATAGCATAGAAGCTTTCACTCATAACAGTACACCGAATTGTTCCATCTTGTATCTATATCCCACTTCCATTGCTGATTTGTATCAATTGAATACCTTATCATAGTTTCTTATTTTTATGGTTTCCTTTTTACTTTATCTTCTTGACCTCTTGCTGTCAAACATTGAAATATTTACATTGATTCCCTTCATTATCCTTGAATTCAGATTTACATTGCTTTCTGTAAAATACAAATTCTGAATTTAACATACATTCATAGAAGTTAAACTGCTTTGATTGTCTCAATCATTTAGATTACTTATTTTACAATTTGGACTAGCCTCCCCTATTACACTGACCCCTCATTTTATTTATCTATTTGCTCACCTTTCTTAAGTGATTTCAGCAAGGTTCAGTGCTTCAATTGGTAACACCCCCACTCCCATTAACTATTGAACATGATCAAACATTTATATATAGAGAGAATGACCCCATAACATGAGATAAAGTTGAGACAATGAATTGGTGAATTATATCTGCTTTAAAAAGGATCATTTTAAAGCAACTCAATTCAAAAGGATCATTTTAACGAGGCCAAATGGAAAAAAAGGAAGAAAATGATGAAGAGAGAGAGAGAGATCATCCGGTGACTTTAATATTTGCTCTATTTATCAGTGCTCGTTGCATTGGCAATTGACATGTACAAGCTGTTACAAGCAAAAAAGAAGAAGAAAGTGGGTTTTTTTTACCCACTTCATATCATATGAGAGTCAACTTGTTGCTTGCCCATTAAATATTAGTCACCTCATGATTCATGAGAAAATAAACTCCATACGACCATACCCACACCTAACTAGCTTTATTAATATTTAACCCTACCCACTTATTAAGGTTTGGTTATCAATATAAAATTTTGAGAAATTATTTTATCACATCATATCAAATAACTACTTTCACGAAAAATGGTATTCATTCGATTTGTGTTAGGCGTTTGTAATAGAAACATCAAATTTGATGTTTCATGAAGAAGTGGCAATGATAACTGCATTTAATAATAAAAGTGGAATGTTTTATATAACCAGTAGCCTATTTTTCAAAAAATTGTATGATATACCACAAACGTTTATAGTAGAAGCAACAATGATATCAAATATAACCTAAGAAAACCGACCCAACTATATTATATGGAATTTGATGTGGTGCGATCCGGTCACTCCTAGCTGGCACTTGTGTGGCTCCTAGAAGATACCTGAGATGGGGAAGAATAAGAAGAATCCCTTGGGGGTCTGCCCGGTGGGGACACTCCGATGCTTAAGTCAGTACTTAGTAGAAGCAAGGAAAAGGTGAAAAACTAAGAGTGCAGATAGTGTGTTACCACTATATTCAAGAGATCAGAAGCTCAAGAAGCAGTTTCTCTTCTGCTCTGAGGGCTTTTATAGGGACACTCACATCAGGTCGGCATAACCGCCACTAGGCTCCTGCCACAACTGTTACCTGCCAAGGCTGCGCAGGTGGCCATTGTGGTGTACGTCTCACCCGGGTGAGTGACACGTTTCTAGAGTGGCAGGCACGCCTCTACCTGCTGAGAGACGTGGACGCAGACTGCCGAAAGGATCGGGACTGCACCGTCAGTAAGGGATATGGCGCAGTCTGATCGATACGGTCTGTCAGTCAGAAGCTTCCTGGATAGCGCTCATGCGGCTCACTCGCGAGCTGTTTTGTAACGAGCTTGGAACACTCCAGGATTACCCTTGGTGGAATTGGTCCTCGGAATGACTTGTCTACTTGGGAGCTCAGACGAGCTAATAACTTTAGCTCGCGAGCTAAGGTTGCCTCGGAGTATATCTTCAAGGGTAGCTCGGGGAGCCTGGGTTCGCGTGGCGGCGAAATCCTTTCGCGAGCTACAACGTAGCGAGCTGCTTTGCAAGCCCGTCACTTGGTCGTACCAGGTTACGATGCTGAGTTGTCGCTCGCGCTAATTCAGTGTCCATGTGTCACCGTTTCATAGGTTGGGTCAAATCATCCTTCATCAATAGCCCCCCACTCCTCGAGCTAAGAGTACTGCCTTAGCGCGGGGAGTTTATGAAGCGCGATGGACTGATTTGACCGAAATTCAAACTTGATTGACTGTCCTCCTTAAATGCATTTGCGGGAATCAAGAGATTTTCTGACCTTCCTGACTTTTTGGATTCCGAAAACGTGTTGAGGTGGCTTTTAACTCCGAACGTCGTGCGGCTGCGACTACCTTAATTATGGAAGACGTGCCGCCAATCGCCTTCGGTTTTCAGAAAGCGTGCGATTGGGGGGCCTGCGGGCCGTTGGATCTACTTTGATCTGGGCCGTCAGTTTGAAAGGGTGGAGACTATAAATAGGGGGCCCCCTTGGGCCTCATTTTCTCCCATGCCATCTTGCTGTCTTTGGATTCTGAGATCGCGCACTTCACCTAGTCTACCCGAATTCCTCAGCTTGCTTCGTTCCGTCTCCTCTGGTGAGTCCCAACCGCTGTCAGCCATGTCTGGGTACCCATACCACACCTATCACAGGGGCGATAGCCAGGAGGATGATGCTCCCTCGAGCTCGGGGGGAGCCTGGGAACAAATCCCGGAGGCTCGAGAGGCCCCCGGTGACATAGCATATACTTCTAGGGGGAGGGAGCCTGATACCTTTGGCCCTTCCTTGATGATAGCGGAGAGACTCAGGTCTCTGATCCGCTACTTTCGCCTCCCTGGGGACCTGGTTTACAGCCTCCCTACTG